>KZ454678.1:138870-322088 GCA_002786265.1 Apostasia shenzhenica
AATTAAAATCTATGTTATATGTGTTTAATTGTTTGTTATTCTTATTATATCATGTCAATGTGTTATTATTATTATTGTGTTTAATATTTTTATTTAAAGGCTTTGTTAGTGTACAACCTACGAGTCTGTTCTAACAGACTCTGTCACTAACGTGACAGGTACTGGAGCACTTGATCACGGGAATGGGGAGAATGCCAGTCAAGAAAAGAAATAGTTTATTGTCTTATTTCCTAGAGAGTGACCATTTACTTATGTGTTCAGTTGAGACTATAATAGTTCTGATTCATTTACTTTAGTTGGATATTTAATTCTATTCTAAGATTTAGTATTGTGAACTCTTGTAGTAGCTTTTTGATCTATTTAGTTTTCTTCCGCTGTTGAATTAATCTTCCTTCTCCCCTAACTTAGAAAAAAAAATATTATTGTGACGGCTAGGGACGTCACACTTTAGTTTCCTTATTTGCAGTAAATATTATTGCGTTATAATCGAGGAAAATATATATATATTTCAAAATTTCAATTTAACCTGAATCCGATCGTTTTTGGTCAGGGTTGCTGAGGCACATCCTTTTATTCTTTTTTGAGTCAAGCTAGGGTTGATTAGTTTCGCATTAAAAATAACTCATCGCCGTACTCGATTGGCATATCTATAAACTAAAAGTCAAAAATTTAAATTTCGAGTTCAACCAACCTGCTCTAACTCCAGCAAACTGGGAACCTCCAGAATCTGTGATAAGTACGAGATTAAAACTTCATTTGATTATATCACAGTGAGAAAAAAAATTAACATTAAAACAAGTCTCACTAGATAACAATGAGCCACGATTACAGATATTGAAGCCAATGTATATGTAGTGTCATTTTTTTTTTTTTTTTTGAAAAGTTGCAATGCCATAAAATTATAATAAAGAAACAACAAGCTATCCAGTGTCACTTAACATCCATTTTGAGAATATTACAAAAGTCATTGTGAAGGGCCATATCAATTTTCCAACAAAAATCACCTAGTGTCGCATAGTGCGCCAAAAATCGGCCGCACTATTGTTGTTACGTTGTATATAACTAACTCTGCAGCAGCAAACGACAATAAGATGTTCAACAATATTAGCTAGGATAGGATCCCGAGAAGTGAAGTTGAATCCTCTAAACAGTCTATCCACTACTCCATATTGCTGGTGATCCAAGCAATAGCTCTGCAAGCCTGTTCGGTTGTGGGAATCTCCATTACGCTCCAATTCATTGAAAATAAGTTGCAAGATTTCCATAGAATCTCCCTCAAGCCAAATACCCATAGTCCTTGGTGTATCGCATGGGATAGCCTTCAATCCTTCAAGGGCTGCCCACTTTTCAGCAATATGCACAACACGTGTAAGAATCCGCCTGCCACCACAGCAGATAAAATTTGCATAATGGTCCCTAATGATATACCCAGCTCCAGCTATACCTCCACTTTTTACTGAACCGTCAAAGTTAAGTTTGATCCATCCTGGAGGAGGGGGAACCCAAGAATCAAGAGGGGAGAAACAAGGCCTCAATGAGGCATTTGGGTTCCAGTGGCTCCTTGGATGGATCATAGGATTAGCTATGAGGTTCAGCACTGTGGTAGCAATAGCTTTCGCCGAAGGAATTGGCTTGCCATGCACCTTGAAGTTTCGGGCTTGCCAACAATAATAGAGGGCTACAGCTTCAAGTTGAAGCCCCAAGTCTCGTCTACTATATGTAGTGTCATTAGATCAAATGTTTGTCTCATTACTTAGTTGGTCTCCTCTTGATATGTTTTTTTGTTTAATGATCTTTATCGTATATTCAAATAAAACATCGAGGAATACTATCTTGTTGTTTATAGGCCTCTTCAGATTAATAGATAGGTACAATGTGTGCTTTCAGACGATTATAAAATAGTGGTCATATCAGCCCACAATCAGGCTATTATGGAAGGATGCCTGTTGTCCTAAAAGTGACGTATAGAATATTCTTAGAAGATAATTAGAGAAACGACCCTGATTGTTTGTTATAAAAGGAGAATTATGCTGCTGAGTGAGCCGCAATTAGAGTGAAGCCGGAGATCATCTAAGAGACAACATTAGGAGATATTTCTTTGAGAGGAGCGGTCCAGCGGCAAAGATCAGAGTAGCGGTGGTGTCCAATTTTTTTAGTCCTGTTATTGTCTTAATCAAGAAGATCATTGCTCTATTATTTAGAGAAAGAAAGAGAAAGAGAAGGATCAAGAAGAGGAGTACATTATTCCTTGTGGCCTATATTGGCTCTGTGTTTTTTTTTTATTCTTTTTTGAGGCCTATATTATATACAGTCAGAAGAATTGTAGTTCAGTAAACTTCTTTTCATAGATATAAAGGAGAGAACAAAAAAGTAGCTCAGCTCATATGTTCTGTGGGTAATATTTGTAATTAATTTGATCCATTTGTTTTGATGCAATAAGCTATTTGGTCCTTCCCTTATTTTCAATATGAGAATTTGGCCCTATTAATCTTTAGGTAAAAATTTTGCTTCTCTTGATGAACTACATTCCAGTTCGGCTTTAAGTCTAGATATTTGTCTCCAATATGCACTTAAATAGGTATGAAATTTAGAAAATTGAGAGACCAGAATATAAATACTGTCAAAATTTGAAGACCAAAATGTTATAAACATTACATGCAAGCCCCTAAAGAGATCACGTGATTTAAAACACGTTCATCCCATTTTTATTCTAATTTGAAAAGAGAAAAAAAATAAGGGATAATTACCTACATGCCACATAATTTAGTTTTATTTATGCCTTACCCATCCATTCTTAGTTAATTACGCTATGCACACTCACTTACATACACACATTTTAACTTATTTTTATTATAATGAGTAATTATAATTTTTCAATAACCTAACTATAGTTAGATTACAAAAAATCTGAACCTTTCATCATATTATTTTAAGGATATTTAAATATATATATATTTTGAGTGAAAATTCTAAAACCTTAATATTTAGGTGACGGCAAAGGAAGGAGACATCTGCGACGTGAATTGATTTTAGGACAAATCAGCGCTTTAGTGTAGTATTGAGGAAGAGAAAAATATATACTATTAAGAGTAAAAATATAATTTTAATGATTTACTAGCTAACAGAATATTTTTTTTAAAATAGACTTTGATTAAGTTTTAACTCAAATGTGTGTATGTAAGATTTTATAATGTTTTGAGTGTGCATAGCGTAATTAATTAAAAATGGATGAATAAGGTATAAATAAAATTAAATTGTGTGACATGTAAGTAATTATCCCAAAAAAGAAAGGTTGCAGTTTATTTAAAACAAAAATAATAAGAAAGTCATAAGTATATATAAGATATAACATTTGATTAATTTCACTCAAGATGGTCCCTTAATCACCAAGCCAACAAAGAAGTGAAGGAAGAAGTAATTTTCAAAAATCAAAATTATATTTATGCCAAGTATTCCCTAATTTCCTTGTTGAAGAATGAAAGGGATGAGCAATGGCAATTCATGTAGAAGGTCTCGTAGCTTAGAGTTAATAGCAACGCAGGCTAATGCACGACAGGATGAAAAAGGTAGATAAGTAAAGGTTGGCGATCGACGAGTTGACGCCAGCAAAACATGAGTGAAGCAGAGGCGGCAAGAGACGTAGAGAGAAGAGATTGGGAAGAGAAAAGCCCATCAAAAAGTGGGAAAGATAACTGAGTAAGCGACGAAGGCTCATTTTGGATGTCAGCGAATCCCTAGGTTCCAGAGATCGGCTCAAAGCTTGATCGGTGTAAAGGTAGAGCAGAGGGCTCTCTCTCTCTCTCCTCCTAATTCTTTTTTGAATTATTTACTCACTTCATTATTCAAAAAGCAAAATTGACAACTGATAATTAAATTATTAAATAATTTAAATATTTTAAATTATTATACAAAATAACAAAAAATAGATTATGATCTTATTAGAATAGAATGGATAAAGTAAAAAAATAAATTTTGCAAATTCTGTGATACAAAAATTTTCTTCAATTGTAATAACAGTGATATTATATAATACTAAATACTGATTTATAAATAAGATAAATATCACAAAAGTAAGAATACTAAGGCAGATGAACTTTATAATGTAGAGCCCTATCATCTCTAGCGATACTAAAGCCAAAAGATAAAGTTGAGCTCCCCATTTTTCTTTTTACTGAAATTATTATCTTCATATTTTATTTTTTTTGGCGGATCAAACGGATCCTATATACGGCATGTATGTATTGCATGTCGATGGTACTAACTCTTTTTCCTTTGTGTTTGAGAAGAGTTGCAATAGCTCCTGAGTTAGGAAAGGGAGATGGGAAATGGGTGTCGATTTTATCATTGTACTGTATCTCCTAGAGAGAAAAGTCAGAGACAATGCATAAGGGGAGAGAAAATAAGAGAAAGACAGGTAAAGCGTTCCTGTTATGTCGTTACTCAACAACATAAAAGTGAAAAGAAGAAAAGAGAGAGGAAAAAGTCTCCACTATTTTCATCCTTCAATAATACTGATAAAGAAAGGAAGAGTATGTTTGGAACATCATAGCCCTCAAAATTCATTTAGGAGGTGTGTGGTTCGTTGTTATCTTTGTGTTATGTTATGTAATTTAAATGTCGTGATATCTAGATGTTATCTTTTGACTAATAATTTTATAATCTTATAGAAAATTATTTATAGATGTTATTAAACTAAATAATTACTTTCTCTAAACAACATAACATAACGTCAAGATAACATTGAACCAAACGCCCTCTTAGTTAACAAATAAAATTAATAAAAATTATTTTATAAAAATAAAATGAAAATTACAGTAATAAAAATGAAGTATTTTTGCAAGAGAATTAAACATGCATCATTTTATTAGTAGGATCTACATCAACTTATCATTTTAAAAAAAAGAGAGAAAAACTACAACAAGTATTCAAAAATTAACCCAAAAAAGTAGAGTAAAAATATCACCCACTATTTTTTGGGTGAAAAATCTTGGCCCCAAAATAATCCTATATTTACGGTCAACCACCCTTTTAATTTTAGTCAACTCCGAAATGGGGGTCCCACAATCTTCCCTCCCCGTATATATATACGTATACCACGTACAAGCAAAGAATTACACCAGCAAAATAATTAACAAACAATCTCCATCGCAGGCGCCACCACCATGCCGTCGTTGCCGCCGCTGCTGCTCCTGCTGTCATGCTTCTTCGCCGCCGCCTGCGCCGCCGTACATCCGGCGTACCACCGCGGCTCCGGCGCCCTCCCCCTGCCACACCTTCACCACAAGCTGCCGGCGGCCAGTCGGTTGGCGCGTCCGCGGCACTACCACGGCAAGTTCGAGCCCGGCCCGTGGAACCAGGCCCACGCCACCTTCTACGGCGGCGGTGATGGCTCCGACACAAGGGGTAATAAGATTTATATAATTACATCTATGTCCTCGAATATAATTCAATTATATATTTTCTTTTTTTATTATGAAACATATATATTTTTTGATTAAAATATTATGATATCTAATATGATCAAAAAAATATATTTGACTATACATCATAACATCTTTTATCAAACAATAATCCTTTACACAATCGTTTATCATATAAAATAAATAACTTTTAAAACATTAATTTTTTTATATAGGTTATAAAATTAATATAATATTTTTTGAAAAGCTAAAATAATGCCAAATAAAGCTTTAATTTGATACAAATATTTTTTATGGAAGAACTTTAAAAACAAATAATTATTACATTTCATAGATTGTGTAAATATTGATTTGAAAAATCAATTTTACTATTTTAATATTTTCTGCAGTTTCTGAGTAAATTACTTTTAGATTATATTTACTTTTATTTTCTTAAGAACATCTGGCCTGAAATTTTACCATATTAAATCAATTTCAAAATAAATTTATTTAAAGAAAATTACCATATGCATAAATTTTTATATTTTTATGTTAATCATTAAAATCTTATAAAAATTTCAACCATTAGGCTTCGTTACTTTTGTATAATCGACATTAGCACACAATATCTTATTCGTATTTATACATATGTGTATATTAAATGATAAAATATATATTTTTATATAATTTATTTATTTTATATATTGGTTGTACACATATTTTTTGAAAGCATATATGTTTGTATATATTGTAAATATATATATATATATATATATTTACATTTATATATCTATCTATACATGATAAATTAAATATGTAAAAAGTGTATTAGATTATATATACATATATGTATATATACACAAATACAATAGAATATACTGAGCAAACGTCTATACTTTATTATAAAAAAGTGCACAAGGAACATAAAGAACTTAGAATTCCTTTAAGATAATTATAAAAAAAATCCTATAAGATGCATAAAAATATAAAAATTTAGGAATTAAACATATGAAATAAGAAGATTTAAATAAAATGCAATTAATTTTTATTTAATATAATTAGTTATTTTTTGAATGAACATATTAGTACTTCAGAGATATAACTATGTTTTATGCAAAATGTAACTCGCATTACTGAAATTAATACTATAATTAGTTTATGATAATCATGAATTGTAGAATTATAATATTAATTTTTTATGTTAGGATTATAATATTAATTAACATGGTATTTTTTTAGAGTAAATTGCATAGGGCCCCTGGGTTGAAATGGCGCTGAAAATAGGTCTCACGTTTTGAAAAGCCTAAATTTGAGTCCCCGAGTTTATGTTTACGCTGCCGCTTGATCCTAAGTCTGAAATTTGCTGGCTTTTTATTATTTTACCTTCAGATTTTTTACTCATTCTTTACATTATTCTAAAGAATTTTGAGAGAATTATAAGAGCATTTTTGTTATATAAATATGACTAATAATAAAATTTAACTGTTACTGCCTAATTGGACCATCCAAAAAAATGATATTTAAACTAAGGGACCAAATGATAGTGCAAACACAAACTCGGGGACCTAAATCTAGGCTTTTCAAAATATGGTACCTATTTGCAGTGTCATTCTAACTTCAGGGCCCCTGTGCAATTTACCCTTTTTTTAAATATAATTCACGATGATTTGCATGCATCCCTGAACGCGGTGGCCGCCGGTGGTGCAGCGGGAGCTTGTGGGTACTCCGACACGGTGGCGCAGGGCTATGGCCTGCAAACGACGGCGGTGAGCTCGGCGCTATTCGACGAGGGGCTCACCTGCGGCGCGTGCTATGAGATCAAGTGTGCCGGCGACGGCGACCCCAGGTGGTGCCTCTCCGGCGAGTCCTCCATCTTCGTCACCGCCACCAACCTCTGCCCTCCGAACTACAACCTCGCCAGCGATAATGGTGGGTGGTGCAACCCGCCCCGCCCCCACTTCGACCTCACCCAGCCAGCCTTCCTCCGCATCGCGCAGTACCAGGCCGGCATTGTTCCCGTCTCCTATCGGAGGTAAATATACATTTTCTGCAGCATATACATGAAGAAATATCTCACGTTAATAATAACATTTAAGGGCTTTTTACATACAAGACATGAAATTTATATGAAATTACGCATTTCACCATTAATTCGTAAATATTACCACTATCACATTATATTCATTTAAATTTTACGTATTTGACATATTTCACATATTTCATATACTTTATAATATTATATGTAAATTAAAATGCATAAATTTATTAATATTTAAATTCTAATATATATTTTTATTTTTTACTGTAAACACATTAATTTTCTTATTTCAATTAAAAATTATAGTCATGTGGATTTAAATTCGACACCCTAATTGGAATTTTTAAATAGGATAAATAAATTAAAATACATAAATTCATAAATATTTAAACTGTTATTTATATAAATTAATTTATTTATAGTATTTAATTAATATATTAATAATATAGTTAAGATCAAGGCCAATTTAGAAATGTGAAGTTCACCATCAAAGAATATAATGTGAAATATGTGAAATGCGTAAAATTTAAATGAATATGGTGTGATAGTAGTAATATTTATGAATTGATGGTGAAATGTGTAATTTCGTGTAAATTTCATGTCCTGTATGTAAAAATCCCTAACATTTAATACGTTCGTAATGATTTTTACCCACTAACTTAGACTTTTGAGTTATAGTAATCGATTCATTTATTTCACTCCTAAAAATTTTATCACTGTATATGCATTTGTATTCCTTACAAAGCAAGCGATACGTTACACGAGTTGAATTAGGGTCGACATAAAAATGTCAAATTAAGGTTGTTCAAATTGTTTGATCCGATTGGCTCCTCTTGCAGGGTTCCATGCAGGAAGCAGGGAGGAGTTCGTTTCACGATCACCGGAAACCGCTACTTCAATCTGATCTTAGTGTGGAATGTCGCCGGTGCCGGTGACATCCGGAACGTCCAGGTGAAGGGGAGCAACAAGGGGCTGGCTTGGACGACATTGAGCCACAACTGGGGCCAGTGGTGGCATACAAATGCTGATCTCACTGGCCAATCCCTCACATTTCGACTTACTACTAGTGACGGACGTCGATCAACTTCCTGGCATGTCACCCCCCGCAACTGGCAATTTGGCCAAACATTCGAGGGCAAGAACTTTAGGGCTTGATTTTTCATATTTATATTATTTAGTGGTTGAATTCTTTGGATTTTTTTTTTCACACATTGATTCCTAGTGAATCCATACCATTTTGTATTCGTACTGTTATAGGTTTGCTTGGTACTGGTAACAAGCCCAATTACATTTTTGGGACTGTTTGATAATTATCTTTCTATGGCTAATGTAGCTACAAAATGTTAATATGATGTAAAAGAAAATTAATTTTTATCTAATTATATAAATAGTGGATTCTAAAAATTAAGGTTCAAAATAAAATTTATTTTATATATCAAAATTCATATAAAATTTGAATATAAAAGGTAATTATGAAAACGTGTCCCATCAGGATTAGGATCGAAATTAACCATTTTTTGGGTCTAAATTTTAGACAGTTATGTTCTCAATATATTGAGAAGCTGTTGGCATTCCATTTTATTTATAACAAACTCAAAAAAATTTTATAAAAAAGCTGATAATTACGTATATAATACTCCATATTACTATAATTATATGTATCACTTTAAAAAAATTATACTGCAGTTTAGAAAAAGTGTGTGGAGTGTAATTTTTAGATGTGTGAAGTGTTACTTTTAAAAAGAAATATTTGATATGTAAATATGATGGTATGAACTGTTATATATGTAAATATCCTAAAACAAATTATATTATAATTTTTTTTATTGATAGAAAATTTCATTGTGACTCAAAGTCATTAAATATTATTATTTAAGCTTGAACTTGTTAATAGAAGGACGCAGAAATTTATATTTTTTACGATTTGAAAAAAATAATTTTTTTAAAAAAACATTAATTTACAGTTAAATTATTTAAATATTAAAATAAAAACAAGCTACGTTCTTGAAAAATTAAGACTATGATTGATATTATTGTTTTTTTAATGCTGCATAGTTAGATTATTTTTTAACTAAATTATACATATATACATAAATTATATATATATGATAATTTTAATTTTATTTATATTAATGATAGATAATAATCAGATATAATCAATAACAACAACAACTAAATATTTATTCTGTTAGGTGGGGTATGAATCCTTTGTTTCTATTATGCTTTATCAAATAAGTCGATATTTATTTTCAAACATATGAGATCATTTCTGATGGTTTCTTACTATATCTTATTTGATCTTTCTCTGCCTATTTTAATTCAGTAAAATTCAATAATTCAATTCTTCTTGGCAGAGCTTCCACCGGCCTACAATTCATATGCCCAAACTATTTTGGCCAATTCTCTCTAAGCTTATCCTTAACTGATGCTACCATAATCTTCTCATATATATGCTTATTTTTTATTCTATTTTTTTGTGTGTACTCACTCATTTACGTTAGCATCCTTATCTCTGTGATACTTATTTTTCTTATGTATTTTTCTTTATAATTTAGAATATGACATAATTTATAGCGATGATAGAAATACCTTTGATATGCTCATTGGACAAGATATCCTAAAAAGGTATTATACTTTAAATATCAATCATGAAACTATCTATATTTGCTTTGTATTTAAGTTCTTGAATTATTTTATCAAATGTATAATATCTTTTCTTTTCAGCTATAGATATACCATTTTCGATTAAGTTAGCTTTGATATGGGATAAAGACGCACATGTATCTATGAGAGCTTTTATAGTAATAGTTTTTTCATTAAAATTAATTAAAACTTGTATGATACTCAAATCTAATTTAGTAGTATTTGTGCTTATTGAAGTACTAGGACTACTTTCATATTCATCTTGGTTTAAATCTTTGATTTGCAATCTTTTTGATACATTCATCTTATCTAACGGTCTGTTATATCCAATAGATATTCTTCCGTCATTTATATATAATTGTTTAGTAGGTGATTTTTCTATTAATTATTGTTTTCTGATTTCTTCTATATTTAGATTTCATTCTGAAGGTAATTAAATATCTTTATTCATTAATTGTTTTGGATAAACTACTTCTGAATATTGATTATGTAAACCATCTAATCTTATATCAAAAAGTGTTGATTTTATTTCTACATTATTAGTTTCTGAAAAGTGTCCTAATAATCTCCATGTAAATGTTAAAGGATTACTGCCTTTAATATGGGTATATTTTCTAGTTTATGGAATATCATTAAACTTTAATCTAAATTCTCATCTTTTAAGCTTATAGAAAAATTAAGAAATATTTTAAAATTAAGTACTTGATATAATAAATTTGATTGTATAATTCTCATAAGTGATTGTTCAGTTGTAATTAATCTATTATCTGAAACTATTAGAGTTATAGGTGAATCTAAACTAGCTCTAAAATTAGCTTTTATAGTTATTTGAATACATCCTAAATTCGTTCTGTATTTTTTACTTTATTTAATATTTCTTTAATCTTATTTTTAGTTATAATTTGTAATTTTGTTACTGCAGTCGGTTCTTCTGAACTATCAGTATTACCTTCAAAATATTCAATAAAATACACTATCTTTTTTGTTAATTGTAAACGAAAATTTTCTTTATATACATCTTTACCCTTTGTATTATTTTTTAATTTAATTATTTTTTGGTAGAGATTATTGTCAAAAATAAATTGTTCATTATGAGTATCAAATGATGTGTTTACTATTTTATCTACCTTTTAGTCTTCAGTATCTGTTTCTTTATGCAACATCAACATATAGTTGATATCATCATTAGAACTAGTAGAGTTGGAATCAGTCTCAGCTATTTCTATTTTCGATTCACTATTTATATTTAAATTATTAATATCAATATCGTCAATAGAGGAAATTTCATAATCTATTTCTGATAATGTATCTAACTCAGTTCCTAGAATAATGTCATAATATTCTGTTATCATTTGAAAATGTATTTCTTCGATAACTTTAATATCTTTCTTACAATTATTTGCATAATGCCCAATTTCTCCACATTTGAAATATTTGCAAGTTTTTTATAAGAATTTAGTTTACGTTTAAAATATTTATTCAATTTTTTAAGCTTCTAAGGTTTATAGCGTAAGTGAAATCGTTTAAAAGGTTTACGGTTACGGTAATTGTGTTTGGGTTGAAAGGAACGTTTATAGAACTTGCGTTTGTTGCGTTTGTGGTGAGGTCCACCACGCTTGCTGTGACTGGGGAGGATTCCAAATTTATACGTGGGTAAGACATTAATATAATATTATTTATGTTTAGCTTTAAACTTATTCTTTGAAAAAGATTTTCTTAATTTCTGTGCTCTAAAATATTCGATGAATAAATTCATGATACATTTTACTCTTAAGGCTAAGGTATCAAATTTTAAATATATAATGTCTTCGTTGAGAGCTTTATTAATAAATATGGTATATTCTCGTTTACATTTTTTATCCCAAAGAGTAGGGAGTTTATTAAAATATATCTGTGCCCCATGATCATATTGAGATAAGGAAAGTTTTCAGAAATATTTCATATATTTTTGGGAAAATTTCTCAATAAAACATATATTACCTATTTGCATGCGAGACAAAATTATTTCTATGCGTTCAATATCTTCGGTATTGTCTCCACCAGCAAAGAATTTTAATAAAAATTTACCAAGAAGAACTATAGCATCATCTTTATTTTTCTCTTCTTTAATTTTTTGGAATTATGAAAAAATTTTAAGAGATTTTAATACCATAAAGGCGGAATCTGTAAATTTGGATGTTATCATTTCTAGCAATTGTTGTGTGGACATATATGTATAAATATTTTTTAGTCTTCTTACCAATTGTATACATTGAGCAATATATTATTTTCATTCTAAAATTAGAATTTTATCGATATTAAAAAGATATTGATCTTGTTTTTGATATAGTTCATTTTGGAAAAAAAATCTTTTTCATTTGTATATATATCATCAAATGGATCTTCTTTTGGCTGGTAATGTTGATCAGCATATTCATTAAAATGTTGAAATGGTGAATTATAATGTGGTTCACCTTGAGGTCTTTTTCAAGTACTTGGTTCTCCTACTTTCATATAGATTTCTTCAACTATTGGATTATTGGAGTCAGTGTCATTAGCAGTGTCAACTTGACTGTTAGAGTATATTTCATATTCTGGTGTATAATTATATAAATGAAATAATTCTTCTTTTTCTTTATATATTTCTTGAATAACTATAAATTTTTCTGAAGTTGGATTATTCATATATTCTTGAATTTTCTCTTCAAGAATTTGTTTATTAATTAAAAATAAGTTATAATATTCTTCAAAGTTTTCGCACTCTTCTAATACATTAATATATTCTATTTTTTCTATTTTTTCTATTTTTTATTTTTTATTTATAGGAACATTCATCCAATGATAATATTTTTGCTTTTCATCATAATAATTAGAAATACCTCTCGAATTATATGGTTTTTGTATCTTAGATTCTATGATTTTTAAATCTTCTTTTATTTCTATTAAATTTATTTGATTTTAAATAGATATATTATCATATATTTCATTAAGCCTTTCTATTAATATCTTAAAACTATTTGTTAAATTATTTCCACTAAGTTCTTTTAAATATTTATTTTTAATTTCTATGATAGCACCAGCTGAACTTATTTCTGGTTTTTCAATGATTTCAGACATAGGGTTTTTGCAGAATTTTTACTGTTTTTTGATTATACAGATGACAGTTAAAATCTAAAAGTTATAAGCATCTCTATAAACTAATAGTCTTAAAGAAAGGTTTTGGTTGGTACCTAAGACCAATGTTCTTACCCTACCTATTCAGAATTGCCTAACACAAATACTCCAGTAGACGACATATCAAGCCTCAAAGCAGAGAATAAACAGGCATAATTACAGAAGAATGTATGAATTTTACCAAAACATATTCAAACTACAATTTGAGAGCATGAACTTAAGGTTTGTCGATTCTAACATGTCATCCAGATCAAAAAACAGAGAAGGTAATTAAGCAAACATAATTACTAAAAAAGAAATTTTATTGCAAACTAACACAATACTTACAAAGAATAACTTGGCTCTGATACCACTTTACAGAGATAGAAACAACGGATAGAAAAAGCACAAATATGAGAGAGTAAATATGAGTAGAGCAAATAGAGAGAAGGATGCCTCTACAAGCTAGAGGCTATCCGTTTATATAGACGCAAAATTATATTCGTCTGCTGCCTTGCTTATCATTTTGTTGCCGTCAAATGCCTTCCACAATAGAGATTCCTTCTATTATTATAAAGGTGATGCCTGAATTATTTCTGGTGAAATTACAAAGAGTTTTTTACTTAATTGGACTGAAGGGAAATATTATCTGGCGTTGCTGGAGGTGATGAAAATCCAATTTATATATCTGACAATAATTTTTTTGTCTGTGGTCCCCACTGAAAATCCAGTGTCGTAATGTCGGTATCCACTTCTACTAAACGTTCTTCATCATAAATCATGATTCTACTATTACTTAAAACTTTATAATTGTTTCCTTCTTGGTATACTGATAATAGTTCTGACAGATTTAATTTTTGCTCGTAATCCCAAGGATATCCAAAAAATTCTTTTAGAGGTGGTTGTCCTCTAGTTTTTTGTCTTGAGAGTTTCCATGTCTGATAGGCTGGATAGACAAGATATTGATCTGGCTCGATAAATGTAGATATAATCTCAAATTTCAGAATTCGTTCATAGGAATCTGTGGATGATATAATTGTTTTGATAATCTGGGGAAATCCATTCCATTCATCAAAATTATGTGTGTCAAGAATAATTTTTCTGACAATTCCCAGTTCTATTGGTCTTTCCATATGTGATGTAAATGCCACGAACATCCGTTATCTTTTATCCGGTAGACTTATTAATGATTTTTTTAATAAATATGACAGAGCTCTATCTTCATAAATGTTATTCAATATTCTTGTTTGCAGATCTTTAGATAATAGCTAGAGTCATCACCTTGTTGAGACATGCTTTCCTTTTAGCTTTTTTCATATATGAAGAATTAATATTGGTATGTTTATATATGATTTCTAGTATAGGATATAATTTATCATATTCTTCAGAATAATATTCCTCGTATTTTCGAAGTAAATGCTAAGAAAATTGCTCCTTCTTCTGAAGTTTTTGGGTAGTATTATAGAGAGTATTTTCAATATAATAAATATGAGATACTATTTCCCGTAGAGTATATATTAATGAAGGATTATGTTGTAATCCTCTAATTAACTTTCAGAGACTATTTATTATACTATATGTCTTTGGAGTCATTGATATATCAAATTTATAATTACTATTGCTACCTCTAAGTGTTTTAAATATTGTTCATATGTAGGTGAATAAATAAGGATATCATCAATATAAACAAGTATAAACTGGTTGTATGAAAAAAAAATCGAATTCATCCATTTTTGAAAAATTTGAAGGGCATTTTTTAATCCAAATGACATTACAGTCCATTGTAAATGTTCAAAAGGTGTAGAGAAAGCAGTTAATTTTTTTGATAAATTATCTTTTATTTTTATTTGCCAGAATCTAGATTTAGCATCAAATTTGCTAAACCATTTAGCTTCACTTATATTTTTTAATATATTTTCAGTACTAGGAATATAGAATCTGTCAAATTTTAGATTATCGTTAAGTGTTTTTATAATTTATGATAATTCTAGCTTTTCTTCTTTTTTCTTCAGCATGATTTCTAACCATAAATGCTGGAGAAGAATGAGGTCCAGAGGCATTTTCTATTAATCCTAATTTTTTTAGGTCTATTAATTGTTTTTTAAATTCTTCTGTATCCTGCATAGAATATACTAAAAGTTTTATCCGTATAATTTATTTTTGTCTAATGGAGTTAAAGTGCAGAATCGAGGGCTTCTATTAAATAACAATAAAGGGTTATCTGAGAAAACTTTTTGTAGTGATTCCATATATTTTAATTTAAAATTTTCAGTTACAGATAAAATTTCAGGTTTATAATTCATTCGTATTAGTTTTAGATGATTAAAAATTCGTGAAATTTTTATCTGTGCTTGTTGTATTGTGAATGTATAATATATTGTATGTGTTGTTAAAGGTAAGTATTGATTTAATACATTCATGTCAATAATCATATCACAAGAGAAATCATTATATATATATATATATGTGAAAAAAATAATGAGATATAATTATCTTCTGCTTGGGCTAAAAGAGTAATATTTTTAACATATTTTAAGATTTTTATTATACTATTTATTCCTGTAAAAGAAACTTTTTCTTCAAGTTTTTCAGCAAACTTATCTACCCAAAGTTGTTCATTTATAATGCTACGTGTTGCTCTTGTATTTATAATTATATAAATATGAAATGGTTTATATCCAGAAAAATCTATTTTAATACATATTTTATTTAAGTGTCTATTCATATCATGCAGATTCATATTCAAGTTCAAGTTTTGTGATAGAAAAAATTATTAAATCAAATAATTTATAGTTCTTTCTGATTCTTATCATGGTATTTTGTTCATTATTTCTTATAACAGCTTTAATTTCTCCAGTATAATCTGATCTAATTATTCCTTCAGTGATTGTCATGTCGTTATTAAAAATTGAATCATTTTTTTCTTTAATTAATCCATAATATTCAATATCTATTTTAGCACTTATACCTGTTCTATTTTTTACAGTTGTATTTGGTTGTATTAGCATATCTTCAAATGAATAAAATTCATAACCTATTGCTATTTTTACTGAATATTTTGCATTATGTTCGATTTTAGTAAAGAATATTTTATTGCTATGATTGGATAGAACATTTATACTATGTAGCTTGCATTTATCCAATCTTTTAATATTTATTATTTTTTCTTGAATTTTTAGCTGTATCGTTTCATAATTGATATTTAAAGGATAATGCTTTTTTAGGATATCTTGTCCAATGAGCATATCAAAGGTATTTCTATCATCACTATAAATTATGTCATATTCTAAATTATAGAGATCATTGAATATATCTACAATCATTAAACTATCTATATTTGCTTTGTATTTAAGTTCTTGAATTGTTTTATCAAATGTATAATATCTTTTCTTTTCAGCTATAGATATATCATTTTCGATTAAGTTAGCTTTGATATGGGATAAAGACGCACCTGTATCTATGAGAGCTTTTATAGTAATAGTTTTTTTCATTAACACCAATTAAAACTCGTATGATACTTAAATCTAATTTAGTAGTATTTGTGCTTATTGAAGTACTAGGACTACCTTCATATTCATCTTGGTTTAAATCTTTGATTTGCAATCTTTTTAATACATTCATCTTATCTAATGGTCTGTTATATCCAATAGATAATTCTTCCGTCATTTATATATAATTGTTTAGTAGGTGGTTTTTCTATTAATTAGTGTTTTCTGATTTCTTCTATATTTAGATTCCATTCTAAAGGTAATTGAATATCTTTATTCGTTAATTGTCTTGGATAAATTACTTCTGAATATTGATTATGTAAAATATTAATTAGTAGTTAATATTGATTAAATTTGTGGATCAGCATTCTATAATATATAATATTATAGGTCTTAATATAAAATTTAAATTTATAACTACTAATTAATATATATTTATATATAATTTTAAATTTTAAATTAATATAAATACTATGGAAAACTTAAATATAATTATTGTAGAATAAAAAATATATAAATATAATTATATGATTATTAATATATATTATACAAACAAACAAACTAATTACGAAGAATAGTTATGACTATACAAATATTATTATTTTAAAATATAAAAAATTTATAAAATCTATATAATTTAATATTTTATAGTTAATTATTTTTATATAATTAAGATATATGCACTTATTTATTTACAGTCTTATGTAATTATTTTAAATTTAATTTTAGATTAATGTATATGTGTATATATATAACTATTGTGCATAAATATATAATTTATGTACAATAATTAAAAATAAATATAAAATAATTAATAATTATAAATTGATATTATATATATACTATTTATATATATATATATATATATATATATATATATATATTATCCTAAAGGCTACCCAAAAGAAAGGTAAATTGAGAATAATTAAATTTTAAATTTAATTAGATATTAAAAATAAATTTACTTATAAATTATGATAATTAATTATGAGAAGTTGATTTTATAATTAGATCCGCAGAAAATATAATAATAGAATACATAATCAAGAATACAAGGTAAATTTCAAAAATTAAACTTAAAACAGAATAGAACAAATCACACCAAAATAAGATCGGAACTTGAGAACTTTATATTTGCGTATTATAGTAACTTTTATAAAAAAATATAGAGATTTTGCTAAATTTAAACTTAATTTATAATATAGTATATTAATTTAATTAAATAAATAAAAATTAATAAAAAAAGGACAAATGAAATTTATAGTGGTTCGATTTCCTATTTAGTACACTCATCATACACCTCAAATAAAATTTTTATTATAACCCTAATTTGTTATGTGAACTAAAGTCAAATAAATCTTTCATAATTTTATGATTTTTTACAGGAATTAAAGCTAGATAAACTTATGAACACTCATGACTTTTTACAGAAATAAAAGCCGACCAAATTTCCAAACCTCTACTATAAAAAAAAAATAGTGTAGGAAGATTTGTTACAATATAAAAATAAAATAATATTACAATGAAATATTTTATGTATATGCAAACTTGTCAATGGAGCACTCAAGTAATTCTAAAATATCACATATAAAAAAATAAATAATATGAAATTTAAAAGTAAAATGATATATATAGTACGGTGAATATTATTACAAGAAAATCAAAAATCAATTATTCTCTAAGAGTTTTAAAAAATTACAGCAAATGAAACCAAAAACTTAAGGTCAAACTGAAGATTTAAAATTGCTGCAAAAAAATAGAAGCTTAAGACAGCAATATAACAAATAACTTCTCTAATAAAATGATAGAAGTGACAAATATCAATAGTGAAATATTTTTTGATCAATTATAAATTAATAGCCATAATTTGTTCTTTAATAGAAGCCATAAGTATTATGGGGGATTTACGTACAAAATACTAAATTCATCACAAATTACGCATTTCACCATCTTTTAGTAAATATTATACATACCATACTCTTTTTATATTTCTATTGTTATAATAAAAATGTAAAACCATAAGCAGAGTGTGATATGTGTAATATTTACTAAAAGATGGTGAAATACGTAATTTGTGATGAATTTAGTGTTCTGTATGTAAATCTCCCAAGTTTAAAATAGTAGGAGGAATGGACGATAGATGGAGAGCCAGATAGGAGAAAAATTAATTGAACCAAAATAGATTAAAATGGACCGGTTGGACATCCAGCTGGATCAAATGTTGTAAAAATTTTATTAAAAAGGTAAATTGTATTCGGGCTCCTCAGGTTGGATAACTATTATAAATTAGTATTAATTTTTTAAAAATATTAATTTAAATTTTATAATAGTAAAAAATTTACAATTTTGATTTCAATTAAAATCAAATTACCAATTTTTTTAATAAAATGCTTTAAAATTGTAAAAAGAAGGAAAAATTACACCCTGATTTCTGAGTTTAATGCACAGGTGCATATTTTTAAAATTATAATATCGGATTTTGAGTTTTAATAAATTATAACATCTTGATAGTGTGCCTCTTAGTCCACTGTTTCAAGAGTAGTCGATTTTTTGAATAGTGGCGTTATTTTAGTAAATATTATATATACTTGTTTATTTCATTTAGTTTTTCTCAACCATAAAATTGATATTTGGTATCAAATTAACCCTTAGCTATTATGAAAACATTATTGCATGTTAAGACGCTTGGTTAACGCCTTTTTTTTCTGGAGAAATCATAGGGGGAAAAATTGTTGGTTGTTCTAACCAAAATGAAATTCTAGATTGAATTAAGTGTGAAACCAATTGAATTTATTTTTCATCTCTTATCTGTCAATCGAACTAGAAAGGTAAGAACTTGCTCTTCATTTTCTCGTATTTTTTACTCATGGTGCGGGAAGCTATCTCGTCCCTCTGTTCATCCTATATATCTGTTCGTTTTTGTGAGATCTTTGACTTCCTTGCCACTTTTTCCATGGTTCTCCTATCGTTTTTGTTACGAACAAAAAGTCGAGATGGAGTATACTGCATTTTAAATATCAGTCTTGAGCATCAACATTACCAAATTTGTAATTGTTGAATGTGACGAATTGTTTTCAAGCCTCAGCGATAAGTGGTGTCAAAACTCCTTATTAAAGATCTCTCACTACAAATGTGTCGAAGAATCACTTGTCTATTCAACAAGTTAGCTTGCCTCCGCTGCCTAGCCCTCACCAATGGTCGAACCGGCAGGTCTGGTCCGATATTTACACCATTGGCCCTCACATCGAGTTTAAAAATAATTTAATCTGTTGATATGAAAATAATTAAGGAAACTAATGTAGATAAATTTCCCATTAAGAAAATAATTAACTTCAGTTTTACAGTAAATTAAAAAGAAAAACTTCAGTTTTTTATTTTTATTTTTTTGTCATAATGCTCAAGTTTTACAGATCTTGAACGGTATCGACGAACAACTTTGAGAAGGAGAAAGAGGAAGAAGAGACGAAGAAGATCAGCCACGGTCGGAGCTCTCCCACACCTCCACGCCGCTCACCTCGCTCCTCGCCACCGCCATCCTCTTCCCCCCAAACACCATCTGCAAGATCCTCGCACCGCCCACGTCCTTCGCCCTCCCCATCACATTCCTTCTCATCACCTTCTCCTCCGCCGCCGCAGCCGCCGCCATCGTCACCTCGCTCCACAACTCCACCTCCCCACCCCTGCTGCAGAACACATGCCTCCCCTCGCACTCAATCTTGCACCCCTTCCCTTCTTTGTTCCCCAAATTCTCTCCGTTCCATCTCCACCCACCAAGCCCCACCCATGGCTCCGCTGCGTTCAACTTCCTTAGATCCGCCATGAACACATCTCCGGAGTTCACCCCCACCTTGAACACTGCCGATAGTTCGTCGGAGACGGTAACATCCGCAAAGCAATCAGTCTTCTCCTTCAATTCCCAGGCTGGATCACCGCCGGAGCGGATATCCCACAGTCGGATTTCGCCGAGGACGCCGGACGGCCCCCAGTGAGACCCAGCTGCCATTAATATATTCAGATAAGGTACCCACCTGAGCTTGGTCGCCGGAATGGCCGAATCGAGCTCTGCGCCGTAGATCTCCCGGCGAGCGATTTCTGAAACGGGTCGGAATTCCCCGTTGGGGGCGAGATCGAAGGCGAGAATGGCGCTGGCGTTCCGGCGGCCGGTCTCGTAGCTGGAGAAGAGGATCTGGCGGTCGGCGGCGGCGGCGATGGCTTGGACGGTGGCACCGGGGGCGGACGGGTGGGGGCGCCAGTGGAGGGTTTTGCGGAGAGATCTGGAGCTGAGGTCGAGAAGTTGGAGGCCGGGGAAGTCCGCGGCGCCAGCGGCGGCCAGATGGGAGTAGGGGAGGGAGAGGACGGAGTCAACGGCAGGCAGGGAGGTGAGGGTGGTTCGCCGGTTGCGAAGGGTGAAGTCGAAGGAGGTGATCTTGGAGCCGTGGGCGGCGATGAGTTCACCGGAGGGGGCGGCGGAGAGGACAGAGACGGGGTCGCGGCCGGGAAGGGGGAGGAGGAGCGAGCGCCGGAGGGAGAGGGGTGAGAAGGAGGAGGAAGAGAAAGAGGGCAAGAGGAGGCGGGGATCGAGACCGTAGAACTCGGCCTCCGCAAAGAGGTCGGAGATGTCGACGGAAGCTTCGCCTGAGAAGGAGGAGGACGGAAGTCGGCCGGTGCGGAGAAGAGCGAGTATGGCAGCGAAGAGGTCGGGATCGCGGTCGATGAAGGGGGGAAGGGAGGAGAGAAGGGAGGATGGGCCGGCGGCGGCTAGGGTTTGGGGGGTCGTCTGAAAGATCCGGCCACCGACGTTGAGGGTTACGATGGCCGCCGCTGGCGTAGTAGCGGCGAGGCCGGCTGCGCCGGCGAAGGGAGGCATTTTTCTTATGTGAGAAGGAGAGGGCAAGCCGGACCTCAGGTGAGTTCGGTTTGTAGAAGCTTCGGTAATTTTACATTTAGGTACCTTGTTTATAGAAGTTTCATAATTTTGGACATGGGAAGGAAAGAAAATTTTGGGCGTTTTTGTTACTTCAATAAACAAGGCAAAAAAAATTATTGTGAAAAAAAATCAAATTGTTATTGCTTCAAAACAAAGTGCTTGATGGAGGTAAGGATTGACATCAAAACCTCGCGACGAAGTAAAAGCAAGACTAGACTACGACTCGGGCAAAAATAGCCTTGATTCTATTAGCTAGCACACTCAAGCTACAAAAAATAAAGAAAATTTGTTCGTAGACTTTTTGAGGGGTTGCTGCTAGGAACTACTCGAGAGAATGGATCTCACAAGAAGTTAGTACAGAGGACTAAGAAGTTAGTACTGATGATTAGAAAATTAGCACCAAGAGAATGTCGTTTGGTTGGTGAGTTGATTTTTGAATAAAAGAAAAAAAAATTATAGGTTTAATATGTTTTAATATTGAAAAGTATGTGAGATATAAAATAAAGTTAATTTTAATATACATATGTGTTAGATGTGAAATAGTTGATTTTTATAATTAAAATTTATATTGAGTAAAAAAAAAGCTTAAATAAAATGAGTCATTTGAGGTCAAGAGAAAATCAATAAACACCATGCCCAAAATTGCACTTGAGCAATGAGTCGTACCTCAGCATCAATAGGATGGATGTTTGAGTCCAAGGTAAATTTATTGAATAATCTTTGAGAAAAACTTGCTAGCTATCATGCACTTTTATAAGGAAAGAAGATAAATTCGGATATTTTTTAAGCACCAAAAACATGAGCATGAGGACAAAGACTCTCTCTCATGCTATTTACTCTATACTCTCTCTATTTGCGTCTAGCGGTATCTTTACGCAATAATGTCAAGGGTGGCAAAGCTATGGACGATGGCGTTAGAGCGATTAGACCGGGAGAGAAAAGAGAGAAAGTAGAAGAATTTAGAGAAAGCGGAGCAAAAATGTCTATAAAAGTGATCAAGATTAGCAGAAATTAAGAGAATAAATTATAATTAAAATTATGAATAAATATTTAAATACTATTAAATAAAAAAAAATTTATTATAATTTTTTCAGATTTTTGAAGGATAGACTATTTTTTCATCTCTAAACTTGTAATGTTATATTTAGTAGTATATATATATATATATATGTGTATGTATGTATATTATAATTGTAAATTATTTTTTGTTGATGGTATGTAGTTGTAAAATATGGGGAAGCATGACATTGTTTTGTTGTGAAAAGATATAATATTTCCTAATTAAAAATTTGGCAGATGTTCTGCTTAACCATAAAATATATTAATTAAAAAAAGATAACGATAAAATATAAATAGATATGCAATTATTTTAATAAGAGAACAACGATGATTTTTTTTTAAATTTAAGCACATTTAATTAAGTAATTAATTAATTAAGAATAATTAAAAAAAATAACAAAATGAGTATGTTTTTGACGGCATTAATGGTGTTATCATTAAGTGGAAGTCGCACGATGAGCGTAGAAGTTGCCCACTAGACGGGCGACTTTTTTATCCAAAAGTCACCCCCGTCGGGTGGCTTTTACTTTTTTTTTTAATATTATATATTATTTGAGAAATATTATAATTTTTTTTATAATTTAGTACATAATAAGTATTCACAATAAAATTATATTTTTTTATGAAAATATTATCTTCAAATCAATTTTAAGTTTTGTATTCTATAGTTTCTTGGTAGGCTGAAAATCTTAAAATTTGATATCATTATATAGAAAATGTAAATACACGTCTTCTGTTTTTGTTCATATTTTATTATATAAATTTTTTATATTGATCATGCTACATTTAAATTATTTTTCTGCATTTGTTACATCCATCCGCTCCTTTGAGTTTGAGCATTGCGCTTATATTAGACATGCTTAAAAAATATACCAAAATTTAATAAAAAATATAAATTATAAATGAAGTAGAAGAAATACATACAATAGAACTCAACGATGCATTAGAGCAATTTTTTTGAATAAATATTATATTTAATATAGTTAAAAATATTAAAAATAGTATACTATCTAAAATGTATATATCGTCTCTGTCTCTCTCTCCTATGTGATATAACGCTACTCCCAGGCATGTACTGATCGTGTACTTGACGTCGTCGCCGCTGAAGTGCATGCACATGTGCGCCACCACCATCATCATCGATCGAGTGGTTATGTGCCTGATCTTGGTCGATTGGTGGAGCCGAAGGACCAACATCAAACTGTGTCTGATGAAAATCATAATGGTAATAAGCACTCGAATCACCTGGATCGTATTATGATGTATGAAATACAAGATCTGAAGGCAAATGCCCAATGAGCTCTCCTAAAGTGAATAGCTCTGCTCCTGCGAAGTGTAGGTCCAGTCGGAGCACGAGTACGCCTAGGCACTGGAGGAAAGTGAAGGTGCGAGCGAAGCTGGTCACATAATGATAATAGCTGATCCCGAGAATCCATCCATATGCTTGAGCTACTGCCATCCGTACATCTCTCGGTATCGAACAATGAATACACGGTATGTGTGATCTCGTCCTAACACAATTTTTTTTTAAGAATAGCTACTGTAATTAAAATTGAAATATATAATAAAAACTACAGAACTCACAAATTCTCTAACAACTAGTGCTGTAGGAAAATATGAAGTAGGCGGCACTACTAATATAGCGTATCACATGAGAAAGAGTTAGATATTTTAATTAAAAAATAAATTTAATATTAATGTAAAAATACCTGTAGCCTAGTGACCTCTATACAAGCTGATGTACTGGTAGCTATTTACTAGGATGACCGATGTGTAGACGCTTTCATGCCCAAATCTGTAATAAATACAAGTAACCAGCAATAATAGAACGTTTAGGTGTAACAGCCCGAGATAACTATCTGTACAGCTGTGTCAACACTGCAGATTCAAGCGATAGACTATCAAATCGTCTATAATTTTCAAACAACATAAACCACTGAAGATAAATCTCAGAGCCTGACATATCAGGTACTAGAAAATAGCCCCACACATATAAAATATACACACGATATCGTGTCAACTCCATGGGTGTGAGTCCATCATACGTAGGTTTATGAAGCTGCCACAATAAAAAGCGTAGAGGCACAAATTAACTGTGTTCTACCCCATATAAAAAAGTAGAGGACTCAGAATCATTTGTAGGGTTCGTGTACATGAATACAGGAATAGGATGCTGTTCTAACAGATCATCACAACAATCAATCTAAGTCTCCCATCTATATCTCTCCCCAACATGTACACGACTTATCAGTGGATCACTGTCAATCCGAACACCTAAAATGATAGCAACATCTTGAAGCGTAGCTTTCATCTCTCTTACAGGTAAATGAAATATTTTGGTCTTTAGAGAAAAATACTTAATAAATGCAGTAAGCAAACAAGGATCTAATATAATATAGTCAAGGTATTTAATATTACTTACATTAGTAATATTTAATTATTTATAAATACGGGGCATGTGACAGGCGACTCTTGTAGCATAAAGAGGTGAATAGCAGGCTGTAGCAATCGAGACTGTCCGGATATACAGCACGATACTTCCCGCGTAAGTATTTCAACGACGGATGAATAGTTGGGGGAAGATCATCTCCTGCTGCACCTCTACCGCCACCTCTCGTCCTCGTATCATATCAACTGCACATGAAGAAGAGATAATTTCATTAATACTATGTAATTTTTATATATATACATGAAAATAATTTTTAACAGTTATAACATAAAATTAAATAATTATATCCTAAGTAATCAATTAATTAATAATTAATAATTCAATAATTAAAAAAATATAGAATATACTTAGTGTTTATTATTCTTGATTTTTCTTTGCTGAAATACTCTTGTTCTATCCTGAAAATTTTGAGGAAATAAGAAGTATGGAGAAAATGAGGAGGGGGGCGGGGGCGACTTCTCTTATTTACGAGTCGCCCGCGCGCCGGGCGACTCTCACTTAACGGTAGTGCCGTTAGCATCATCAGAAACATGCTCTTTTTGTTAATTTCTCTTTAATTATACTTAATTAGTTAATTACTTAATTAAAGAAAATCATCACCTTCCATTGATGCCACGTGGCAACGATATGCATTTTGCGACAAGAAAATTCTAATAAATTAATTATTGATCCCTAAGGTCTCTTATGTAATTCTAGAAATTGTGGATTGTTGTGATATCATATGCTTCTCCATCTATTTTTATTTCACAATGATCCTAAAGTTTCTCTTATTTATCCAATTTGATTTTTTTAATATTCGTTAAATTTGACCAAAATTTAAAATATAAGTTTCAATTTTTTAAAAGGTTAAAAAGTAAGAAAAATATAAGTTTTTGGCTTAATTTTTTAAAATAATTATATTTTAGAAAACTGCACTCTTATGTAATAATAGTACATGAATTTTATTTCAAATAGCAATTTACGATATTTCTAACCCCTAGATATAAAAAATAAAATAATATGTGCAAATTAGAAAATCAAAATCATTAGGTCAAAGATCAAATAAATAATTTAAATTTTATGAAAGAAAATAAAAATTAGTTAGATTTCAAGAACCAATAAATAATTTACCCTTAATTTTCTTTTTTACTAAAGAAATGCCAAAAAATAGTGTAAAAAATGAAGTAAAGATGCTGTAGTTAGTTATTAGGCTGTCTGCAAAAGTTGATTTTAATAAAGTTACAATTAAATTTAAATAAAAAAATTATTTTATTAAAATTTATAAATAATATGAAATAAAATTAGTTGTTATATAAGGGTGCGTGAGGAATATAAAATAAATTAGTTATTATTTGATACGTGTATAAGAGTAAAATAAAATTATTTTTTTTTATTTTGAATTATGTGTTTGATATGAAATATAATTAATTTTTAATATTAAATTTTATGTGTGATGTAATATATATATGTATATATATATTTAATTTTAACTAAACTAATTAAACAGGCCCTTTAGGTGCCATTTGTATGCTCAAGTTTGGCCAGTAAATGGTCAAGCTCGAACATATTAGTTTTGTATAATTTTTTTTAAATTTTTTAGGAATAATTACCTATATTTCGCATAATTTAGTTTTAATTATGTCTTATCCATTCATTCTTAGTTAATTACGCTATGCACATTTAAAATATTATAAAATTTTACATACACACATTTAAATTAAAAGTTAATCAAAATCTATTTGAAAAAAAAAATTTGTTAGTAAAGTATTAAAATTATATTTTTACTCTTAATGGTATATATTTTTCTCTTTCTCAATATCACACTAAAGCGCTGATTTGTCCTAAAATTAATTCACATCGCGGATGTCTCCTTCTTTTGTCGCCACCTAAACATTAAGGTTTTAGGATTTTCACTCAAAATATAATTAAATATCTTTAAAATAAATGATGAATGACTCAGATTTTTTGTAATTTAACTATAGTTAGGTTATTAAAAAATTATGATTATTCATTATAACAGAAATAAGTTAAAATGTGTGTATGTAAGATTTTATAATATTTTGAGTGTGCATATCGTAATTTACTAAGAGTGGATGGGTAAGGTATAAATAAAATTAAATTGTGTGACATGTAGGTAATTATTTTAATTTTTTAATGTTCAAATTCGCCCAAATAGGTGTTTGGGCTCATCAAACTATCACATCTAATGAGGCCACCTCTTAAAATATTTGTTGAGATTAATATGCATGATTACATGTTATGTAGATATTGAATTCAAATATCAATAAATTTTTTATCAAAAAAAAAGTATCAATAAATTTAATATTAATCATTTTATAGTTTAAAGATATTAAGATCAGTTGAAACATCAGATCCAATTGATTAAATTTTAAACAATTCCAATTATGAATTCTGCCCAACTTGCTCAAAGTCAGTCACATTTATCAAAGCAAATTTGGACCGTTGGATCTTAAATGTTTCTTTACTGCCCTCTGCTGGCTATTACCTGCCACATTATTAAAATTTTGGTAAATTGCATCCGAGCTCTAGGTTGGAAGTGTTTTGCAAATGGGTTTTAATTATTAAAAAATGGGCAAATTAAGCCCAGGTTCCTGAGTTTAATGCTTAATATCGCACAGGTTCATATTTTTAAAATTATAATATCGGGTTTCTGAGTTTTAATAAATTATCAAATTGGTCTTTTTTTTATTTTTTTATAATTAAAATTTTTTAAAATTATAGTTTTACCCCTGCTTCTCGGGAGGAAAGAGAGAGAGGCGCGTGGGCTGCGAGGCCGCCGGCGGGTCGCGCGGGCGCCTGTGGGTCGCGTTGGCGCCACGCTCGTGCACCGGATTGGGAGGAGATAGAGAATGGCAGGGGGTAAAATGGTAATTTTAAAAATTTTTAATAATAAAAAAATAAAAAGAACCTATTTGATAATTTATTAAAACTCAGGGACCTTCATGTTATAATTTTAAAAACGTGTAACTGTGCGATATTAAGCGTTAAACTCAGGGACTGAGTGTAATTTTTCCTTAAAAAATTTTAATTTGAGTCATAAGGCTGTAAAAACCTTACAAGTTTGATTTCAATTAAGATGTAGTTGATAATTTCTTATTATTACATTATATGATTATTCCTATTTACTAATTTTTGATTTTTTAGAATATAATTTTAAAATATTAATATTTTGTATTTTTTAATTTTATTTTTTAGTTCAGTGAAAATAAAAAATAAGAAAAAATAAATTTTAGATTTTTTATTTAATTTAAAAAAAAGATGAAAATAAATTGATGTAATAGTTTTTTAAAATGTATAAATAGTTTAAATTAATCAAAAATGTTCAAATTTTAAATTTTTAATTAAAAACGGCTAATAAAAATGGTAAAAATCTAAATAAAGGGCTTAAACTGTAATATTTTTACAATTTTGGGAATTTAACTTAAAATTTTTAAAAAATTAGGGTTTAATTATAATATTTTTCAATGTGGGGAACCTGGGGTACAATTTATGGTTAAAATTTTATTTGACAGGAAAACGATTTTTTATATTTCAGATGGTAGATTTTACTAAAAGGAAATATGTGGAGAACCAATAAAAACTGCAAAAAAAAAAAAAGAAAAATAAAAAACCATAAGATGCCACAAATTTTGCTCACCTCACTCAAATCTACAGAATATTGAAGAAAGCAGCAAGGAAGATGTGGGAGATGAATTTCATTGCAGCCAGTTTTATGTGCCAAGGGCTACAACATTATATCAAATTTGTCTTTGGAATTGATTTAAAATAAATGACTTCAGATAAAGACTATCTAATCTTAACAGGCTTACAGCATGGCCAATTACTCCAGTTTAAAACCCAAAACTAAGCCATACTAAAATCTTAATGTACACTAGACTCTTAACTCGAAAACTTTCCGAAGATCTCTCCAATCCGTACCCATCTGTCCAAATTCATCCATTCTGACTGATCTCTGAAGCCATGCTCCAGAGATATTGACGAATAAGCGACTCTGTCGTGTAGACTCGGTATGATTCAGTTTAATTCGGAGAATTCAGCTGACCGCAGGATGGGTCAGAGGGAACAATACCCAATTCTTGTTAGATTCAAACTCATTTTCGAAGTTAAAATTGAACTCCTTTGATGCCAAATTCTCTATTGGATGTCCTGTTTTGCCCGGAAGCTCATAAGGTTTTGTCTCCAATTTCCTTTCCATGAAGTGATAAACATCTCGTGCAGTAAATTCGAAAGAGTTACCATCATCTTCAGTGCTGCTGGATCCAATTGCTGTAATCTGACCATCGAGAATTGATATATTATCTCGAGCAAAGCGGTGGTTGACCAGTTTGCGCAAGGCAAGGTCTCCAGCACTCAAGATCTTGGGTGGCTGCGAGGCAGGATGAAATTCCATGTCTGGGAAAGGAGATGAAGTGCCGGAACAAACAGATGTTGGTGATATCAAGTGGCTGATAGGGCTTCCTGGCTGGAGATCATAAAAGTTGCTTTCTTTGCAGTTGGATTGAAGAGATGAGGACAGGAGCTTGGCAAACGGAACCTCAGGGGAAGAGGGAGTTGTCTGGAGAACAGGTTCGGGAGGAGTGAAGGGGGCTGTGGATGGCTCGGTGGTGAAGGCGGAGAAGACTGGTGGAGTGACCAGTTTCGTGTCGTTTGCGTAAGGACCGATGGCAAAGATGGAGTAGGGGGTTGTAGGAGAGTATGTATTTGCAGCAAGAGCTGAAAGGGAGAAGAATTTTGCCGGCGATTGGGTAGAGGATGGTGGCTCGGATTGGAGGAAAGATGCAGGAGAGGACGGAGGAGCATACACTAGGGTTGGGTTCACAGGTGCAAGTGGATTATAGCCACCCATAATTGGTTCAGGGACCAGAATTGCTTGGCTGATTCGATTTGTTTGTCTTTGGGATCCAAAGCACAGGAACATGCCTAACCAAGCCTTCCATCTATGCCTCTGCGGAAAAGAAAATATATGTTGGAAAAACCTTAGTTAAATCAAGCAGGAAATTATTAAAAATTTATGCAAATAGACACAAGCCACAATTTTTTCTTAATAAAACATTAACCTCACTAATTTGACTATTTTTAGGATTCAAAGCTACTCGATACTCTGCTCAATACGGGCTCCTCTATGTTCGTTCACCAAACTTAACAAACAAGCTTAAACATATTTTTAGTGGATCTTTTCTTAACCTAGTGAGAAGAAAGCTTGCTTGAAACCAGGAGGTTTTAGATTCGAATCCACACCGCTATAATTTCTAATCGAGGTGGAGAAAAATTGTAGTGTTTGGGGCAAAACAACAAAAAAAAGTTCAATTCTTAACTGAATGAGCTTTTTACATGCAAAAGACCGGCTTGTTTAGGTTCATGAACATGCTTATTAAAGCTGGATTAGGAGTTCAATTAAGGTGTTTGATCAATGATAAGTTTAGTGTTAATATATAATTTTATTTATATTACAAATCTAGTGTTGTGATCTACAAAGAACAACCTATTATGTTTAGATAAAATTTTTCCTCTTATGGGAAATTTACCACGAGATGAATTGTCTATAAATGAGCTTGATTGCTGAACTTGATATGAAATCATTTAGGTAGCGAAATAATTGGCGTGATACGATGCTCGGTAGTTAGCTCGATAAGGAGCTTGACTACAAGCTTGGGAACAACCTCGCATCGAGCATGAGCTCATTTCTTTGTAAGTGAACTCGGGTTGAAAATAGCAGCCAAAAGCTCGCTCGTCATAAATGAGTTTGAACGATGAAATTTGAAAAGAGCTTGAAGCATAATTTGGCTTGGTTCATTTACAGCCCTAACTAGTTTCATGCTGGAGACAAAATAAATATTAAATTTAGGCATTGAACACTAACTAAAGTCAGCTGCATCTCTTACAAAAATTCATTTCTGGTATTTCACTCAATCTAGAAGTGTTTCATTCCCGAAATTCTAGAAGTGTTTTATTCAGTCATATTCAATTGCAAATCCCCAACCAATTGGATTGGTTCAACTGTTTCCCAAAGACAAATGACATCTGTAGCGTCAAATCTTTCTAATTATTAAGTTCTGTAAATTTAAAATTATCAATTGGTACAGTTCTTTTCGATGTCTGGCTGAAGATTTATCATACTCAAACATGTCTCAACAAAAAATTTCAACCATTCATGAACCATAGGGAACTAATTATAGACCTCATAGAAATCTAACGCTTAACACTCACCAACCTACACCGATCATATTATGATTCTAAAGAAAGAACACAAAACAAAATAAAACCACCACGACCAATCAAAGCCTTAATTGCAAACTATTTCATGTAAGGAAACAAACCAAAATCAAAATAAATCCTGCTGTAAACAACTTCAATCAACAATTTTACATGCAACAGTAATTTCAAATGATTAAAAATGTCTTCACCATATCACCTTGTTCTGCAAAAGATATTTTGTTGAATTTTTGATAGAGCTGATAAAGAAACATAGCATGTATCTAAGAATGACAGATAAACATTAACATTAAAATTAATATATATAAAAAAAATCAATCTGTTTCATTTTTGAAACTATGATGCATGGCAACAGGGAAAGAATAATAACTTGATGCAGTTTAGTAAAGGAATCCATAGAGACCGTCAACGACAAGACGTTTTGGCCTCACACTACAAGGGTTCAAGGTAGGATTTCAAAACTAACAATCTATTTCTCTCTCATAATAAGTTCTTAGAATGTTTTAAGATGTCTTGAATTTTGAAATTTTCACCTTTAAGGATTAGCCATTGCTCCAGCAAACTGAAATTATTCTTTCATCTATTACAAAACGAAAACAAACTTAAAATAGATCCTAAAACACGCAACTTCAACAGGTAAGAATCCAAGTATTCAAACAAAAAGATAAGGAAAAAGGATGCTAGAGCTGAATTCTTCAAAATGACAAAAATCCCCAGATGTCACAGATCACTTGACGCGCGTTCATCAGAATCAAAGATCCAACATGCAAATTAAATCAAATTTAAATAATTAATTCACAAAATCCCGAAGTTTAAACCATATCCAGATCTGAACACTCATAACTATCTAAAGAAGAGAAACGTGCAAAAGAACAAGGAGTGCAAGCCTACCGGAACAGTAACCGGCTGAACTCGTCTCTCCGCCGAAGAGACCGCGCTCGCCGCCGCAATAACCGTCTCGAAACTATCGCGCGAGCTCCCTCTCCTCATCCCTATCTCTCCAACCCAAAAACCCTCCGGCTCTGCCTTTTTTCTCCCTCAAACAGCCAATTCCAGCACCCAGAACCGGAATTCAGCCAAACAGGCCAGATTCCCCTTTGCTAAAACACAGAATCTCCAAGAACTAGCCGGAGATCCTCGCCGGAACCCTAGATTTCTACGCTGATTACTGAACCAGTTCGAGTTCGAAGCAGCGGTGATCTCCTGTGAGGGAAGATTGTAGATAATTAATTAATTATAAAGCGTGGGCTAGTAAAATGACAGATTGCCCCCATTAAATTGAAATATTGCATAAGCTTCCATTGAGCCATCCACCGTCCACGGAGACCAATAGACGGTGGATATGGGGCCACGGTCCACGGACGGGTGAGTTCAGCTGTGGGGACCACCCGGGCGTGCGGCCGAGGCCGGACGTGGGGCTGGTGGGGCCCTCCTCCCAACGCTCATTGAGTAATTGCGGTGGCGGTTTGCTATCTTGCACGGCTCTCCTACCAGGTGGGCTCCCCGAACTCGCGCCGGTCGGATTGACGTGGAGTCTAATTCCCATTATGCAGTTAATTTTCATAATTTTTACATAATGCAAAAATGCATAAAAATTTTTTCAAAAAAATAAAATAAAATTACCCATGTATTCAAATACATTTAGATTTTAATAATATAGATATTTCAAAACAATTTTAGATAAAATAATTTTTTAAGAAATATATAAAATATTTTAGCATACTGAAAGAAGAGCCATAATAAATTTGAGAAATGCATAATACAAGATCTTTCACTTTTATAGATAATTTTTATTCTAATAAATTTTAATTTTATTAATATTTTTTATTGAGAAATCTTGAGATGACCCTAGCTAATATACTGTTTTTTAAGTATAAAATATGAATCTATTTTAAATTTAATTGAAATAATATAAATTAAAATTTATAATTTGAATGTTAAATAATCAAATTAAATATAGAATTTATTACTAAAATTATTTAAATTTAATTTTCATCTATTTTTAGTAAATACTATTATGATAAAAGAAATTATTAAAAGTTAAAAGGCAAAATTTTATTACATTGATTTTATTAATGGCAGGTCTCAGGGGAGTGGTGTGGGGTGGGAGACAGGAGAGACAGAAAATTATATTTGAGTCTAAGATTTATGAAAGAATAATATTTCGAGTTCAAAATTTATTTGTGGTGATTATTAAGGTGAGTAATTTAATTTAATTTGCATATAAATTAAATTCCAAAATAATTATTTATTATTTTGAGTTATATGAATACTTGCTCTTTGAAGCTGATTTTTCATATGATTATGTGTAGATTTATGATCTTGTTATTATATATTGATGGATTGAAATTGTTATATTTACAATGTTATATGTTAAATTAATTAATTAATTTATATGGAATTAATATTAAGCTGTAATATTGAAAAAGTTAATTGAGTATTAACCTCTAAGAATATGGTGTGGTTAGAGTTCGACCTATGATGACTCGTAGCAGTTGAGGGCTGAGAGTGATAGTCAGGTGATGTCATAAGAGAAATGAATAACTAGAAGAAAGTACTACTTCTAGCAAAATTCTAAGCATAGAAAAATGGTATGAGAAAAACTTATTCCATATCAGAAAATAAAAGGGTTTGTGAAAATGTGATTGAGATATATATTTTATTTAGCAAGTCAAGTTGAATTCATCTAACGAATCTTATGATTGGACCAGGGTCATTTTTATGACACTAAAATTTTAGCTTCACAGGCTAACACAATCATAAGCTAATGAGAGAGAATGTAAAAAATTAATGATATATATAGAGTGAGAGCAACAATAATACAAAGAATATGATTAAAATTATTTGTTTAATTAAATTAATTTTAATTTAGTTCATACATAAATTTTAATATTAAATTAATAATATTTCAAATTATATACGGACTCTAATATTAAAATTAACTTTATTTCACTTATTATATAAATTTTAAAATATGATTAATTTTATTTTAGATCTTGCATTCCTCCTAAAATATTACTAATTTTATTTTAATTTTTTAATAAATTAAAAAAATATCATATGAAATATTATTTTTTACCCTAATTAAAAATAAACTTACAAACAAACACTCTAAAGGAAAATGATGGAGAGGATTTTTACATTTTTTGTGTCTTAAATATAATTCTAAAGTCTCTTTCATACGAAGAAATATTAATAGTGCAATAGATTCTATAGCTAATCTATAAATAGCACATATATTTGATAAATAATTCACACACATATTTATCCATGTCACATAGGATATATTTTAATTGAATCAGTTCAAATTAAAGTTAAAATCATAAAATTTGAGTTCGAGTTAATTCAAATTAGTGCTGATTCCGTCGAATTTAACTGTTTTTAATTATTTTATTTATTTATATGAGCTTAAGATTTTATTTTATTAAATTGGCTCTCATGTCCTCCCTGATCTTAGATTTTCATGAGTTTGATATGCCCTCAACATTTTATTTTATTTTTCTAAAAAATCACATATAAAATATAATCAGCTCTAAATTATTGTAAATATAAATCTAGGTTAATGATATAAAGGTTATTGTATGAAAAATTAAAGAAAATTTCATACTCTTTCATATTAATTTTGATAATAACAATCATATAAATTTATTAATCAATTATTTTTATTAAATGTACATTATTCAAAAATAAGTTATTAATCTAGATATTTGTCAAGTCTCTGAAATAATGTTATATTCTTTTAAATATTTTTAAGAAAAATAATTTAAATTTAAAATGATTAGATTTTGTTTAAAACTGATTTACCAAACTAATGAGTTTTCTCCATTGTTTCTAGAAATTTCAAGACCATTTTTTGTTGTGAGATATTTTTGTAGTTTGCTTGCAATTCATTTTCTAAAAAAAACTTGGGATTTGTCTCACTTTTTAGACTTAAAATTTTCATTTACATACCAATTTAATCTTTTGATGTTCATCTTATACCCATTGCAAGGAATAATTTTTGGATTTAGTCGATTAATAGGGGCCGCCAAATCAACAGTAGCCCCACTGCTAACATGACTGGTTAGCCGAATCACATGATTTTTTTATTACAAAGTGTAGAACGTACTTGGCTTTAAAAATCTCTAAAAAGCTCCTTGCTTTTGAGCGTTTACGCCTAGAGCTGATGCTTTCGAGTTATTTCAATCAAATGAATTCAAAAGCGAGCAACTTCAAAAATTTCAAAATGCTTAAGCAGAGAATTTTTTGGTTTTATTCTCGTGTGCTTCTCTAAAAGAATTCTATCACGTAGTGATTTTATATTTATTTTAACTCAGATATGGTTGACTGCAGAGTTTTTCATCATTAATTTAATAATTTTATTTCAAAAGACATTTCTATTATTTGAGATAATATTATTTACTTATATACCTTAAAAACTTTTCTCTTTTTAATATATCATAATTCATTTTTATATTTTTTTTATCATTCATCATTCAATCTAGAAAACTATTACGAGTTGTATTTTACTTCAGTGATCTTTTTTCTCTTAGGATTAATTAGGTTGTCACAGGACTACCAGCTTTTACTTGATTTTTTTCGAACTATATTGTATTATGAGAGATTGAGTTTGGTAGAATTGTAAAAATGTTTAAATAAAAGTACTTAAATGCAAAATTGTATAGTGCTACAGGCCTCATTGGCTTAAGTGCATTTTTTATGATGCTTATTATTGTAAAATCATCATTTAAATTTTATAAAAAATAATTTTCCTAAAATTAAATCTCATTGGAGTTCCATTAGAAATATTTTAAATAAAACCAATCCTTTATTACTGTAATTATTAGTTATTTGAACAATTAGTTATATGTCAATTTTTTTTAAATATTAATTATAAATTATCCTTTTATAAAACTTGAATTGTGTGTGGTATATATTTAAATATTCAAAATTTTATGTAACTTATACATAAATGTCCAATCTTAATTTACTTTTATTTCGGTGACTATCTTTTTAATTATCAGTTTTCATTATTTAATAAATTTTTATCAAAGTTTATGAAAATGATATATAAATTTCATATTTTTGTCGTGATCAAAAATTCAAATTCAAAAAAAATTTATTTTAAAAGTGCAAAAGTTCCAATTAAAATAAAAACAATGTATTTCAATTTGATTTATACTGAAATTTAAATAAAATAAAATAAAATAATCAACTTCAATAAAACGTAAAACAATGTTTTAAGTTTTGCTATTTTTGATCTATTCTTTTACGCCATCCATCAAAATAAGATAAAAAATGATATAAAAATTTTATGTATATAATCTAAAAATAAATTTATTTACATATCACCATTCAAAATTAATTATATGCGAGAACACATTAGATATAAAGAATAATTTTCTTCATTCACTTGTCATTAGGAGAACAAATTAGTTTGATTTAAATCAATTTTATACAAAACTTAGAGTCCAATTCAAGTCAATTTTATGTAAAACTTAGACAAGCAAAGTTGAATTGAATAATTTTTAATATGATATTTTTATTTAAAATTTATGATAAATTAAAAATAATGTTAATTTATTTTGAAATATACACAAATATAAAGTAATTTTAGCTTTTATTTTAGAAATTACATATGATAGTAAAATAAAGCTGATAATATTACAATTTAAGTGTAGTGATTATAAAAAAATTGCATATACATACTGGCTTATAAAATTAATTTTAACATCAATTAAAGTTAACTTAAGAAAAAAACACACTTAAGTTTGTTTGGAAAATAATTAAGAGAAGTTGCAAAAATTTTTATGATTATTGTAGAAATAAATTTATTATATAAAAAATTATGTTAAAAATAAAATAAAGTAAATTAATTTATTAAAAATTAACTGGAGAGTGACATAATACGATAGTATAATATTACAATTTATGCATAATAAAATATAATTTTATTTTAATTATTTTAAATAAATTTAAATTTTGGTATTGCATTTTTATTGACTTTTTTTAGTGTTTCTTTGATTAAAAGTAAGTTAAAATAAAATTAACTTGACCAAGTAAGCATATCAACACAATTCTACTACTTCAACATTTTTATGCAATACTTTTATATTTTTATCATAAATTCTTATATTTGGTTGAGTTTATAGTACATTTTAATTAACATCATAAAAAATATATTTTTTTATAAAAAAATTATTTTAATAAAAATAAAATTAAATTTAAATAAAATTATTTTTTATTAGATCTTATATATTATGTAAAAGTAAGTTAATTATTATTTTAATATAATATAAGATAATATTATTTTAATTTATTTATAAATATAAAATAAAATTAATTTTTTATTTTAAAAAATTATGATATAAAATATAGTTAAATTTTAATATTAAATTTAATTTTTAATGTGAAAATTAATTTGAGCTAAACAATCTGGGCAATTGTGTTAAAATAAAAAGTAAATAAAAACATCAAATAGAAATAAAAACTCAAACGTAGGGACTAAAGTCTAAATTGTAGCCAACATTTTACCTTTTGAAATTACGGGCGTGCAACTATAGAAAGACCTCCGTAGTTTTATCACGAAAACTTTTCGCGGACGGCATTCCAATAAAGCTGTCCTCTTTTGTGGGTCCCCCACAGCGAAAGCAGCCCACAGCTCACTGCCGGTGGCCCCCACCTTTGCCCAACTCGTAAACAACATTACCATTTTAACCCTTCTGCTTCTGTGATTTCCACTTGCTTGGCTGGTTCGTAATTTTAAAAAATAGAATTAATATTTTACATTAATTACAATTTTTAATAATTATATTTCACATTTAAAATAATTTTTAATATTAAATATTAAATTTATTTTATATTTATCACAAATTTAAATATTACAATTTATTATATTATATATTTTATATATTTTCTATTGTTAGAAATAATTGTATCTTCAATTAAAACTTTAAGCTAATATAATTTCTTTTTCTTATTCAAAACACCTTTCCAATTTAATAAGCTCCCACATATGTGTTCAAATTTAGCCTCAGAGATTAACTTAATTTGAATTTTTTCAAGTATGAGTCTATCATAAATTTTTTCTGGATTATAAAAAGATAAATACAAGCATGTCTCAAAATTATAATGATTTTAATTGATAGATTGATTTTATCGTAGCCCAATTTGAAATTATTATTTATATTTTGAGTGATTAACTCAATCTTATTTTGTTTTATGATCCTGCTATTGTTATCTAAGTTTTGTTTGTTTGCAAAAGCTAAATTTTAGCAAAATTTAAATTAAATTTAAATGAATATATATTTTTATTAAAAAATATAAATAATGTAAAATAAAGTTAATTATTATATTAAAATATATTAAAGGTGTGATATAAGTTATTATTTTGATATATGTGTATGATCTGAAATAAAATTATTTTTTTATTTTAAATTATATATGTGATGTAAAATATAATTATATGATGTGATATATTTAATTAATTTTAATCTCGTTAAACAAATAGATCCCCAGTACTTCCCTCGAATAAAGACTCAAACAAGACTAGATTTGGTATAAATATTTTAAGAAATATTTCATTTAAGTTATTTCAGTGTACATATCACCTTTGTGTTGAATAGCAAAATAAAATTTGTTAATATTATTTAATATTTTTGAGATATTTAATAAAAATAATTTTAATATCCATAAGATTTTAATAAATTTAAATAAAATCAAGAATTTAACTTGAAAATTATTTAAATTAAAATATTTTAATTTTTTTGTGATTTGAAATTAATTAACTTGTAATAATGAGCATAATAAAAAATACTATATAATTTTAATAATTAATTTAAAAATACATCAGTTATATTTTAAAATTTTAATTTTTTGAATTATTTAGTAAATTAACGGTTAATTTATTAAATAATTTAAAAAAAATAAAATTTTAAATTATAATATGTCAATTTATTGATCGATTTTTGCTAGGGACTCAGCAAGCAGATAAATTACTGTGTGTGTAGCTGCAAGGATAGAACTGGAAATTCAGTTTTGGGATAGTTTCGTAATTTGACGGATTTACAAGGGCTAATATGCTCATATTCTAACTCGCGAAGCTTAACCACGCTAGACGGCTAATAACGCTACGCCGAGAATCTCGAGAAATATTTTAATTAATTAATTTATGAAGGAAAAATGGCAAAAAAAGGGGGGGAGAAAGTAGAAACCACAAATTGAGCCTTTCTAGGGTTAGGGTTTGACTGGAAAGTGGTGACTCGCGTCCGGCATCCAATCAGCAGCCTCTCCGGCGTACACCGGTTCTCCGGTGAGGTGTCGTCTTCTCCGATCTGCAGATCCGCCGCGATAAATGAGGGGAAAGGCTGACGAATGAGGGAGAGAGATTGGGGAAAGGGAAGAAAGTAGGTTTCAAGGAACTTGCGGATATTTAGGTCTGAAGTGGTGTGAAAAAACCGATTCCTTTGTCGGTGGGGCTGCTACCCCGATGCAACCCCCAGGCGGGGCCGCGGGACGAGGGCGGGCCCCGGCTGGGGCTCCGCCGGCGCCGCCTGGGCGTTCGTCGTCTTCGTCCTCTGCTTCTCCGTCTTCGTCTTCGTCTGCCGTATCTGCCTCCACGCACGTTGGGTTTGAGTCAGTCCAGCAGCAGCAGTTTGCGTTGAGGCAGGTGAGTGGGATTTCGCGCCGTCCTTTTTTGTCCGTTATTTGCTTGACAGTTTGCACGGGGATTTGAGTAAATGGCGGCGGTAAATACGTTTCCGAATTCAGGGCTGCGGTGAGCCGGTGACGGCGGACTGTAGACTTGTCTGGTGACCTGTGACATCTGGGGATTTTTTCTTTTATTTTATAGTTTTGCTTGGAGGATTCGGTTGCGGATTCTACGGTTTAGATTCCATCATGTGCTTTCCTTTTCTTTTGAGGCTCTCCTCCTTGGTCGTCTTCATTAAATTCTTTACCGCGCTTAAAAGCGCTTCCCGAAAGTTTTGTACTCTTTTTCTGCCAAGCCTCGGACTGCGAGTTCTTGTGTTTCATGTTTTCTTTGAAGTTTCGTGTTTTCTTTGTTTCCTTATGCAACCATGTAACATCGTGTCGCGATTACTGAATTTTCGTTTCAGCTTCTCATAGGTTAAGTTTTTTGATATTGTGTTTCAGTATCTGGTTTGTCCTCAACTTTTGTTTGCTCCTTTTTTGTATGTCTTTTTCTTTGAATATCTGCTTCTTGAGCGTGAACATGCTCGCATTTGCTACCTTGCTCTGAAATTAAAGGGTAAATGCTAATTCTCTTTGTTCTCTAGTAGTTTGTCGTTCCCATCCTTCTCTGCAAAGTGAGGACTAAATCGGCTTCCTTTTTCTTTTTTCTAGATGCAACAGTTTGATTTGTAGGTTTGATCTTCCTTTATATTGTCTTACGACTGCTTCTGGAATTTTAGGAAGTCTCTTATATAACTTGTCTATTTCCCTTCCAAGTTAACATGTCAGATTGGGAAAATGTTCTATTTTGTGTTTCTTTCTGATTCATTAACAATTTGGTAATCAAACAGCGTTCTAATGGCGTTTTAGGGAAAGGTCTCCATGCGATGTGCCACTTACTTTCAGCTTCCAATGTTGATTTATGTCCATTCCACATCATTTGTTTCCTTTCTCCTTGTTGCCAACTTGGCTTCGAGCTTGATGATTTATTTTTCATGAAATTTCCTTTATGCTTTATAGGTTTATGCTTGAATTATTCAGTTTTTGTGATTAAAACTTAAAAATCTTGGACTGTTTGTTTGCGATCTCGTCAACTGATTTCTTCCCAGATTTTATTGTTTCTTTGTATAGGGCTGATAGCTAGAATATGTAAAAGCATTTGAAAGAAAGCACAGCAATATTAGATTCTAAACATTTTAATTAAAAGGAGATTGGTAGTATTCTATTCTTTATTTGGCATAAATTTGAGATTATGCATTGTAATATTTGGCAAAGTAATATTTTACTTTTATAATTAAAACTCTATAAATTAGTCTATGGCTTTTGTATTTGATTGATTTTATGGAAATAAGTGATATATTCCCTTTATGATTCTTTTCATCAGCTGTCTACTTTCTCTTCTTCCTCTATAATTCTTCCCTTTGCCATATCTGTTTTGTATCAATTGTCTTTGTTCTGTAAGAGTGTGCTGTTCTGTCTCATGCTATTGGATCATTAAAGTTTTCTTTCCTTTTGTTGAAGTCACTGCTGCAGCAGCAGCAGCAGCAGCAGCAGCAACAGCTTAGACATCTAGGGAAACCTGAAGATGAGAAACTCCTAGCACATAGATTTGGTGCTATGCATGGAGTCATTGGTGGCAATAACTTCCCATCGTCTTCTGGTTTTGTTCCTGGGTCACAATCTCCAAGGAATTTACCTCATGAGTTTGCAACACAACTACGAGAAAAAAGGCAAGGTGTGCATGATCTTGAACAACAACAAAATCTAATGCATCAAGCTTACATTCAGTTTGCTATGCAAGCTGCTCAGCAGCAGCAGAGATCTCAAGGAAGCCTTCCAGTGCAGAATCAAGGTAAATTTGGTGTGATGGCCCCACCTGCTAGAGATCAGGATATACAATCAAGCAATTCTAAAATGCAGGAATTGATATCTAATAAAGCAGCTAACCAAGCACAACTTGTAAGGCCTAATAACACTGTTGATCAGAAGAATGAGCTGAAGCCTTCCCTAACATCAACTGGACAGTTCCAGCCACAAAACACTATTAGGCCTATGCGATCTGTACATTCACAAGGAGTCATGGGTAATAATGCAAACAACCAATTGATGATGGCTCAGTTGCAGGCCATGCAAGCTTGGGCAATCGAGCGTAATATAGATCTTACTCATCCTGCTAATGCCAGCCTATTAGCTCAGTTTCTGCCTATTTTGCAATCAAATCGTTTGGCTGCACTGCAGAAATCAAATGAAAGCAGCATACCAATACAACAGCCAAGTTTGTCCATCTCAAAGCCAGAAGTTGTTTCATCACCTGTTGCCAGTGAAAATTCCACTCAAGAAAATTCAGCGAGTAATCTATCAGGTCAAGCCAGGGTCGTGAGAAATGCAGTACAAACTAGCATAGTGAACCCCCTTAATATGCAGATGCAGCAGTCTCCTTCCATTCAGAGCAGTGCCAGTCAAAATGAAATTGTAGAAATGCCCATTGTAGTAGCTGGTAATTCTGCATCAGTGGTGCATCGACCACAGGGTTCTCTGGGCTCAGGTCATAATATTGATCTTTCAAGTGCCAAGATAAAATGCACTGGGTCTGAATCGGCACATGCTCAAATATTTAAGCACTCGCAACAGATGGCCAATCCAACTTTTCAGTCATCCTTTCCTTCGAACGAGGTTTTGGGAAGTCGTACATCACCAGCCTATGTAGGATCAGCTCAGGCGGCTCAGCAGAATATTGGTTTTACTAGGCAGCAGTTGCATGTCCTCAAAGCACAAATATTAGCTTTCAGACGTATCAAGGTAGTGAACTATATATATATTCCATTCATGTAACTGATATATATATATATATGCTTTTTGGTATATTAAGAAATACGCGCTATATAAACTTGCAGAACTCGTAGGCTAACAAATTGTTAACTCTCTTTATTAATACAACTCTTAGATATTCAACTTAAAGGTTGTTCTAATCCGATGGTTGTTCTAGTCCGATGATAACAACATATCCGAGTCCTCATCATTTTCTTTTTAACAAAGCCTCCCATATTCTCCACATGTTTGTTGGAGGCCTTATCAAAATTGTTCAGCATTTGCGAATTAACCTCCAACCTTGGCATAGTTGAGGCCAGCTACAGCCTCTAAATGCTGATGCAGTGGCCTGCAATTGGCTGATGCAATCTTTGATAAGTTTTGGGGGTTGTGCTCTCTCCTTTGGGCCTGGGCCTCATTGCCTTTTTAATCCTCATTTCAAGATCCCCAACTCTCTCATCTAGGATGCTTTCTGTGGGCCTGGGATTTGCCTTACTCGTTGAACTTTAAGACATCATGGTAATGAGAGAGTTTGCTAGGACCTTCAAGCAGCCTTCTTTGAATATCTTTCAGCAAAGTTATCATTTTATTTCGTTTCTGCATGTTTGAATAATATTTGATTAGCATATCACATATTGTCAGACCACTTATCATATGTCAAGGAGCAATTCCTTGCTTTACTTCATAGTGGTAGTTGATATGATGCTGCCCTTGCCCAAGCTTCTTCTGTCACTGTTAGCATTCGTTTGGCTGCTATGTACTTCTCAATCACCGTGAAGGTTGCTAAATGTTTGCTAGCCTTAAAGGATCTAGTGGAGTTAGTAAGAGATGTTCAATTTTGTTCTTAAGGTTCACAGATAAAATTAATATATTATCTTCAGAAGCTTTAGTAAATGCTTGTCATTTTGGTAAGGTTGTTAGGTTTAGAAGTAATAATACTTCCGTAATATTACACGTTTGGTAGTAAATAACTCCAGGAAGAAAAAACACTTCTGCCTCTTAATATTGATAATGCATATAATAAGCATGGAAGCTTATATTCTATATGCAAGTTTATTGTTCAACCGTGCTATTCATCTGTTTGTGTGAGTTGGTTCTAACATGTTAATCGCTTCTTGTTGTCCCCTGTGTAGCGTGGAGAACGTGCTCTCCCACCAGAAGTTCTTCAAGCAATTTCCCCACCCCCTCTTGATTCATCATCTCAGGCAGTTTTCCTTTCATCAGGGATGAATAAGCTGGAAAGAACGGCTGGAAGTAAAGCTGAAGAGCATGAAAAGCATCCTGAAACTGATCAGGTTTCCCAGCTTGCTTCTCTCATGAAAGGTCGTGATCAACCAAAGCAGTTCACAGTTGAAGATAAAGCACCGGCTACAAGTGTCAAGCCAGTGGAGACAACTCCATTTGAAGCGGTACAAAAAGTCTCTGCTGGAAAGACACAAGAAACCTGCACTATTTCAGTAAAAGCTGAGCAAGATGATGATCAGGTCAGTTCTTTTAAGGATGATAATAGTGCCAATAAAGTCAAGTCTGTTTCATTAAGTAGTGCTTCTGTGGATGTTGGCCAAGTTAAGAAACATGCGAACCCAAATATAAGTCCACCACAAGATTTGGCTGCCAAAAAGTATCATGGTCCACTTTTTGATTTTCCTTTCTATACTAGAAAATATGACCTATTGACATTGACGAATTTAAGCAACTCAAACAATTTAACATTAGCGTATGATGTAAAGGACTTGCTTTATGAGGAAGGCAAGGTGTCACTGTCAAAGAAAAGGACTGAGAATTTGAGAAAGATAAGTAATCTTCTTGCTGTTAACATTGAGAGAAAAAGGATTAAACCTGATCTTATCTTGAGGCTGCAAATTGAAGAGAAAAAGCTTCACCTCTTAGATCTTCAAACACGTTTAAGGGATGAAGTTGAGGAGCAGCAGCAAGAGATAATGTTGATGCCTGATAGACCATACCGGAAATTTGTTCGACAATGTGAGCGCCAACGAATAGAACTTGTAAGGCAAGTCCAGCAGCTACAAAAGGCGGCACGGGAAAGGCAACTAAAGTCCATCTTCCAGTGGCGCAAGAAGCTCCTTGAGACTCACTGGGCTATCCGGGATGCAAGAACTACCCGAAATAGGGGAGTGGCCAAGTATCATGAAAGAATGCTAAGGGAATTCTCGAAGAGAAAGGATGATGATCGTAACAGAAGAATGGAGGCATTGAAAAACAATGATGTGGACAGATACCGTGAGATGCTTCTGGAGCAACAAACAAGCATTCCAGGAGATGCGGCTCAACGATATGTTGTTCTGTCATCTTTTTTGTCACAGACAGAAGAGTATCTTCACAAACTTGGAGCAAAGATAACAACAACAAAGAAGCAACAGGAGGTAGAAGAAGCTGCTAATGCTGTTGCAACTGCAGCACGAGCCCATGTAGACAATATTTAACCTCTTCCATCGTTCCATCGGTCTCTCCAGTCTTCAGCGTACATAATTTATTTATTGTCTACACCCTACAGGGCCTTTCAGAAGAAGAAGTTAAGGCTGCAGCAGCTTGTGCTCGAGAGGAGGTAATGATAAGGAACACATTCTCTGAAATGAATGCACCAAGAGATCGCTCATCTGTTAACAAGTAAGTTTGAGCTGAGTCATTATTCCAATTATACAGAACCTCTTTTTCATTCTTCCATTTAATATATAGTTGTTTTTCTTGCTTAATTTACATTATAATTTCCCAGGTACTATAATCTAGCACATGCTGTCAATGAAAGAGTAGTAAGACAACCATCATTGTTACGAGCTGGAACCTTGAGGGACTATCAACTGGTAGGTTTTATCTAAGTGTTCTTTCCTTGAATAATTTGAAAACATGTAATAAGTATAAAACGGCCCTTCATTATGTTCATTCTAGGTTGGGCTTCAATGGATGCTTTCCTTGTACAACAACAAGCTCAACGGTATTCTGGCAGATGAGATGGGTCTGGGCAAGACTGTACAGGTGGTCCCCATTTAATTATTTCCCTTTTTTAGTTGTTTTTTTTTTCCGCATCCTAAATGTTAACCTTTTATTAGCCTTATATACGGAAAATTCATTTAATGAGTTATTACTAGATACTAGGAATGCAGTATGATATTTATTCAATTATTTGCCATTTTACCTTTTATAAGCATTTCTCCGAAACTGTTCTTTTTTCTTTGAAAGTGACCTGTATAAGCATTTCTACTAGCATCATTACCATTGGCTTGCTTTACATTGTATCTGGAAGCAATGCTATGTTATTGTTTCCGACAATTTGATCAGACATACTCTTTTATTGTCTACCCAGGTGATGGCGTTGATTGCCTATTTAATGGAATTTAAAGGAAATTATGGACCTCATCTCATCATAGTTCCAAATGCTGTCTTAGTTAATTGGAAGGTCCAAAATTTTCTTGTCATACTTGCAGGCTTTGAATTAATGTCCTTAATCTTATTGGTTGTACTGATGGTATCTTTTTTGCTTAGAGTGAGTTGCACAATTGGCTGCCATCAGCATCATGTATATTCTACGTTGGTGTTAAAGATGAACGTTCAAGATTGTTTTCTCATGTAAGACCTGTTCTTTGGATCCTTTCCATGTTTACGCATTTGATAGCTAATTATATGATTAATTTTCTGTTAGCTGCAATCTATGCCAATCAAGTTATATGGACCAACAAATTTCCTATGAAGATGAATAAAAGATTTGACATATGTATTTGACTACATCAATTTTCTACATATTATTTTGCACTTCTACCTCTTTTGTAGCTTAAAGAGTGGGTCTCAGTTATTCGTGCATGATTTGGTTGAGTTGTTTAATATATAGTAACATAATGGTTCACTGATATGCATTATAATTTGACTTTCACGCTTCTGATCTTTGGTTGATTTTTTGATATATCATTCCAAACCAAAAAATGCAACAAACAATAGCAAAATCTTTGCTCCAAACTAGTTGGGACAACTACATCAGTTTCATCTATCAAAAAAAAAAAAAACACATGGGTTTCTCTTTTCAATTCATTTCTTTTAATGTGATGCTATATAAGAGCAAGTGAGTTAGGATCAGGTTTAATAACCATATCTCCAGTCATTTTTGTATTCTCTCTATCTCTTTCTCCCTTCTTTTTCTAGTGCCATCATTTGAATTTTCTTTCTATAAGGTGTTGAACTTCCCTTTTCTTGATACAATCATTTCCAATTTGGTACACTCTCATGTGACCTCTCAATACTGTAGGACGGAAATGATTTTAGTTGTTTTGATTCTAAATCTGATGCAAGAGAAAGAGGATGGCACGTGGTGCGTTTTTTCAGATTGAGAGATTGATAAGTAATTATTTTTGAAATATGCACAATTAGTTCTAAACATAATTATGCAATAAATTGAATAAATATCAATTCTTGCAAATTAATTTAAAATTCCATATTAGAGAAACGATAAATAAGAATTTATTGAGTTAGATTAGGCATTAATTTATGTTAGATAAATCAGATAAAGAGTTTTCAAAAGTTATATTGAGCTCTTATCAAAATTAAATTCTAGTGCTATTTTTCACAGAATAAAACTTAGGGTCCACTTAGTTGACAAAATTTGAGTAATTAGAGTGATAAATAATTGTAGTCCGAGTTTGATCAATCAAGATATTTGAAATTTAGAAAAACATATCTTAATCAAAAAATTCAGAGTCGGGTTCGAATCAATTGTACCCACCGAACTTTAGTTCTATTTGGCATGGGGACTAAAATCATCCAAAATCCTTCTCAAAAGACTTTTAACTAATATTTTATACTTATTTTACATTCTATACGAACTTTAATATAAAAAATTAATTTTATTTCACATCCAACACAAATTACAACCTTAAAAATTTACTTTATTTTACATCTTACAAATATTTTAATAAAATAATTAACTTTATTTTATATCAAACATAAATTTTAATATTAAAATAATATCATTTCACATTATAACATTAAAAAAATTTCTTTTTCTCTCTCTATCCTCAAAACAAAAAACAATTCCCCAAATAGGGCCTTTAACTAGAGAATTCAAAGCACGTGCTGAGTTGGAGATTATTCTGATGGGCTCAAGAATTGCAGAAGGTTGAATATGGCAACTTGAGGTGTGCTTCGCTATAACATTAATTTTATTGTGGAATAATGCTACAGGAGAATGTTGAATCTCTCTCTGTTGCCTTTTAAGGATAAATCCACTATGGCAGGCTGGCCTACGAGTCAACTGATGCAGAAACTTCACAATAATGGCTTCACAATGGTGCTGACTTCACGGTGTATTGATGCTAGCGCTGATTTCACAAGAAAAAAAAGTTCCATAGGAGTATGTTGGAGAAAGCGGAGTCACGATTGGTCTCTTAACTAGGCTATACAAAAGGCAAGTTCTCATGATAGCATTCTTGTACAGGTGGTGTGGCTTTGGATTTGAATTTAAGTCAAAAGAGAGAGGACCAAGCGGCTGAAGTTGCAAGGAGGGGGAGGCTGCAACGGTTACGTTTTCGAAGGGGGAGAGGATTTTTTTTTTCAAATGGTTTCTTCTCTTAAATTCGAAGAATTCTCACCTAAAGTTACAATACTCTTTCCTTTCATAATATCGATCTATTTCGGAATCTCTCACTTCAATTCTATTCAGAATTAGATTGCACTTAAGATCAGCTTTTCATTCATCAAAGGATTAACTCAAATGTTCAAGTACAAACTTTATTTAAAGAGGGGCTAATCACACTCTAAAACAAAACTAAACAATATGGATCTTAACAAACACGTTAAATTTTTAGAATAAATTAATATACTTTTAATTAATTCGAACTTATAGCAAACTTTATATTTAAAATGATAACCTGAAAATTATCTGCATTGTCTCTCTCCTTATAGTGCACGATCTGATATAGGTAGTTGATTATTAATATGTCTTAATCACTCTTTCATCATCTGCATTTTTGCTACCCAAATTTTTAAATTGTCATTTAACTCACTCCTGTTGCATAATCTGTTTAAAATGTATTACAAGCTGGTCTACATTCTGAGCATATAGGGACCCAATGGATGTTTACAGTCTGTTTTCAAAACCATGCATATAGGGACCTGATTTTGAGCCATTCCCAAACTCGATCGAGTTTCATGAGTTTTGAATTTCTAGTTGTTTTAATAGCCATAATCTAAAACAACAATAGATGTTCATGAGAATTTGTGGTCTTTCCATTTCTTTATTTGGATATCATTTAGGGTGTCATATAGATTTCAAAAGTTTTATGCATCTTGCAAACTAGTCAATACTTACAAATAGTCCGGTCCCTATTTGTTTTGAGTTGTTTATTTTGGTGGAGCAAGGGCATTTTAGGTATGAAATAATTTCCAATTGTTTTTTTTTTGAATACCTAGGTTTCTAACTATTAGTGCAAGGGCATTTTACAAATAGTCCGGTCCCTATAAGGTATTGATGGAAGGATTTTTGAAAACATGAATTTAGTGCAAATTGTATAAAACTAAATGAACTTCAATTATTTACCCTCTATAGTGTATTTCCTTCAACTAGATGGTCATCATCTTTGCATAGTATTCCTATCACATTTTTTCATTTCAATTATCTTACGTTGATTCTGTGATTAACATCCTTCTTTGTACTCTTGTTGTTGTGGATTATGCCACAAGGTATATGAAGTTCTCATGTGTGGGACTGTTGTTTCATCAAGTTTATGACATTGTCTCTTCCTCTTTAGGATCTCCAAACCCACGTTGCATGTAATGTCTTCTACTCATTTGACTACTCATTTGATGTGCTTTGTTTCTAAAGTGAATTGCCTAGGTTTCAATTTTAGATGAACTTCTTATGGGTCATCTATTAAAATTGTATCATCTGCAAAAAAGCAGAAAACACGAAATCCCTTCTTGAATACATGTTTACTTGTATATCACTGAAGTGAAAATTTCTTAAGGCACAATCTTGGTGTGTGGTCCAATCATATCCTATTTTGAATTGCCCTCCCACACTATTAACTATACATTATACATTTATTTAATTTATTATCTTTCCAAATGGAAAAAGAAGATATGTTTTAGAATTTTTTTTAATTATTTTAGAAAGTTGGAAGGACTTTGGAGAAATGATTAGTTATTTTAATCTACAGGACATATGTGTAGGACCACAAATGTAATCATTATACTGGAATAAGATTGTGCACATCGTCCCTGCTTATATCCTGCAATAGTTGCTAGTTACATCCTTTATTGAATCATAGTTTGAGGAAGTTACAGCTGCTGTAATCTATATATTTAGGGGTCTATTGGAATAATTAAACCATATAATTTGGTCTCTGGCTGTGGATACAGACCTACTTGACCGATACTTGGAAAGGTGATAGATTCCTTTATTCGAATGTCATTGTAATAATTAGCGGAGTGATCACACATTCAATAAACTCTTCTCCGACCTGCTAAACTGTCAAGCTGATGTTATGTGCCTTCAAGTATGTTAAAAAGTTGGTTTTAAGGAAACATCGTAGAACATAAACCAGCTAATGAAAGGATCTGGTGGATATGGAATGAGATGTAAGTGTGGAATCCAGTGAAGAGTGTGTGTGTGTAGTATATATATATATATATATGTATATATATATTATTTCTTATTTAATTGCACTGGATTTATTAGGTATCTCTGTACTTTCATGTACTTCTTTTGGGATACCGAGGGATTTGTGCTTGAACCACTTTAAGTGTATATTTGCTTATATTCTGCATGCGTCGGTGCACACAAGAAAATGCACACTTGCATTTAGATTAACCATTATTATTCTGGTTTTCATTTATATAACCACGCGCATGAGGCATGTGATATGAGTAGAATGGAGAACTGTTTATGCAGCATAATGTTTCTAATAACTTTAGTGGCTAGCAAGAAAAATGGGTAACTGAAGGGATTGACTTAAATTTTTTTTATATGTTTGTTAAATAAGTTACTGACAAACATGAATGCATACACGTACAGCTTAACCCCGATTATTTGTCTTAAAAAAAAACAACTATTTTTGTTTTTGGGGATTTAGCTTAATCAGTGGGGAGTTTGTCAGGAAAATTGTTTGTTGATAAGGAGAAAACAAGGGGTTTAGCCTGACCCAAATTTGTTTAAACTTGATTTGAGATCAAACTTCATCCAAATTTAAACCTGTCGCAGAGATTCACAAAACATGGTCATGTTAGCTTTCAAAAAAAAAACACGGTCATGTTGCTCATTGACTTATGTGTTGCATGTTTATATTTTCCAGGAAGTTTATGCCTTGAAATTTAATGTACTTGTGACAACCTATGAGTTTGTTATGTATGATCGATCCAAGCTGTCCAGAATTGATTGGAAGTACATAATCATTGATGAAGCCCAACGCATGAAAGATAGGGAGTCTGTTTTAGCTCGTGATCTTGATAGATATCGTTGTCAAAGACGACTCCTCCTTACTGGTACTCCTTTACAGGTATGGTTGATAATAGCATACTTCTTGTAGCTCCCATCACTTATGTTTAAACTGCAATTTGTATAGTTATTTACTAGATTTTAATTTTCATGTTTGTGTATAAGCAGGTATTTGTATATTCATGCAAGTCTGTTAATATCATATATTTTTCATTTGAAACTATTTTAAGTTCAAAAGTTTAGTATCAAAAGGTAATGTCTATTTGAAGTAGTTTAACTTTACCTCTTTTGCCCTGTTATTCTGAATATCTTCTTTACTGTTCAAAGAAGTTAAGATCTTGCTTTGTTTAGCTTTTTCTGTGGGGTGACCTATCAAAAACTATTCATATTGCAGAATGATTTGAAGGAATTATGGTCACTTTTAAATTTACTTCTACCAGAAGTATTTGACAATCGAAAAGCATTTCATGATTGGTTTTCAAAGCCATTTCAAAAGGATGGACCTTCACATAACTCGGAGGAGGATGATTGGCTTGAAACTGAAAAAAAAGTGATTGTTATCCATAGGCTTCATCAAATTCTGGAGCCTTTTATGCTTAGACGTCGTCTTGAAGATGTGGAGGGCTCCCTTCCCCCAAAGGTAATTGTTCGCCTAATACCTATTTCCCTTGATCCTTGTTTAGTTGGGCGACGATTTTATTTGATGCATTATTGTAGGTCTCGATCGTCTTAAGGTGTAGAATGTCAGCCATGCAAGGAGCCATATATGACTGGATTAAATCCACTGGTACTGTTAGAGTAGACCCTGAGGATGAGTTATGCCGGGCTGAGAAGAACCCAATGTACCAGATCAAGATGTATAAGAATCTTAATAACAAATGCATGGAGCTGCGCAAGGCTTGTAATCATCCTTTGCTGAACTACCCTTATTTCAGTGACTATTCAAGGGACTTTCTTGTTAGATCATGTGGGAAACTTTGGATCCTTGACCGAATTCTCCTAAAACTACAGAAAGCAGGGCATCGGGTTCTTCTTTTTAGTACTATGACAAAACTACTGGATATACTTGAGGAATATTTACAGTGGCGTAGGCTTGTATATAGACGGATTGATGGTACAACAAGCTTAGAAGATCGTGAATCGGCTATTGTTGATTTTAATAGCCCAGATTCTGATTGTTTTATCTTTTTGCTCAGTATTCGTGCTGCTGGAAGAGGGCTAAATCTCCAGAGTGCAGACACAGTTGTCATTTATGATCCAGACCCAAATCCTCAGAATGAAGAGCAAGCAGTAGCTCGAGCTCATCGGATTGGCCAAACGAGGGAGGTCAAAGTTATTTATATGGAAGCAGTTGTTGACAAGATCACAAGCTTTCAGAAAGAAGATGAACAAAGGAATGGTGGAAGTGGGGATTCAGATGATGATCTTGCTGGAAAAGATCGATACATGGGATCAATTGAGAGCCTTATACGAAATAATATTCAGCAATATAAAATTGACATGGCAGATGAGGTTATAAATGCTGGTCGTTTTGATCAGAGAACAACCCATGAAGAAAGGCGGATGACATTGGAGACATTGTTGCATGATGAAGAAAGATATCAAGAAACAGTCCATGATGTTCCATCCTTGCAAGAGGTAAATCGTATGATTGCTAGGAGTGAAGAAGAAGTTGAGCTTTTTGATCAAATGGATGAGGAGTTTGATTGGACTGGAGAGATGATAAAGCACAATCAGGTTCCCAAGTGGCTTCGTGTTGGTTTCAATGAATTAAATGTTGTTGTCGCCAGTTTATCTAAGAAGCCATCAAAAAACATCTTAGGTAGTGGTGTTGGCGTGGAATCTGGTGAGATGATCTCTGGATTGTCCCCCACTACTACAGAAAGAAAGAGTGGACGGCCGAGGAGGTTGATAGCCCAAAAATATTCAAATTACATGGAAATTGATGAAGATGATGGTGAAGATTCTGATGTTTGTTCGGATGAGAGGAGTGCATGTTCCTCTCGTGAGGAAGATAGAGAAATAGGAGAGATTGAAGATGAAGATTTAAGTGGTGCTCTTGATTTGCAAACCAGCAATAATAAAGACCTCTTGGAAGAGGATGCATTGATATGTGATGGTGGTTTTGATTTCTTGCATGACACAGAGCAAAGAAGGGATACCAACATTGGTGAGGAAGCTGGCTCCAGTGATTCTTATTTGAAAAGCAGAAGTGTAGGTCAGCCTGGCACTCCTTCCATCTCTTTACGCAAATTTGGATCTCTATCTGAACTAGATGCTCGGCCTGGTGTTCTTACTTTAAAGGTACTCTATTGGCTGTATATTCAACTTGATTTTATTTATTTATTATTTTTTGCCAGTTCTTGCTATGTGAAATGATATATTTTTTGTTCCTTTTGGATTGAAGCCTGATGATGTGGAAGAAGGTGAGATAGCTATATCTGGTGATTCTCACTTGGACATCCAACAATCTGGTTCTTGGAATTATGATCGTGAAGATGGAGAGGATGAACATGTATTACAACCAAAATTAAAGCGCAAGCGCAGTAAACGCTTACGACCTAGATATGCTGTGGAAAAATTGGAAATGAAGTCAAGCAATGACAGGACATTTTTCCAACATGGCTCTCAGCCCCTTTTACATGTAGATCATGATGATGATATGCTTTCAAGGACTGATACAGGAGTTGGAGAGTTCAGTGAACCCTTTTTGAGTAAGGCAGTCATATCTTCATCGCAGTTGAAGCAGAGACATAATTTTCAGAACAGAAGGGTTCCAGTTTTGAATTCACAGAAATCTGGAGGATTTAGATACTTGTCTGGGAGCACAGAAGTTGCCACGGATGTCTCCAGGGAAAGTAGGAATAGCCAGGATGGTTCTGGTCCTGGCTTCATCGGTAGAAAAATGTCTGAAAGTATGCAAAGGAAGGTATGGACTTTTATTTGACTTAATCTGAAAGAATCCTATTTTGATGACTTATTTTGATGTAATTTTTGATAGAGAGGGATAGGTCATATTTTACAGAAAAATGTCATTGCATCAGTATTTATTAATTAAAGTGTCACTGCATCAGTATCTGTTAAATAGACAGATGGGTCTGGTAACATGATTGTTTATGTAATGTGATCCTTTCTCTGTCTTCATTATTGGTGCACATAGTAGTTTATGTTCCACCAACCTGTGCTTGACCATTTCGACTATGCTTATTCGGAGTTTTTGATAATGCATGTCGTTGCATTGGTTTTCATGTAATTAAAAACTTTTGAGAAATTTGTTATGCAGCTTCAACCTTCCAAGCCAATCACTAAATCTATGCGTAAGACACTATGAACTATATTCTTGGCATTGGACACTCTTTGCTCAAGTTTTCAATGCTGTCATGCTCTAAAGAAGGAGCTCTTTTGTCTCCTCCAAAGCGATTCACGTTACTGATTGAATATCATATATAATCTTTTAGAAATAGATGCAAACCCCTTTTCCATGTTCCTGCAATGGCTTTTTGTTGTTATCAGATGTGAAACAGGTTCTCTTTTCATTTTCATATGAATTTCCCATTTTATTTGCACTTTTAAAGGATTTATGTGATGAACATCACTTGTTGATCTGCCATTTTGACATGCTGTTACGTTATTAATTATAGCTTGTTTTAGTAGGCATTTTTTTCCTTACATGCAACTTCACTCACATTCCTCTGAGATTGTTATTATTATTATTATTATTATTATTTTCTCTCAGTGCAAAAATGTTATCAGCAAGCTCCAAAGGAGAATAGATAAAGAAGGGTGTCAAATTATACCTATGTTTTATGATGCATGGAAGAAAAATGAGTACTCAAACTCTGTAAACAAGCATTCCAAGATTAGCAACCCATTTGATTTGCGGAGGATTGACCATCGAATAGACAATTTTGAGTATGCTGTAGTGGCAGAATTCATTTCAGACATGCAGTTGATGTTGAGAAGTTTAGTGCAGTATTTCGATTATTCACAGGAGGTATGCTATATGTTGCACCTCATTTAAACTATTAATTCGTGGGTTAGAGAATTAAAATACATTCTTTTCCAATTTAATAGAGATTGCATAAATCCATATAACCATTATCATATTCATCTGTGGACACAAATTTTAGAGCTCTGCTTGATCAGTGATCAGTTTAAAGTTGTAATTCTGAGGAAGATCAGAATTTTCTTTGTTTAACAAGCCTCCGAGGGAGCATTTGGTTCAATGCAATTTAGATATTATTGTTATTAAATATCAATATTTAGCTATTTTTGGTTTTGTGATATTATATTATAGATTAAAGTGTTAAAATTCAAGGATCTACGGGCCTATTTAGTAATAAGATTAATCTGGTCTTGTCATGAAATTTGTGGTCTTACCTAGATATATTATGTGTATGATGAAAAATAAAGTTAATTAGTTATATTAAAAATTGTGTTGGATGTGAAATAAAATAGATTTTTTATATTAAAAATTATGAATGATGTTATAAAAATTAATTTAATATTATTTTTTATTTTTATAATGAATGAATTATATTGGTCTTTAGCATGATCAAAATGGTATAAAGACCTAACAGCCCTAAAGGTAATTTACCCTTAAAATTATGGCCTTGAGCTTCTGTACCATGAAATTAGATCTTCTCACCTCCTTTATTCTGATTCCTCTTGCTTCCATGTCACATTTGATCTATTCATAATAGAGGTAACATGTAGATGTCACCTTAGAGTGATAATTTTATAGTTTTTTCTAATGTCTTCTAAACATGTTATCAAATTAAACAATTTTTTCTTAAATTCTTTTTTTCTTGAAATTTAAACAATAATTTTTTCCAAATAATGTAGCATAATATCACAACCAAATGCCCCTGCCTCCCCCGTAGTTGATATGGTTGTACTTGTTTCTAACGTCTAATCTCATGTCACAGGCAAAGTACGAAGCAAGAAAACTCCAAGACATTTTCTTCGAAATCATGAAGATTGCTTTCCCTGATTCAGATTTCCACGAGGTGAAAATGGCACTCTCTTTTCCAAGCACAGGATTCTCTGGAACAGCAGCAAAGCCGCAGGCCTTGAAGCCCTGCAGCAAGCAGCCGAAGACGATCGAGGCCAGAATGAGCCCCAGCTTTCCAAAATCCACAACTCGAAAGTCGACTCCTATTGCCAGGTCCACACCTCTCGATGAAGGTCGGGCTCGGGTCCGTGCCCCGCAAAGTGTTGCAGATAGCTCACTACTTGGACCATTGCTAACCCACCCCGGCGACCTTGTCATTTGCAAAAAGAAGAGGAAGGAAAGGGACAAGTCATCAGTGAGGGCAAGAATGGGTGCTCCTCCTTTGGCAAGCCCTGTTCAGGGGATTAACCCTTTCTCTCGACCAAATACGGGTCGGTTCGGCTCATCATCTTCCATCAGCACTAATCTAACACCCCGGTCCGGTGGCCACAAGGATTCGGTGCTATCGAACCGGGGATCAGAGAGTTGGTTCTCTGCAGGACAACAGGGAGGAGGTGGTGGTGGTGCTCATGGCCTGGAAGAGGTGCAGTGGGCCAAACCTGTAAAAAGAATGAGAACTGATTCTGGGAAAAGGCGGCCAAATCTTATGTAGGATATGAGATTGTTTTGGTTGTATATAATATGTATTTTACATGATTTTGTAATAGGAAGAGGAAAATGAAACTATTTGCTTGATTTTATTCTGTTTCCTTTTGAGGGGTTAATTCTAGCTGCTTCCTTCTCTTTCCATTTAGTTTACTCTTATTTTCGTATTAATGGTTTACAAGAGTGTTGTGACTCTGAAATGTAATGTGCTGGTCAGATGAACAGTTTATTCTGTGCTCGTAAGTCTCTTGCATGTCGTGCAATATCTCGAGACAGCTCGACATCCAATGTCCGTTGTAGGCTTAACTATCTATCTCGAAAAGTAATTTTGCGAGATAGCTAACTATCTCGTAACTTGGGCCCAAGAGATGTTAAAAGGGCTTATGATCTAATAACATTATGGCTCTAAATTGAGATAGATCATGGCACTATCTCACATAAGTTCAATAATGAGATTGTTTGAGTCTCTTATCAGTCTCGTAGTTGTCAAAGGGTGCAAAATTCGAGCACGACCTCTGCAAACTTTGCAGTGTATGGCAAAATCGAATTGGATCGCTTAGTTTGATTGGTTTGACCGCGAATCGGCGTATCATCTGGTTTAGTTCAATGTTAAAATTGATATACATTATCAAAATAGATTAAATCATAGTAAATTAATTTTTTATAATATTTAGAGTTTTGTGATGATAATAAATCATATAATAAATTTGTTGTTGTAAATATTAAATATTATTTTAAGTAAATAATATTAGTTTACTATTTTAAAAAAAAAATAGTAATTTCTCGATTTAATTTGTTTGATGACAGGTCTGATCGTGAACTAGATATTAAAGCAGTTTCTAGCTAGTTACGGCATTGGTGTATGGGCCACCCACCAAGAATTAGTTGGCCACAGATGCCACTGCTGCCAATCTCAATCTGCCATCATCACTGCAAACTTTCAATCTCTCTCCTTTGAGCCAGGAATCCTTTAGGGCTTTCACTTGAGCCATCACTTGGAAGGGCTCATCATTCCATCTAATTTGTGTACTTACAATTCATATAAGTAGTTTGACTACTCAATGGAGGACTAATATAAATAGTTTAAATATATAATTTATTTGGCCGCTAATGCCTCAAATAATAATATGTAATTTAGTAAAAAATGAAAGAGGAATTACATGTCACCTGATAAATAAAAAAATTTATTATTATTTTACCTCTAAAATTAAATATTTATATACACCTGTTAATATGTGATTCCAGCGCTGCATCACAGTCATTCACGTGGCTCCCAGATGACACTAACTCTTTATTTTAATACTGTTATTCTCGCAGGTCTTCAATCTCGGCCACGAGGGTTCGGCCTATCATCGCCCATGACGGTCCAAGATCATCCCCTACTAACATCGATGATGATGTTACTCAGCTGCACCTATCGCAGTCGGCATGGCCCGACCGCGCCGTTCCCCGTACAAAACACTTTTCCCAGGTGCGCAAACCAAGGACTCGCGTGCTCCAATCCTCACAGATCCCTAGGAGCAGTACTAAGATCAAGAAGCCTAGCTCTCCTTTTACTGATTCTGGTCCCTCCAGTGGCCGACAAGCAACATAGACTCAGGATTTGTTTACTCCCTCTCCTTCTGGAAAACTAGGACAAAGCTATACTGTCCACCGCCTACAAATACCCTTGAACAGGCTTCGAAGAGGGCAGGATCGGAGGGGGAACAACCACCAGAGCATAGGCAACTCTCTCGAATTCTCATGTTCTCACTGTATTAGAGCCCCAACCGAGGAGCTTTCCCTCTCCCTTCCTCTTCTTCTTCCCTATCTTGACATTGTATCAGCCCTCACGGCTGCTTTCTGTATAGTGAAACTCTTTTGCTGATCAGTCGGTGGACGTAGGAGATTTTCTCCCTGAACTACCTTAAATCTCTGTGTGCTATTCTGGATGCTCTTTTCTTTTTGAGCCTTAACCGACAGGCTCAGCTCTCTGCGCGCTGCCGTCTCTCGGGACTCTCTCTTTCTTTCGGTGTTTCTTGGGATCCTCTACATCCTACGTCAACAACACCTTATATTTTGAATGTATAATTATGAATTGCATTTTCTCGATCAAATTAGGAAGATTTGGCTTTTCAGCACATTTAATAAGAAAAGATTTAATCATTCATTAATATGGAGACACATAGTTCATAAATCTATATTTAAAAAATGAGGTGATATAAATATGTAACTTTAAAAATTAAATGAATTGAAAGTCACTATTTATACTATCTTTTTTTTAAGGGTGTCAATCCATTATAAATAGGATGTGTTCAACAATCAAGAATTCTATTTAATGGGAACCTTGTACTCATTCAGTGTAATAGCCACATATTAATTCTTTTCTTGATTTAGTAGAATCAAATCTTTTGTTTGGCTTGGCCCGTAAAGGTAGGAGGATTTCTTTGAACTATACTAAACCCTTGCGTCTTCTTTCTGATTACTCTTCTTAATTATTTGTTTATCTATTTGCAAGGCTTAACGCATGGACTCACTAGTAGAGGAAAGCAGTTTTTTGGCGGTTAAAAACTGCCTTCAAATATCTAACACAATTGCCTCGTATTCAAACGCCGTAATAGTTAACAGGATTTTGATGGCGGTTTGGATCGCCGTAAAAGAAACCTTTATAAGGCGGTTGACCTACGTCAACTGCTGTGAGTGGAATAGTATAGACGACGGTTCTCCCGAGAGAATCGCCGTCTATAGTAGACTATAGACGGCGGTTTGCCATAGAGAACTGCCGTCTATAGTTAATTTTTTTTAAAATAAATACGTGATATTCAAAAATATTTTTGTAACCAAGATTAATACATTCATACACAACAGTAATATACATCCAACAGCTATTTTAATCAATGAATTCATAAAGAAAACATCAACATCGATCACATAAAATATAACTTCAATTACATCATCATTGAATCCAATGAAATACAAATTTTAGCTTAACTAGCACATGCTCAATATAGAAGAAAACTACCATCTGATGGAGGATTGCACGGAGCCCATCTGATTCCAGCAAATTTGACCATCTGACTCTGCCCAATGCAGAATCTATTTTCTGAAGCTCTGATCCTATCATTCAAAAGAAAATACAATTATATACAAATTGTACAGATTAACATACATGATAATGTAATATGTTAATCATATCAAAATGATATGTGTGCTGGAGCCCATCTGATTCCAACAGATCTGGCCATCTGATTCTGCCCAATGCAAAATTTATTTTCTGAAGCTCTGATCCTACTATTCAAAAGAAAACACAATTATATTCAAATTGTACATATTAATATACATGATAATGTAATGTGTTAATCATACCAAACTGATATGCGTGCTGGCCGGATTGGATCTCACTTAATTGACCTAAACTCAAGAGATTTAAATATAGAATCTGCAAGTTTAGAAATAATTAATTTTCTAAAATAGTAAATTAAACAAAATGAATGGCATGAAATTTTAAGAAGCATGAAATTAGTCTTAATAGTAATATTTATGATAATTTTTAAATTAGAAGTATGAGACTAACATAAGGTTTATATGAACTTTCGTATATAAATAAAATCATACCTTCGTAGTTATTTTTTCAAGCTCCACGATGTACACCTGTAAATTAAATTAATAATTAAGATTTTATAATTATCACATAAATAATCAAAATAAGAGATTATTTTAAATGTTATACCATCCCATAGTTTCCATTCATCCCATATATATGCTGCCATGGCTAACAAATATCATTGTCAAATTTGTCATTACTAAATTCGATCTTATTTTCCAGCAACTACAAAATTAAAATTAGTTAATAATATATAGAATTAAAAATCAAAATAAATATTCTACAGTAGGAGGTATTTCTGATAATCTCGCAAGTACAATGTGGCGTATATACATGAGTATGTAATATACATATTTAATATCATCGTCTTGTATCGGACACTAATTAGGCACAAAATTAAGTATATTATAATATGATTATTAAAGTTCACTCAATTGAAAAATATAATCTAACTACAATACCTTTATAGTCTTTACTTTAACCATAAACTTTTTTTTTGAAGACACGTCATACAAAAATTTATCATCGAACTGTCAAAATTCATAAAGTGTTTATGCACAATAAAGCAATAATTATTTTTTAAAAATATAAATACAAATATTTATTTACCGATCGATGATATATTTAAGTTGCTACCAATAAGGCTGACCGACAGGATCCATCCAATATATGCATAATCTGTACGGATCCAATGCAGCTAACATCCAATGGTCTTCATTAAAAATTTAATTGTTAATTATAAATTTTAATATACTTGAAAAATTAAATTTTAGTATATTTAAAAAATTTGTTGAAATTTACTCACTATTATAAGGAATAATAACTAATGAATTTTGTTTGGCTTTTATTATTCTATTTTCCAATGCTGTAGCACATTGATTCTTATTATTTATTAAACCTGCAATGCTTTGTGGATCCACAAAGCAATATTATCTTTAAAATTGCTATCTACTCTTATTTGATTATATAAACTCCTATATGAATATAATAATATAAAATTAATTTTTTTTTAAAAATCTAAATGCATCTATAAAATATGTATATATATATACTTACCCAACGTAAGCACTTATCATCGACTCGTCGATTTTTTTGAATGCGCCAAACTCCAAAGTTTCTTTTTTATCAAATAATAGTTGCTTGCCATACCCATAAATATCAGCAGGAATAAGAATATACATCAACACCTCATCAGTCAATCATGAATTACGTGTCAATTCTAACATTTTTTTTTTAAAATGACAGAAAAATATGATCTTTTTCTTGTATGTAATTTATATATATTAGAATTATAAATTTATATAAATTACAAATGTATGTAAATGTATGCTAATGATAATAAATAATATTATTTACCTGAATTTTTTTGCTTTGACTTGTTGGAATTTTCCATCATGGTGTGCTTCAGTAGATTTAGATTTTAGTCGCTTTAAAAAAATAAAAAAATTAATAACAAAGAAAATTTTAAAACTATAACATTATAACAAAGTATTATACCTGATCATCATGAGAAATAAGTCATACGGGCTAAGAAATAATATATTCCAATACTTCACCAATTATTGTTCTATCATCAACTAGAAAAATGAGACTAGCAGACTCATCAATTACATGATCAACAATGACTATACATGTTCTCTCACCCATCGATAATGTATGTACAACAGGAGCCACTGAATTCACCACTCTCCCATGGGCGATCACATTATTAGGAGTAACACAAGTAATCGAGCAATACATTCCCTATGATATAAATTTATAAGATGTAACTAAAATCATAATATAAATAAAATTTTATTTAGAAATAACATATAAATAATACCTCAACTAACATAGGAGGTGGGGTTTGGTTGCCTCCTATAAAAGAAACTGATACGCTCGCCATCGGACTTGCTTGGGTAGATCCATACTCTCTCATTACTATTTCTTTTAACAATGTCATATCTTCCTCAAAACGAGAGATATGTTGTTGTTGCTTAATGTTCTCCCCTCTCAACTGCTGAATATCAGCAGTAGTGGTAGAACTAAACGATCTTCCTCTCCTATTCTCCTTAAAAAAGAAGTTATTGTCTGAAATTTTCTCCTAACTCTAACTCTTCAAGGATGCTCTGGCTCCTCGTAAGCCAAAGCAAATAGATCACTCGTACCTTCAAGATGAATCGTGCCTTGGATAGCCTGTGTGACCAACTCATCTTATACATAAACAAAAGAATTTTAAAATTACAATAAATATACATATTCAATTATTATAATTTGTATGACAGTAAAATTCAAATTACTTATAATCCTGATCCCAAGCTCTTCAGAGGCTGTATTGATGTAATGACTATCATTTCTTTTGTGTACAGCTTTCCATAGGTCTGACCTAGAAATAAGATCCTCAGTTCCAATTTCTTTTTGCTATAAAATAATTTTTCAAAATAAGAAAATATAAATAATTATATTTCATGATAAATATAAATAAAAAATAAATATTAATATATTGATCTACCATTTCCTACTTCAAGCTTACATAATCCTTCCTTGAGATAGTATGATGGTATTTCTAACTCTTTGTCATCTCTACTGCTGCGCGACTTTTATTCTATATAAGATAATTAATTAATATATATTATAATTATTAATTTTAGATAACACATATGACATTTACAGAAATATTTACCTAAAATTCTTCAGAGATATGATAGTTGACAAATAAATTCTAATTCTGCTGAGAGATGAAATTATAGTCACTAGGAATAACATATCGAGCTTCTTCATATTTCTCCTCTACAAATTTCTTATACATAAAGGATTTCCACGTCCTCCACATCTTCCCCATATAAACAAATAATTTTTCATGCAGCTCATCCACTCTATCAAATATATTCTGCTAGAAAGATAATAAAAATATTAACAAATTTTTTTTCCAAAAAATAAAAAAAATACATTATCGTTATTTTTTCCCACATTAACTGTTTATTTGATTCTGGGACTTCACATCAGTTAATGCATGAGATAGAGGCTTTATGTCGAACTACAACTCCCAAATAACTCATCAACTGATCTGTGTTTCTTCCAGGTACTGGTAAGCTATTGACCATCTCAATTGTTAAATTTTCAGTATTCTTTCTATTTGAGTCAAGCCTCTTTTTTTCTTCGAGGTTGTAGAGGATGATTAGTCCACTATTAAGCTGCAATTATATTAGTAACATAAGTTGATCAATGAAAAATTACAGAAAAAAAATAATACGAATATAATAAAAATTTACCATTTGCTATTCTTTGTCTTTCTAGCAATTCATTTTTCGTTTCTTTTCAAATTTATTTACTAACTCAGTATCATCTTTACCTTCGATTATGTAGGTAAGAGCCTCATCAGAATTATCATACGTAGTCATAGGCAGTTCTTTTGTAAATCCGAACTGCTCTTCATAAATAGTATCATTATTTTCATCTATCATAAATTTTGGGTTATGACTGAGGACGATTGACCACTATGGACTAGCAAGATCTTCAACATAGAAAATTTGTCTAGCTTGGTTTGCGAGAATAAAACAATCATCTTTATGACTAATTCGATTAAAATTGACTAATGTAAAGCCCATCTCGTCAATTTTGCTCCCATCATTACTATCTAACCATAAGCATTTGAATAATGGAATACGAAAATCAATATAATCAAGTTTCCATATCTCTTCAATAACACCAAAGTAGCACAAATCACCTATAAGAGGATTTTTATTTTTGCACTTGATATTTGCATTGTTTGAGCAATTAAAGAAACCTTGCTATTCTGAACAACTCATTTGTTGTCCCATTCTTTAGTGAAAAAGCGATATTTATTGATAATATATCCATCATACTTTACAACATAGTAATTTGGTAAAAATACTAAGTACTTCAATGACTTATCGATGTTAGCACTTTCTATTTCGCATAATAATATAGATATACGACAGTCAAACCATTCAATGAACTCTTTAATATGCTTATTCTGAATCCATATCTCATTTCGTGCATGTAAAGAATTTTCACTTCGTAATTGTTCTTTGTGCTCTTCAATATTTGAATTCACAACCACTGAATTACACAAAACATACAAATGTGTCTGTCTTAATATATTAATATCTACAACATGAGACTTATCTAATGTAATGCCTCGTCTGTACTTGTCAACTGCAGTATGATCAATGAGAATTCCAATTGGGTTAATATTATGTAAGTATTCATTACAACATTCTATGACCTTTTCAGCGACATAGTTCTCAATCATGCAAGCTTCTGACCTATAATGATTACGAACATATCCTTTGAGTATTTTCATATATCGCTTGAAAGGATACATCCATCGTAAAAAAAAGATCCACAGAGTTGTACTTCTCTTACTAAATAAACTGTTAAATGTACCATGATATCAAAATATGAAGGTGGAAAGAACATCTCTAACTCATAAAGTGTTTCAATAATGCAAGGTTGAAGAGCATCTAACTTGAGAGGATCTACAATTTTAGCACATAAAGAGTTGAAGAAGAAACATAGCCTCGTTATTGCACTCCGAAGTTTAGCATCCAAACTGCCTCTGATAGCTACAGGTAACAATTATTGCATTAACACGTGACAATCATGCGATTTTAAATTAATTAATTTCAATTCTTTGAGATTTACGTGACTTTTCATGTTTGAAGAATAAACATCTGACACCTTTAATTCATACAAAACCTTACAGAATTGCTTCTTCTCCTCTTTTGTGAATGTATAACATGCATGTGAAAGACATGTTCGGCTACCATAGACCTTAGGAGCAAGCTGCTGTCGAATTTCCATACTAACCATATCTAATTGTGCATTTATATTATTTTTACTTTTTCTAACGGCATTTAATAGCATACTAATAATACTATCACAAATATTTTTTTTCTATATGCATGACATCTAAATTGTGATGCACATACAAATATTCCCAATACTCAAGGTCAAAGAATATTGATCTTCTTTTCCAACAATTTATTTTTGGGAGATCTTGACCTATGGTGCTCAAAACTTGTTTCAACTCTTTCCATTTAAGTGAGCGTGGAGCCTTCTTAAACTCAACATTATTATTGAAAGTTTTTTTTTTTTTGCAAAACACATGATCTCGAGGCAACCACTTTCTGTAACACATGTAACATAATTTTATTTCGTATTTTAAATATTGTGCATTAGTCTTATCACTATAAATAACACATGCACAGTAACCTTTAACACTACATTTCACTAAATTACCATAGGCTGGATAGTCATTCACAGTCCATATAAGTACTGCCTTTAATGTAAATAGCTCAAGTCGGTAAGCATCATATGTTTGTACTGTTGGTTCCTCCCATGTGGTAATATTGTGATTTTGATGTTTAACAATATGTTTAAGTTAATTTGTATTAACATAATTGTTTAGTGTTCTTAATCTCAAGTTTATTAAAGTTGCATCTCAATTGAGATCTAATTAAGTTGGAGAGAGAGGCTCAAGTATTGAAGATCAAGTGAAACATATGTTATTATTGTTACTTTTCATTTTACTTGCGAGTAAAATTATTGTGAGGTTGATCTTGACTGTTAGAATAGTCTGGATATGAGTTTGAGCACTTAGAATCTCTGCGAGTTAACTAGATAATCTTAAAAGTTAAGCCTCTTAATATATTGTGGCCTCATAGTGGTGAGATTGCTCTAGATATTTCTTTTGGTTGTGATAGCTCCAGGCAGCTTGGATAGTTGAAGCAGCTTCAATAGTAGGGTCGACCCGAGGTTAATCCATTTCAAGCATACCTCACCACTCACAGAGAAACTTTAGCATCTTTGTATTAGATTTTCAAGGTATCGACCTTAGCAGCGAACCCTAACAGAAGACTTTAGTTATCTTTGTGATCTCGAGTCGAACCTCAGCGCGGACCTCGACAGAAACTTTGTCATCTTGGAGGATTTTCCAGGTCGATCTGGGTCGACTGGAAAGTGACCGTTGCCTATGTTATCCTCCAAAGGCTAGCTAGGCGACCTGAGATCGACCTCCAGGTCTTTCCAGCTCATTTTCTAGCTGTGGAGCTTTGTATATAAAGGAGCATTAGGGGTGTGTATACTTTTGGCTCATAAAATTCTCTAAGTGCATGCCCAACATTCCACCTTCATTCTCCACCATCCTAAAGTTGATAAAAACATTCAATGTGAGTTTCAATCAAGATTCAAGCGATCTAGGTGAACGTGGACTCAAGTGGCTCAAAACTTTCATCCTCTTCTTTCTAAGCCTTTCAAGATTCAATCCATAAGAAAAGGAAAAAGAGTAAGGTGATTTTCTTTCTTGTAAATTTTAGTTGTTCTTTTCTGCCTTCACCTGTGTTTTGTGAAGAGAGCCTCCAAATAAGGGTTGGAGGAGGTGAGTGAGTGAGCCCTCACTTAAAAGTGAGGAGGGCCTCTAGTGAGTGGATAAAGGAGGATTTGTATGGGCTTCTCCGCCTAAACCAAGGAGTGTGTTATCGTGATATCTTTTCGATCGGGGATGAGTGAATTAGGCTCTAATTTGAGCCGAACCACGTTATATCGTGTGTTCTTTGTGGATGTGATATTTTTTTCTTGTCTGCATTTATATTTGCTTCCGCTTGTATTTTGCACTAACTATTATATTTAGTAAGTTAAATTAAATTTTAATTACGTCTATTCACCCCCCCTCTAGACGTCATACTTGATCCTACAATCTGTACTTCTTCTTTCCATAATTTTTTAAGATCATCTATAAGTGGAGAAAGATAAATATTTATTTTATTTTCAGATTGCTTCGGTCTAGATATTAACAAAGTCAACATAATAAATTTACGTTTCATGCATAAATTAGGAGGTAAATTGTAAATAACCAAGAAAACAGGCCAATAACTGTGTTGTCTACTTTAAACACTGTGTGGATTAAAGCCATCAGTGCATAGCCCAAGTCTTAAATTTCTCAGATCTTCAGCAAAATTTGGAAATCTAATATCGAAAGATTTCTATTGTGGCGAATCAGCAGAGTGTCATAACATTCTATTAAATACACGTCCTTCACCATCAGCATGTCAAGTAAAATTTTTAGCATATTTTTTTTAAATAATCTTACAAAGCGTGGTATAGGAGGTAAATACCATAAAACTTTCTCTAGAACACTATATTTTTCTTTAATGTCATCTGCACACAGCTTTTACCTTGATTTCCGACATTCTGGATATTGAAGCTGAATCAATTAGCATACATTAATTATATTAAGCCTTGTCATATAGGTAATTATATATGTATCGATTTTAGATTAAAATAGATAGACGGTCATTTGAATATGATCATGGAATTAATTTCTTTATAGATTTTGCACTGAAAAGTAAATGTTTAATTAATGGTAAAATAAGATGTCCGTGCTTGAAATGTGAAAATATGAAATTATTTGAAGCCAATATTGTAAAAGATCATTTATTTTTTCATGGATTTGATGAGACATATGAAAGATGGATTTGACACGGTGAATCTGTAAGAAATGAAATGAATAATATTGAGAGAAGTATATCATTTACATGTGCAAATGCTAATGATAACATTGAAAATATAATTGAGAAAGATAGAATGGAAGATCTAGTTTGGGATATTGAAAATAATTTATCAGAAGCTCCATAACAATTTGAAGAGTTGCTTCAAGAGGCTAATAGTCCATTATATTTTAACTATAAAAGCTTTACTAAACTTTCTGCACTAATGCGTTTATTTAACTTAAAGGCAACAAATGGTTTAAGCAACAAGTGCTTTACAGAGTTGCTTATTCTTATAAAAGATATATTATCAGCGCCCAATCAGCTTCCGAATTCAACTTACGAAGCAAAGAAAACACTTCGTACATTAGGAATGCATTACGAGAAGATCAATGCATGCCCTAATAATTGTATTTTATATCAGAATGAGTATAGTGGATTAGCTAAAACAAATCTACTTATACATTAGAATTAACATATAAATAAACTGAAAAAAATAGAATAAATATGATTTACCTTATGTGAAATTAAGCAAAAATGATAGTTGAAATTTTTGAATTCAAATATTTTGCAATCAACCTGAAAAAATAATAACAAAATAAAAAAGGTAAAGAAGTAGATTTACGTTAAGTAAAATTTTTAATCCAAATATTTCGGCCAAAGACGAAGAAGAAGAAGAAGAAGAAGAAGAAGAAGAAAGTGGGGAAGAAGGTGAAGTTTGCTATAATGTCTGACGTCGGTGAGGGTGTAGGGCCGCGAATGCGGCTAGATCGGGCGTCGGCCGGTGTCGACGAGGGAGCAGGGCTGCAAATGCGGCTAGATCTGGCTTCAGCGAGGGTGTAGGGCCACGATGAGGCTAGATCCAGCGTCGACCGATGTTGGCGAGGGAGTAGGGCCGCTAATGCGGCTAGATCCTGCATCGGTGAGGGAGTAGGGCCGCGAATGCGGCTAGATCTGGTGTCGACAAGGGTGTAGGGCCGCGATGAGGCTAGAACCGGCATTGGCGAGGGTGTAGGGGCCGCGAATGTGGCTAGATCCAGCGTTGGCAGCGTCGGCGAGAGAGTAGGGCAACGAATGCGGCTAGATCGGGCGTCGGCCGGCGTTGGCGAGGGTGTAGGGTCGCGAATGATGCTAGATCGGGCGTCGGTCGGTGTCAGCGAAAGTATGGGGGAATGGCAGCCAAAGAACAGGAAGATGGAAGAGGCCGGAGATTGACATGCGCAGCTTGATCCGGCTAGGTGAAGTCCACCGGCAACGAGCAACCCTCGCGTCGCAACGTTCAAAAATACAAGCTTGTAGAGATCTAGGGTTTTCCGTTGAAACAAATGAGAGCCAATTGAATTGCAAGTGAGTAAGTCTGCACTATATGAATAGCTTTAGACGACGGTTGACCGAACACGGTAGTTGGTTGGGTCAACTGCCGTCTAAAGTTTCGATGGCAGTTTACTCTACCAACCGCCGTCTAAAGTGAAGACTATAGATGATGGTTGGTTCTGTCAACCGCTATCTAAAATATCACTACGGCGGTTCACATAGTCAACCACCGTATAATATTTTATCGGTAAATTTTTGCAGCGGTCTCTCTTATTAACCGCCTCTATAAATATGCCGTAAAATACATATATTGTACTAGTGACTAAATCAATGTTCTCGATGTTGTTCTTCAATCAAACATTTGTTTTCCGTCGATAAGGAGTTGTAAGGAGATGAATTTAAAGATTTAAATTACTTAATACCTCAACTTTTAGAAAATTTAAGAAAACTAAAACTAACAATCTCATGGACATGCTAAACCTATAATCCACATGCAACCAAAAAAAAAAATTCAAATTAGGGCGATACATTAAATTTTTTCATAATTTAGAAATATTATTATTTGGGAGGATGACGTAAACAACTTATTCAGTAAATATTACAAATTTTACCTAATTCTTAAAAAATACATAATTTGTGAAAAACTTCCATTATACATTATACTTTAATAAATTTAATTTATCGCTTTCATAGTATTTACTTAAGTTTGACCTTTATTTTAATTATAATTAAAAACTTCGAATTCTACTCATTAATTTGAATGAAATGAAATCTAATATCATTCAAAACAATAGAAGATCTGGCCATTAATTTAAATTAACGGTAACCCAAAAATCGTCAAAAACTAAAATAAAAGATTAACAAAAACTCGGGCATCCATCCTCCCTCAAAAACTGTTTATATAATATATAAACAGAATATTCTATTTCAAATAAAATTTATTAAAGCAAGTAATCAAAATGTATAAAGTATTTTATAATTAAAATTCTTCATAAATTTTATAACTTTTTAAAATTAAATATAAAATTTATAATATTTACGAAATATAATTTTGTATACATAATTCCCTTATCATATTATTAACACAAAAATTTCACAAATATTATTTGTATTAAACATTATACATACTGTTTCTTGCACAGAGAAAATTGTGAAAATCACAATGTAGAAAAACCGTCATAGTAGGTATATAAATTAAATTAATTTTTAATATTTAAATATAAAATATTAATAAAAATTGTTTTACAAAATCTCAGTGATTTTTTTTTTTTTTGTCTTCAGCTGAAACGGAGCCTAAGTCATTAACCAATTTCAAATTATGCAAAATTCAAAATAATTCTCAAACTTAGTATTTAAGAGAATATTTGGCTCTATTATTTTTATGTTATATTATTTAAAAAAATGATCATTTGATTTTATAATATACGTAAATAATTTTTTAAAAAATTATAAAATTATTACTCAAATATTGTTATTTAGATATCACAATATCTAAATAACATAATATAATATTAAGTGGGGCGTTTGGTTCAGTGTTATCTCAATATCAATGTTATTTAGATGTCATGTTATCTAAATGCCATTGTTATTCATCAATAGACATTTGTTTGGTTCAATGTTATGATATTAGAAAATATCAATGCTATCTAAATTATTTTTGTTTAGTTGGAAGTTATTGACATTATAATGACAAATTGATGGTGTTATCTTGAGATGTCGCCCAATTTGGAATGACATCTAGATGTCATCATGTAATGACATTTTTGTAATTAATTATAATGTTATTTAAAGATGTCATTAAACCAAACAATTAATTTCTAAAGATAACATAACATAACATTGAGATAACACTGAACCAAACGCCCCCTAAAATAACATCGAATCAAATGCTCGTAAGTGTAATGACTAGAAATGTCCTCGATATGATGGCATTGGCCACCCGAGTTGCATACGCAATTTACAAAAAATTTGGTTATTCCAAATGGCAATGGGAGTGCAAAAGCAAATGCTCTCTCTCCCTCCACTTCATCTCATGAAAATCTGGAAAACCACAACTCTGCTCTTTGGAGAGACTACTTCATGCTCTCTCTCTTTTGCTAGTGCTTTAAAGACCAACAAAAATTGCTGCTTCATCTCATGAATATCACAATCAATCTTACAGCAAATCCTGACAAATCACACTCACATCCTTTTTAAGCACTTGCACATTCTGATCCACGGCTAGTCTTGCAGTAAAGATCGCGACGAATGCAGGTCACCAGAAAACTCATGCACGATAGATCGCTAATCGTCTACATCAATGCACTGTAGATTCTGCATACATATTGATCTGGGATCATGAAACCGTATCGCATCGTAACCAGCATGGCACCTTAAGAAGTCGCAATTAGTGTTCTCATCATCGCTGTCGATGTTGTCTGGAGCTGATCGGTTTTGATAACTCCGACATGTTAGGAGAAAAACATTGAAGAAATAGCTCACCAAACTTCTGTTTCCCTTCGACGGAAAACATAAACGAAGGGGGTTCCAGAAATCTTTTCCGATGGCCAGATTTTGATGGATAGTCGACTTGAATCTCCTTTCTTCTTCCTCCTTCCACAACAAGGCGACTTCCTCACCCATGCAATGAAATCCCCACGAATAGAAAACCGGACCCAGCTCGCACTTTAACTGGAGTCTCTTCTCTGCAATATGGAATCTGACGCAATCGATGGAGCCAGGATTTCGACACTTACAGCTGCCTCCCCTTCCTTTCCCAAATATATTCTGCTCTGCTATCAGTTGTTTCTTGTGATCTTCAGGAGGCCAGATTCGTTTGCCCAGCCACTTTAAATTGTTCGATTCATATGAAGTGGGAGAATGCTTGCTGGTCCAAGCTGGCACTTTCGCTTGAAAGGACGAACCTATAGGTATGCGGACTGGCTCATAATCGGCCAAGTAATCTGGCAAAAATAAAGAACGACTCCTCAGTTTTTGTTTGGTAGGGTTGATATGACAGGAGGTAGAACAAGATGCCATGTCTGAAGAATGTGTTCTCTGGCTGTATCTCAATGATTTTATGCTTGGACTAGCTGAGAGAATATATTTATTGTTAATGGAAGAATGAGTCGTCTGTCCTTTCTGCAAGATCATTTTGTAGTTTCACTTCAATTATAAAGTTGTATACATTGGATCATAAAAAAGAGGTAAAAAAATTAAGTCAAACGCTCTAAAGCACTGCCAAGAAACAGATAGTAAAAGAATAAATAAAATCTATCTTGAATTATTGCTAATGAGCCATAAGGAAGAACTTAAATTCAACATCAGTTAAGCTTTAAAGAAAATTAGCAGTAACGTCACTCTATCAGTAGCTAAAGGTAAATGGGAACAGCCAAATAAGAATAAGTACTGAATTATTGAGCAATGAAAAAAGTTCATATCACAATCCAAGGAGGACTGACAAAAATTATAGCGATTGGAATTTTGTGTTCAAACAAGTACCAGATTGAAAAAAATCTATAGAAAGTTTTGCAGTACAATGTGCAAGATGAGAGAAAATTTCAAATCTCTTAGCATTACCAAATAATCAGAGGACACTGCCTTCAATATCATATCATAGATGTAGTACTTATTTGTACTCGAGAAAACTCATTATAGTTTTGCATTATACCTCTGGAAAATGGTTAAACAAACAAGTCAAATGATAAATAACTTTAAATCAATTCAAGTAATCAAATGACTGGAAAAAGAAAGAAGTTTTACCTCATTTGAAATTAAAAGAGACTTATAGTGGAACGAGCCGACTTGGGTTATTAGGCTCTAGTTAGGCTTGGCTCCTCTAAGTAGGGTTGTTGGTTGGTTCAATCACAACATCCCATTGGCGCTGAGGTAAGGTGTGCAAATGAGTGGTGCAGCTAAGAGCTACATTGGCTTCACTAGAGCAAGCCTCGAGAAGGCTGGGAGACACCCTTACTGGAATGGAGACAAGTGGGTCACACAATCCTCTCAGGCAAGCCGCATGATGGACGAGTAGGAGCTTGGTTTGGGACATTAGGGTGGGTCATGTGAGGATCATAAAGCTGCATGAATATTTTATTGTAAGAGGGCAGTAGGAATCTGTGTAGCATGGGCGCAGCTTAGGAAGCCAGCTTGAGCCTAAAGCCACAGGGGCGAGGCGAGCGCATAGAAGGTGAAGGGTGGTTGCTCCTAATGTCATAGAAGGTGAAGGGAGGCAATGTGTAGGGTTCAATTGGTGGTTCGACAAGGAGGTCGCCGGAATTTCTCAAGTTTTTTCTTTCTATAATTAGGCTTCGGACAAATCCTTAAGAATGCCTCTATAATTCTTTTCACTGAGATATCAATTCTTTTTCCTGATTTTATTTTTACCCTCAAACTCAAACTTTATGTTATTATTAATTAAATATTACAGTAGTAAAGAAAGGTCTTTATACCAAATAAAGCAGAATTATGGAACACCAAATATTCCTAAACACAACAAAACAGAATGCAAAAATCAATTAAAAGCAGTATCAAACAAATATAGAATTGTCAACCTTCTTAGGTGTCACAAATTCAAATCTTCAATCAACATCAAACAAATATAGAATCTTTCAATTGAATCCAATAGCCTTTATCTGATGATCCTCCATCTATCAAATTGAAACACAACGATCTCATCTCAACCACCATAGGCAAAACCCGCCTAAAATGAATGTTGCTATGGCGTCCCCACCACAATGCTCCATTAGGAGAGACAAAAGGCTACAAGGAGAGTGCAAAAGAAAGGGGTTGAATGTCAACCACAAAAAAGTCAATGTATTGACTGTATTGAGGTCCAATGGGTGTATCTAGAAGTGACGTGGAGACATCAACATAATAACAACATTGGTTGTGCAAGGCAATAGGCATGAAAACATTGACATTTGGGGGTGTTGAGCATCGACATGAAAATATCAACATATTTGTGTCCAGCATCGACACGAAGTGTCAATATATTTAGGGTGTAAATGACTTCAACATATTAAGGGAGTCATGTAATTTGGGCGTCAACATATTAAATGCATATGATTCGATGTATAACTTAGAAGGCTTCAATCCTATTATAATGATAACTCGGGTTGAAGAGCAATGCCCTCAATGTTGACCCTTGACAATGAGTGCAACGAAGCAATTGGAAACATTTGACTGCAGGAGAAAAGTTGGGCAACTCAAGCACTTCCACCACTTGCCTGAAAACTCTAAATTCCTTCAAAGTTGGACCAACTGCCTTTTCTCAAAAGCATCATGGCTCATTCTCCACATCAATAGTTTATAAAGAGGGAATTTTAGATCTTAAGAGGTAAACTTATATTTCAAAAAAAAAGAGCTTAAAGGCAAACACAAAAAGTGAAGAAAATTTATTTTCCCCTATTTAGATTCCTTGATTCAAATTTTCTATCTAGTTTGTCAAGATTTTCCATTTCCTCCTCGTCTCACCCCTTGCAGGTCGACCCTTGTCTAGGATTTAATAAGAGAGGTCAAGACACTTTTATTAACTGTAATTAAGGCTAAGGTGTTGAGAAGGATCCATGTGATTAGCATCTTGTCATTTTTCATATTAACACAAAAATATCAACAAGCTGAACAAACAACTGTCCACTAGTTAAGTAAAAATATATTTGCTAACAAATATCTCAGACCACACTGAATCATTGTTTGCATCCTGACACCTCTCTTCTCAAACTGAAATCATGAACGTGGTGAGGACACTAGCCTAATATTTTAGGCTAATTAGATATGATTGAAAGATTCAATATTTGCTTAATGTTGTGGGTATATTTAGATTTTAAATGCTTTGAAAGATTTAAGGTTTAAGACTAACTAAGATTGAAAAGATTTAATATTGATATTATTTTGTTTGTATTTTCTTTATTTGAGTTTAAGAATATTTGGTATATTCAATTCTTCTCTATTTTATATTTGCAAGTTTCAAATGCAAGGCTCATGTAAAGGCCTCCCTGCAAGTGTCATATTCAAAAAGTGATGATATAAAATTTGAGTTCAAGTGAAAACCTTGATTCAAGTAAAAGAGTTGATATCTCGCTGAAGGGCAAGGTAAGAATTTCCTTGGGCTAGAATCCTTGAAAATATATTTACCATTGGAAAAAAAAAGATTTGAGTGCCTAATTTTCTCTTAATCCTTGTCAACACATTGACCCAATGCCCAGCACAACTAAGCTTCTGCAAAAACTAAACTGCTAACACCGCTCTGCTCCCATGTCTTCCTCAACGTCCACCTCCACACCCCTAACTTGGCTTGTGAAGCTGCAACACATCCCCACCCCCAAAGGTGCAGTTCTTGGCATCCACCTTTGTGCACCTAACACAGGCTTCTAAGCCGTAGCTGATAGCCACCTCCCTAGACCACTCTGTCTGTCATTGATTCACGCCAAATTTTCCATTTTCTGCAGCTTACAGAATTCCTAACATATTAATGTGCCCAAGTTCCATACACTGAAAAAAGCCTACCTGGCTTTACTGAAGGGATATCCGGGAGGCTCAGATGGATTAGGCATGCCAACAGTTTGATTCTTTCTAGGTTCTGGAATTTCTTGGTTCAAGCTCCAGTGATGAAAGCAGTACAGAATTAAAGCATGACAGCCTTGATAACTCTATGGTCTATTCAAATTAGGTACATTTTCTCTCTGAACTGTAGTCTTTGATTAATCACCCATAGACCTTTAATTAAATTTAAGATTCGAACTAATGTTGGAATAATTTTTGAGAGAACTAATTTATTGAATGAAAATCGATCACCCTGAAGCAAAACTTATATAAAATTTATAGAGAAAAGTAAAGGAACATCTAATGACATTATCTCAAAGAAGGTATAATAAGTAAATGAAACTTCTTATAATAAAAATGAACATGTCGTATGCATAATTAATGTAATAATATTATAATTTCATAATGACACAATATGACGCCATTGTAAAAGGCTACAGTTTCAAAAGAAAATGGGTAAAGTAATATCTATTGTTCTTCACATAATATGCCAATAAACCCTTGAAGATGACATTAAACTTTAAAAAAAATCATGAAATGTTCATGACATCTGCTTAAATTTCACATGAAAACAAATCTCAGCTAAGTATAAGGAAGTACAATGGAGAACTAAAATAAACAGGAATAATGTTTTACATTACGTATTAGGTTGCAGGTTTCATGTTAGGTCAATTCCAGTTTTGCTCAACAACTAGAACAAAGACCCAAACAAATCAAACCTACTTGGTTCTAGACTTTTCAGAACTGTACTTGACCCGGAACTACTAGAATAAATTTCAGGTCAGTTTGGTTTTGAGTCTACTCTCGATTTTTCGAGTCTTTTTGCATGCCACTAATCCCAACCATTCATCAAAAGTTCTTTAGCATCTAAAGAAGTTGTGCAATGCTGACTTAGATATTGCTAAGTGGTAGTTTGAAAGTTGCATACTTATTAATGCTCTAAAATCTACCTTAGCATAAAAGGAAGCTGACGTCATTGCTGCTATTGGTCCAAGCTATGAGCTTACTTCATATTATAGGATTAGAGTCAACCTTTTAAAGAATTGCATGGAATAGTGTAGGCTTATTATCGATTCCTACAAAAGTTATTGGAAGACAGATGGTTGGATTGACGAAAGAAGTAGGACTTCGATTAACTTTTTGGTTTAGTTTCTTTTCAGTTTGCCTTCTTTAAATCTGTTGATCTTTCAGATGTAAAGAAAGATGCCACCACTTTAAGTGATTTATTTACAAGAGTAGTCGAGTGAATTGGGCCAAGCGTAGTATACTTTGTAACTGATAATGCATCAAACTACAAAAAAGGTAGAACAACTGGTTTCAATGCATAAACTTGCTAGCATGAGCCATGTTGACAAACTTGCAAAAAGTGCTTCCAAGGTAACATTATTCATTTATAATGATAACTTTATATTGTCTTGGTTAAGAAAGATGCTTGGTTGGATAAAACTTGGGCGTCCTGGAGCAACTTTATTTGCAACAACCTTTATCACCTTGAAAAGGTGTATTTGATCACAAACATGATTTGCAAGCATTGGGTATGAGCAAGAACTCTAGTGACTCAAAGTTGGTAAATCAACAAAAGGCAAGGGAACTTCATCAAAAATTTTGGATAACCCTAGTTTCTTGGTAACAAGTATTTACATATTGTTGATATCTTTTATGATGCAATGTATGGGACAAGAAAAACAATCAAAAGAACTTTTAGATGAAAAGGTCATATAAAGCTATACATTAGCATTATTAAGTAGAGATGGGATGGTCAACTTTGACTGGACACTCATTCGGCTGCTTATTTTTAAAAACCTTGCTTTCAATTCGATCAAGAGAACTATTATCATAAATCAGAAATCATACAAGGTTAATCGATCTTATTGGAAACAAGGAAATTTATAGTAAACCTCAAAAAGTAATGAATAAAGTTAAGAATTTATCATAACCGCCTAAAAAGCTTTAGCAGGCCCACAGCTTGCAATACGTCTAACGAGATGCAGCTTGGTATGAGATAAGTTTTTCTATATTAAAATTGATTGCATATTTTATGTTTAAGTTTATGTTGGTAACTTATTATCTTGGTCTTCAGATGACAATAAATATAAAGATAAATTAACAAAAAATCTAATCCCATAAACTACTTATAGATACAGGAGCTCAAAGGAGCAATTGTTTGCTTGCTATTCTATGTGGTTCTCTCTGCACAAACTTATTTTGTAGATAGAGACATGCTACTTTATTCTATATAATTAATTGCTTGAAAAAATATTTGATAAAAACAATCCTAAAACATAATATTTCATGAACGGAAAAACTTAATTGCATTTGATCATTTTATGGACATCAAGGTAAATAAAATTTAATAGAACTCTTTTAAATTACTTAAATATTATTAAATCAAAACAGAATATAACTTCCTGCTGAGCTTCACTCTAAGTTTCTCCCCCCAACTGATCATCGGCATTAAAAATCCTATAACAGTCCTCTATTGTAACATACTTAAAATAAAATACTTAAATGCAGATAAACCTTTATGAATACTAATCTAAAATAAATTCTATTTGCAAAATTATTTTACAGAAATTTTAATTGCAAATAATCCAAAGAAAGTTTTCAGAGAGTTTTAAAAAAAGAAAGAAGTTAGTATTATTTACATTCAAATTATTAAATACATATATAAGGGGATTGCTATTCGTGTTCGAACTCAAGAAAATTTAACTAAAGATTTTTTTATTACATTTAAATTATACCAAGGTTCAATTTTAAGTTCATATTTATCTGCATTAGCTATGAAGTTCTTGACTAGACACATACAAAAAGAGATTTCTTGGTGCATACTTTTTATAGATGATATTCTTGTTGTAAATTCAAATTATGGGAGAATACCTTAGAATTGAAAGGTATAATAAAAATGCATGATAGAAATGCAACCAATAATACCTAAATGAAATGTAAAAAGTATATACCCCAATCTAGCTGTGCTCTAAAATTGATGCAGGTGTAGGATGAACAAAAATTTATGCTTTGATACTAAAATTGATGCGGAACAAATGCTTTGATTTTGAAAATGATATGGAACGATAGTGGATGGTGACGATGATAAAAGAAAGGCAAAATGTTGTAAGTGGTTGACTATGATTTCAAAATTTTTCACTCATGATTTCCCCACAATTTCCTTCTAGGATATTGATCCATTCCAAAATTCATCATCTTAATCATCCCAAACTAGATTACATTCAAAACATACATTTTTATTAATCAAAAGACTATTCAAATGTACAACTACAGACTCATTCACATAAAAATAATCTCATTCTAAAATAAAAGCAAGCTATGAGATTAAACAAAATTCATAATTAAAATTAAAATAAATAAAAAGATTTAACTAATTCAAATCCTAACAAACTTTTAAATAATGAAATAAAGAAATACAAAATAATCTGCATAGATGCTATGTATCAACGGCATCCTAGATCATTACTTGATTTGACGATGACGAAAGAAAGACAAAGAGGTTATAAGTGGATAATTAGGGTTTCAAAAATTTCTACTTAAGGTTTTCTTACCCTTCCTTTTTTTGGGGATATCGATTACTTTCAGAATTTCACATCTTGGGCTTAATCCATTCTAGAGCTAGATTACATAAAAAATATAAATTTTCATTAATCAAAAAGTTATCCTAAATGTTCAATAAAATGATCAATATATAGTGAGCTAATCTCATCCTAAAATAAAAGTAAGATATGTAAGATGACAAACTCCAATAATGAAATAAATAAATAAAAGAATTGATTAATTTAAACTTATAACAAACTCCATAAATAAAATAGAAATAATCCGTATCAATCATATCCATCAATGATATCAAGAAGTACAATTTAATTTAGATTGTTGATCATCAAGATGTCCCCATCATTAGCGCTTACATACTCATGGGTAGCTATATAAGATGATTATGAGCACCTATACACTCAGGATAAGATTAATCAATCAAATTCTACATAAATCCTAATATTAAAATTACTTATTTCACATCCAACATATATTTTAAAATAAAAATAACTTTATATCACATCTTACAGACATTCCTAGATAAAAACTAACTATATTCCACACTCTACATATATCAAGTTAACATTATGTCACATCCTATACAAATCTCAAAATAATAATCTCATCATTTGAATTTAAAGTTTAAACGTGATTAAAGTAACTTGGCTACAGAAAACACCTAGGAGAACATGTTAAACATTCAAGTTTCTAGAGGAATGAAATAAAACAGGAATACCTGCACGGCAGATGCATCACGTGGGATTTTTTTCAAAAACAGTGTCTTCCTAGCCTCAAGCGATTGATAATATTGTTCACTAACTGTACTATCCACTGCTTTCGTGCTATTTGGTGATGTGACATTCCCTATAGACGAATAACCAGGATTTTTGGCAACGGTTCTAATCCAATTCAGCAAGCCCACCAGAGGCTCCCTCTTTCTCTTGAGAGATGACGAAGCCGCATTAGGAGGAGACTTCATAACCGAAGCAGAAGACGCTGCAGACCTATTGCTCTTATCACATTCAGCATTACCGAGAATCACTCTCCGCGCATTCTTTTCTCTTTCTGGCGTCAAAAAGCGATCCTTCTTTGAGCACGGCGACATTTTGAAGGCTGCATCTTCTTCCTTCTCCTGCTTCTTTGAGCACCGTTCTGAATTACTCAAACCGCCGAGTTTCTCTCCATACTGCGGATACCCTCTAGAAATGCCATTAGTGAGAGTGGGAGTAACCCTGTGTAGGCAGCGTTCTAATGCATCGAGGTACCTGGCGTAGATCAGTTTTACAGGAGGCCCAAGGGCTGGATCCAGTACGATTCTTTCTGCCACCACCGCCCAAGAACCGCCGGCCGTCACCGAGGCGTATCCACCCATCTCCATGACTAGGCAATAGAGCTTCCACAAGTCTACAGGCCTCCCGTCGCCAAGCAAGGCTGGGAAGGGCCGGATACCCCGCTTGCAGTCAATCTCCTTCAGGAAAACGGAAAGAATCTGCTCGAACCTACAGCCGTCAGCGGTTAGGTCGACATTCCGGCAGAAGTCGATACTCTGAAGCCTGCGGACGACGTCGAGGATTTCAGAGGAAGACGAGTCATCTTCCGGTGACGAGCATCCTGCCATGGAAGAGAAATGCGAAAGCTTACTGCTCCCTGTAGGCGGCAGACGGTAGCGTCGAGCAGCAGTGGGGACTGTAAAGATGCCCGGCGACACCGCCGCCGCCACCGTCGCCGTCGATCTGGCCGGAGAGAGGGCCGAAGCCCGCCCCCAGGCGAGCCCGCCAGCGGCCCCCGGTTTCTAAATAAGGCGGAGCTTCCCCGGGCCGGCGAGTGCCGGTTGAAGGAAATTTTGAGAAGTAGAAGGCAATTTGGTAGACATGAGAGAGGGATCTACCTTCCCTTCTTGTTTTTTTTTTTTTTTTTTTTTTTTTTTTTTTTTTTTTTTGTAAGGTGTTCTACCACAAACTATTCTCTTGTAGAAGAAGATGATTGCACTTTTAGGGTTTCAAGTATATAATTGAAATTTTAAACTTCCTAAAAAATTAGTAATCTTTAATTAAAGTGATAATAAAAATGCTAAAAAATGAAAAACCCTAACCGAAATTTTAATTACTAATAGTAATTATGTCAAAAGTAAATTTTTAATTATATAAACATCATAAAACTTTTAAAAATTGCAATTGATTTAAAAATAAAATAATTAATAGAAAAATCTAAAATAAATTTAGTAATGCTTCAAACTTTAACAAATGAATATAATTCTAAAAATATAAATAAATAAATTTATTTAAAAATAGTGTAAAGTCTGTGATTTTAGAAAAATTATTGGGTCCGGACGGCGCACCGTTCGGACGCCCAATCAGAGGACGCCACGTGTGCCTGGACCCAACTATATGACACACGTGGCGTCCTCTGATTGGGTTCCGGATAGTGCGCCGTCCAAATCCAATAACTTCTCGTGATTTTAAGATATTGTATATGTAATTACCCTAATAAATTATAACTATTAATTCATAATTTTACACAAAGACAACTATTATTTTGCAAATAATCATATCGATTGAGTTAGGCAGATAAAATCATTTATCAAAATTTTTATTTGCATGAAGTTTAATTATATTTTTTTCCACGAATCAAATCCTACACATCCTCGACATAAACCATACGATCAACTAATTCAATTTAATTTCAATGTAGAGTTCTTGGCATTTTAATTCTATTCTTCACGTTAATTCTTACATTCAAAAATCTATTGTGATGTGTCTATTAAATAATCATATTATTTAGATTTTAATATTATTTAAATATGTACTATTACTAAATTATTATTTATTTAATTTATGTTAGAAAATAGAAAATCATTATAGCCCCACCTTCATTTTTTAAAATTTAAATAATACTTAAATATCACACAATTTTAGTAACATTAAGTTGTTATTTTAAAATTATAATTTTATAAATTTTTATAATATTATTTAGAGTTGTTTGATTTATTATTATTTTAATGTTATATTATATAATTTAAATATTATAATATTTATATGTTATTTTTTAGTTATAATTTCATAATTATTTAAAAAAATATTTATTTATTTAATAATAAATATAATTTTAGGATAATATTAAACTAATTTTTAAAATATATTATTAAATTATATAATTAATTTCTTAAAAAAACATAAGATTAAGTCAAAAAAACATTAAACCAAACTCTCTCAAACTTAAAATTTTTATCAAAGAATATACACCAAAATGCAGATATTAAGAGTACTTATTACGATATATATATATATATATCATACACTAAATTGTTAAAATATAAATAAATAATTATTAAATACAAAAAATGATAAAAAATAAATACATTTATAATAAAATTGATTTAATTATAATTGTGAATGATCTTTAAAAAAATTAATTTAAATAATTTGATCGTATGAATCATTGGCAAAACTTTTAATAAAAAAGTTGAGTTATATAATCTTGTTATATTAAAGGACAGAAATTTTTTAAAATAATATAAAAAAATAATTTTATATATTTAAAATTAAATTTAAAATTATTATTAAATAAAATATATTTCAAATAACAGAACCACCCTAGTGGAGAAAAGGCCTAACGGTGAGTGGGTATTATTTTAAAATTTGAAAAGTACAGTTTTTTTGTGAGAGAAAAAAATAGTTTTTTTATGGAAAAAAAAATACAGTAATTTGTTACTGAACAATTGGTAAGTCATTAAGTTTAAAACCCTTTACCTGAAATTTAAAATTTTTTTTTGACAGTAGCTTCAAGAATTAAAATGAGTACAAAAACTTTCTATTAAAAAAATAGTGCAAAAACTTTTTAATATTTATTTTATATTCAATAAAAATTTTAGAATAAATTACATTCATGCCGTGGCATCACGAGTGTATTGTAAATTAATCTTAATTTTTAAAAAAATTTAATTTCAATACTTAAATTTATAAAAACTTTACAATTTTTGTAACTTTTCGATAACCTCACTTTTTTTCACTAAACTCAATAAAAATGAGAAAAATTTATTTTTTTGTTAATTTAAATTATTTACATATTTCAAAAATCATTATGCCCTATACCTTTATTTTTTTAAAAAATAAATAAAAATTTAAAATTAAATTTCTTCATCTCTTGTTTTCTTTGTTTAAAAAATTTAAAATAAAAAATATTACTATTAATATTTGAAAATTATATTTCAAAATATAAAAAAATTAACAATTAAAAATAATCTTAAAACATAATAGTAAAAATTAAAAATTATCTCTTCATTAAAGCCAAACAACTATTTTTACGATCTAAAAAACTCAAATTAAGATTTTTAAAAATTTAAAATTAATTTGTAATACATTTATAACCTCAAAATATAATTTATCTTAAAATTTAATATAAAATTCACAAATAAATTTTAAAATTAAAGTTAAATTTTATTTTATACTAAATACATATTTTAATAAAAAAATATTTTTATTTTATATTATAAATATATTTTAATATCAAAACAACTTTATTTTATGCCATATTTCTATAGTAATTTTTCTTTTCAATCTAATTCAAAAATAACCATTCGGTCAAACTTGATCTATGGTTCAGATTTTCATTTTATATTATTATATTTAAAATTTTTTTGGAATTGCAGGTTTATTGAAATTCAAACATTAATCTCAGCCAAAAATATGGAGAGATCTAAGGGCCGTAAGGACTAAAATGAGAATTAAAATAATACTAATTCAAAAAAAAAAAAAAATAATAAATAAAATTTTTTAATCATTTTACATAAATTCTAATATAAAAATATTATTTTACTTCATATATTTAATAATTTTCAATAAAAAAATCTACTTATTTCACATCCTAGATCAAAATATTCGAATCGAGTATTTTGATTTAGGATGTGAAATAAAATTAATATTTTTTATTAAAAATTATTGAGTATGTGTAATAAAATAATTTTTTTTTTATTTTAGAATTTGTGTAGAAAGATTAAAAAATTTATTTGTTATTATTATTGTCATTTTTTAAATTAGTACTATTTTTGTTCTGATTTTAATCCTCACGCTAAACTTAACAACAGCAAATAATAAACGAAAAAAATCAAGAAGCTCTAGTCAAACAAAACACCAAAAATCTCAAAAAAACGATATATATATATATATATATATATATCCGAATAAGATCCGACACGCGACACCTGAATTCAGCAAAATCAATTGGCAGATTCCCCGAGATAGAATAATATCATTCATTTGTGAGCTTCAAATGCTATAAAGAGAGAAGAAAGCACAGAACAAAAGGGGCTTCTTCTGGAATTCATTTGCTGTGAGCTTCAACTCTGCATCCAATAACTCAACCTTTTGTCGAAGTCCTACACAAGGTTGTTTGAAGATGAATCCCATATGAGCCTCTTAGCCATAGGAAATCCCATTCCTTAAGTGGCGAACGACTAACAAGTATAGATTGCTTGCCGATTATTGTGGAATCTAAGTGTAAACTTGGCAACGAGGACATCACCTTACAAAATGTTAAGTATCTCGCTCTAAATAAGGTTACAGAAACATCCTTGTCTTATAATTCAAAAGACTAATATCTTTCCTTTCGAATTTAGTCTATGGACCTCCTTTAGGACTTGATCGACAACTTCTTTCTTGAGAAATTTCGTCGGTGATCTTGAAATATAAAATTGACGATTGTGTAAGACGCATCTAGTAGAGTTATGTCTAATTCTTTCGATATTTTTTTGGCTCTTAAGTAGTTTACTGGTCTTTAGGAATTGAACTATTTCATCCTCCCAAAACTCAGCAATGTCATTCGCCATAATTCCTGCTCATCATAGCCAAGGTGTTGGATGTGATGTTCACGCTCCTAATTGACTTGTCCTTTCTAGGCTAATACATCTGTGATCGAGTTATGCTCACTTAGTACGTTTAGTAAACAAAAAAAAAAAAAACGCTACGGCAAAAAGTCACAATTAAAAACTTTATTTCATTTATAAAATATTAATAAATTAATTTTATGTTTCATCTTATACAAGCTCTAATATTAAATAATCATTTTATTTTACATCCTACATAATTCATAATAAATTAAGAAAAATATTTTACATATAACTCATTTTATTTCTCATCATACATATTTTTCAAAAAAAAAAAACTACAAAAAAAATTTTAAATAAATTTTTTTCTTCTAACCAAACTAACCCGTTATCTTTTGTTGAGAAGGTTCCATTTATTTGGTTCACAAACAGTATGGAATCACCGCAGATCCGTAAGTATTCAACCCTTTGGCAAAATGAAGCCACATGAGGAGTGCTAGTCGAAAAGATTGGTGGAGTTCAATCTCTAGACTTGAGCTTTGATTAATTGAAAGTCGAGGCACATAGTCAGTGTCAGATCCTGATAATTCAATTGCCCATCTTTGCAATAGTCTAAACGATTAGTGGTGAGCTAAGGTAGGGATGAGAGTTTGGCTCGAAAATCGATCATTATCAAATGTTTGGATCAATATGTAACTCGAATCAAACTCGGCAAGAGTTTATTAAGCCAAGTCACAAGCCATAGTCAGATCAAATCGACTTGGCTCGATCTCTATGTTTTAAATATAAAAAATGTATTCAATCATTTATTATAATTATTTATTAATTGTACATAAATATATATTAGAATATCTACTATGTGATCTTGTAGGCATAATTAACTCAATTTAAAATCTTAGCAAAAGCATTTAAAAAAAATTATATCTTAGAGGACTTGAGTTGGCACGATTAAGGCTCAAGCTAACTTGAAGTTAAAATAAGCCAACTTAAACTCAAATCGTGTTGAGACAAGTTGAGCTTGAGCCATGCTTCATTCAAATCAAATTTGAACCATTCTCAGTTGTAAGCTATGGTACTTCTTCAATGCAGTGAAAACTCTCGACATTTTGCTATCTATTCAACACTACAATCACCTCAAAGTGCCACGAAGAATAGAAGACACTTCTCTCCTAGATGAAGAAAATAACAGAACAGTTGCTACTTTGCATGTAAATTTCTGTACTTTGTTGTAGCTCTTTAGGCGGGCGGGGGGCGACAAGATGTTGCTACAAATTAAGACTCTTGACTAAAATATCATCTATGTAAGCTTCTAGGTTCCTTCCTATTTTATCCTTGAAGATGGTGTCAATCATTTATTTATATGCGGCACTTGCATTTTTTAAGTTAAATGTCACGACAATGTAGCATTAAGTATTATAATCCATTATAAAGGACTTCTACTTTTTGTCTTCCATTCGGATCCAATGATATCTGGAGAAGGCATTTAAGCAACTCACCGTCGAATAGCACAAGGTGGAGCTGATGCGGCATGGACCTAACACATACCAAATGACTTAGATATGTAAACTAAATTGCTTTATTCGATGAATACAAAACTGCATAATGACACATAATGTTAGAGAAAATAATACTAAATTAACTATAATTATGTGACTTTCAAGTTCACATAGCACTGCAAAAATGCATAATGACACAATATTAGAGAAGATAAGACCTATAATTATCCGATTTTCAAATTCACATATCATTTCATAAGCACACTATTGATCAGCAATAGCCTAAGTAAATAGGGAAACAAGTGCATGCAAATTGATAAAGAATTATCAAGTTCTAAAGAAGATTATCAAGAATACATAAGAACAACTCGAGCATGGGCACAACTCCAAGGTTGGTAATGTTTTAAGCATATGAATTTAGTGAAGAAATTTTAGGTTGCAATAATATTATGATGCATAACATGAATTTGTTCAATAAGAGCAGTAAAGTATGGCAATATCAACATAGCATTTCAGCAAAGTGGAAAGAAAATCTAAGAATCCTGAATAACAGCAAGCTTGTTATTTTGATCATGATTAAGATTCCACTAAGCAAAAATAACATTCGGATCAAGTCAACCCCAAGAACAGTAGGTAAGTTTCAAACTCAGAGACTGATTAAACAAGATAAAGAGAATAACACTGAGGCCCACAACAGCTGAGAACAGACAGAGAAGAAACGGAGAAATGGAACAAGCCTCGGTAACCATTAAAAAAGCCCTCAAGCCTTGGCAGTTGCAGCCCGCTGTTGGACGAGTCAACTAGGTCAATTGACTCAGCAGAATCATCCGATCAAGTCGATTTGGCCACACCAAATCGGTCTGAATTGGTTGAGTTGAGTCCGCCGAGTCAACTGGTGCAACCTGAATTCAGCTAAGTCAACTGGGTCTATTCGTTTCAACTTGATTGATTGAGTCAACTCAGTCAGCCTCGACCGAGTTGATTCAACTGAGTCAGCTCGGTCCAATTGGTTCGAGTCAATCAACTCCGTCAACTGCACTTGGAAGTCAAGTTGGCTCTGACTAATTAGAGTCGAGTAGCCGAGTCTATGCGGCACGGCCAAGTCAGGTGGCCGAGTCGACCCGACTCGGGACGCGACTCGCCAAGTCGGGTGGCCGAGTCAACCTGACTCGGCGAGCGAACCGCCGAGTCGGGCGGTCGGGACAACCGACTCGGGGACGCGACCCGCCGAGTCGACAACCGACTCGGGAACGCGACTCGCCGAGTCGGCGGCCGAGTCAATCCAACTCGGGGACGTGACTCGCCGAGTCAGGCGGCCGAGTCAACCAGACTCGGGACGCGACTCACCGAGTCATGCGGCCGAGTCAATCCGACTCGGCGACGCGACTCGCCGAGTCATGCGGCCGAGTCAACCGACTCGGAAACGCGACTCGGCGAGTCATGCGGCCGAGTCAACCCGACTCGAAGACGCGACTCGACATCGAATCATAAAGTAGAGCACAAATCTCTTCAATATTTATGAAATGGCTGTAAAAATAATTCAAGAATGATTAGGATAACAAGAGGATCGAATCATAGAGGAAAGGAAAAAGTAAAATAAACTTAAAACTAAAAAATATTACCAAAACTCCATTGATAGAGAATTGATCCGTCAACTTGCAGTTACAAACTAGATCCGGCGCGGGGCGGTCAGATCGGCGGCGGTGAGGGAGAACAAAGGCAGAGGGGCGGCTAGTGGCAAGGGACAGAGATAGGATAGGCGGCAGCGACGGAGATGGAGGAGCCGGGACCAGAGACAAAGAAGAACAGAGCGCAGCGGCGACGCGAGGAACCGATCGGAGCGCAGCGCCGGCCGCAAGGAGAGGAACAGTTCGGATAAAAAATTAAGGGATAATTAACTAAATACCACACCATTTTACTTTATTTATGCGTTACTCATTCATTCTTAATTAATTACGTCATGCACACTCAAAATATTATAAAATCTTACATACACATACTTAAATTAAAACTCAGTCAAAATTTATTTTTAAAAAAATATTTTTATTTTTAATAGTACATTTGTTTTTCTTCTTCGATATCACACTAAAGCGCTGATCTGTCCTAAAATCAATTCACATGTCACGGATATCTCATTTCTTTGCCACTACCTAAACATCGAAATTTTAAGATTTTCACTCAAAAAATATTTAAATATCCTTAAAATAATATGATGAACGGTTCAGATTTTTTATAACCTAACTATAATTAGATCATTGGAAAATTATAATTGCTCATTATAATAAAAATAAGTGAAAGCATGTGTATGTATATTTTCTTCTCCTAATCACAGTATTTATTTAACATTGCTATTTATTTCTTAAAGTACACAAGGGGGTAATTACATGCTCACCCATAAAATCTTAACTAATCGCACTTTTAACTTTACATTACTCAATTAACACCACAAAGCAGTACAATAATAAAAAGACTTAATCTTAGCAAATTACACATTTCACGCTCAAATCAGACACAATACATACAAGTTTCACTTCTAAACAACACAACTCATCATAGTTGTTTTCTTGTGCTTAAAAAAAAGGGAGGACTTGTATGTAATTGTCCAACTGTTCAACACAAATAGATGGGAGAAATTAATCTACCTAGATTTAACACTTTAGGTTAAGGGCTCTTAACAGAAGATGAGGTGTGAAGGTCTGCTCTGTGGCATTTAAAAGAATTGGAATGCTCAACATGTAATATGGCGAAAACTGGAGATTAAAGTGCAAATAAGTTATGATTTCAAGGGATAAGTATGTAATTAATTCCAAATATAAAAATCATGCAACCTACACCAACTTCTACAAGTTATTACCTGTTTATGACTGAATAGCAGCACAGTTAACTTACATGCAACAAAATTCCATGCTTCTATAACAGTCTGGAAACCAATGAATGCTGCTTGTGAAATAGCTTCAGCTTGAGTGCTGCAATAGATGTATACAGAGATAAATACTCGGCCATTTGGCATCTCCGGACTGACTTTTCGTCGGAGTTCAAGAACTTGAATTAATCTCTCGACGATGAGTCCTGCCGAGTTAACTCGTATTCTGATTCTTCACTGCCGCTATGTTTTTTTGGAGTTGTGGAGCACAGGAAGAAGAAGGATGCAGTGTATATGGAGATGTGCCATAAACTGGAAGCAATGAAATATTACATCTTTCTTAAAGTTAATCATAATGTCTTTTAAATAAGGCTCTATTTACTAGATACATGTTATGTTGTTTGGTTTTTCATGGTTCTGCACTAATCCATTTAGGACTATGAGATGCCAATGAACAAAATTATTTCAATTCCAACTATCAAAGAAAACATATAATCCGGATCCAAAATTAGCTCTTTTAGTTCTTCTAACCGTAATGCTATCCTAGACCATTAAATCCGGAACCCTATAAGATAACCTGGCTACTGCTAACTAAATAGCTTCCTACTTTTATAAACTTCTCTTTGAAAGTTCTGCAAAATTTGAATAAATTTGAGAACCCTTTTAAAAAAAAAAGATTCCAGTCTATAATAAAAATCTCACAAAACTTTTTAAAAGAAAAATTTAGAAAATAAGAAGCATTTTTGGTCAGCAATAAACAGGTTCTCCAATAATTGGCAAGTGGCATCCCACGAAATTGACAAAATGATAAACATTACTTATAAATGAAAAATGCTACGCAGCTTTAATATTTGACAAAAAGTAGCCCAAAAGCTAATTTTAAGTTAATCCATTGGAATTTCCTCTGGATTAAACTCTTACTCTACTAGTTAATCCAACCATCAATCAACTTATTAATACAATTGATTAAACCCAAAAGTATCTTTTGGTTATGTATTGATCAGATATTGGGGGTTTGGAGCAAAGCCCTTATCAAATTTATACCTTAATAAAGAGGTCATCTTTATTCTAACTTATGCAATATATTTTGCAACTTATTCATAATATTATGAAAAACTCATACCTATGCCAAAACCAGTAGCTGCCGCTCGTCTCCAATGACCAGCTTGTTCCGGCCAAAGCCAATCCAACAAAACCAAGTATCATGAATGGCCAGCGAAATCTTTTGTGCAATATCTTTATTGTGTTCCAGCACCATCTCTTAATAATTTGCCAACTGTCATATAAGAAAATGCATAATGTTATCTTGAACAAAGGAGTTATAAAATAACAAAATGGACATATTAGAAATGCACATGAGCAATTGTCCCACAATGATGGTTCCATATAAGTTATGGTATTCATATATAAGTGATAGTTCTTACTCATTGGTCTAAGTTTTTTGTCACGGGCGTCCATTCACTTATGTATTAGACCCAACTTGAGCTCCCTAATATTTCTCTCCTAACAAGTAGTATTAAAGCCGATGGTTCAGCTAGAATCAAGTGGTTCATGCGAGTTATACCCCCATAAATCTTGCTGGTTCTACCACGGCTGAAGATATTCAAGAGTGAGTGGCTTCCACTAAGGCTCCATGTGGTTGAGTAAGCTTTTAATGTACATGCAATTGATGAATTAATGCCCTATTGGATGAGATAAGACCAATGTCAATGGATTCTCATTTGAAGGGAGAATGTTGGCACATGAACAATTGTCCTGCATGTATAGTTCAACAACAAATTGTGATATTTCTACACAATGGTAGCTTTTACCCATTAATCTAAACTTTTGAGTTAATGGTATCTATTCACTTGTATATTCAACTTGTGCTCCCTAATTTTTCTCCTCTAATAGCTCCTATAGAGCTTAATAAGGAGATAAATCAGTTATCGCATTTGTTCTTAGCAAAAAAAAATTCAAAACTTAAATGGACTAATAATTTTCTAGTCGAGTTTTGAGTCTTCTAACAAACTTGAATTTTATTTTGAGTAGAGTTTGGGCCAAGAATAAGAAAATCGAGCTGACTTGAAATATCTTACACAAATATTATTGTTAATTTTGTGAAAGATCAGTTTTGATGAATTGGCTGAGATCTTGGTGCTGTTGGTTGGAGGTCATTTAAATGGATTTTTTTTCCTGAGCTGCCAGATTGATTGGATAATTAATCACATATTGTAGTGCAATTCCCACAGCTAAATCCATAGCTTCTTTCTTCAAAGAATCTCAAAACCCTCTTTTTTCGGGTCCATTTGGCTTGAAGCAATTCGAGCTTAAGTCTAGTGCCAATTAACTTATTTTTTTTAATTGAGTTCAAGTCAACCAAGGCTCAAGTTTAAGTCCATATTGCATTAATTATGAAAGCCTTGAGTAAACCATTTAACAAAAAAATATTTTGGTATGTGTTTTTGTAAATGATATTCTTCTTATTAATAAGACTAAAGATTGAGCTAAAACAAAACTCAAGTCATAAATAAATACATTAGAATTTAAAGACTTTCGTCTTAGCTAATCAAAAATTACACATACAAAGTGCAAACTTACTCAAATAAAAAAACTTCTATTGTTGAAATGATAATTGGCAATCAAGTTAATTAAGAAGAGTGAACGGTTTAGATACCTTGTATCAATTATACAAAATGATAGTAAAATAGATAGTGTTATTAATAGAATCAAAACAAAATGAATAAAATAGAAAAATGCATCTAGTATCTTGTATGATAGAAAAATTTGAACCATTCATACAGATAAATATTATATAATAGTAGTAAGATTAATGATGTTATATAGTGCTAAATACAGTGGTGGGGACACAGATTAGTATTGAATTAAGCGGCCAGGATGATGCTACGTGCTAAATCAAAATTCAAATTCAAATTAATTAGAGCTATTTGAGATTTTTCATATTAACTTTATTTAGATTTGATTTAATTTAATTTGATTCAAAACAGATTTGAAAGATTTGAAGATTCGTCATGTTTAGAGCTGATTTTATTTTATTGTAATAAAATTAATTCCATATTTGCTTTTATTTATTTAGCATTTTATTTTCTGTATTTAATATTATATTTTCAAATTTCATGGGATCTCTCTATATAAAGAGATCACCTTGCATTATAATAAAAAGAAACACTTGATAAATAAAATTATATTTGACTTTTCTCAGATCTCAGATCCAGGTTAAGGGGTTGATATTCCGGTGAAGAAAATTGTAGGATTAACCTTTGGTGAAAATTCTCAAATTAACCTAATTATTCACTTTTCAAAAAAATAAATCTCCTTCGTCTATTGCATTCTCTCTCTCCGGATCATCTCCGAGCGCTTCCAGCATTTTGTGCACTCGCCCACCTCAAAAGCTCGCCCGCATCCGAAGCCCATTGCCTCCTCTTTTCCCGCCTCTGACACGCGCCCACCTCCACTGCATGTTGCCCCGCCGACCAGCGCGAGGCAACTCATTATTTTCGTCGCTGCTCAACTCGCTACTTTGCTCGAAAAATGTGCACTTGAGCACGCCGACCCGAGCTGCCTGCCTCACCTGCATTGCTACTACATGAACTTATCTACTTCTTGAATTTCTTGGGCTAAGGTATAATTTTTTTTTGAATCAAATAAATTTGATTATTTGATTTCAATATAATTATTATCTTGACTTTAATTATTCATTTGACTCTAATTGCACAACCCAATATTTATTTAAGTGATAATTACTGTTGGATTTAAGTGTGAAATATATGTCCTAAATTTCTAAATCTCAAATCCGATTTATTGAATTTAAATTTACACCTTAATCTAATTTGATAAATCAGACGATCCAATTTAATTTTAATTTGCTAGATTTAAGAATCTTATTTATCATATAATTTGTTTAAAAAATATTTTGAGATTAATTAAAAATAATTTACTAATTAATTTTATTGAATGTAAATATAAAATATCTTTTGTAATTTTTTTGTCTTGCAACAATTTGATATCAGAGTATAGTTTAGATTAGAGCATTTTATTTGATCATTTTTACATATTTTGTATATCTTTTCATCTCATTATAATTCTCGATATATAATATATGTATCGTGTGAATATAAACTCTAAAATAGAAACACTATTATCCAATTTTATAGCAAGTTTGACTGTATATTCTTATCTTCGAAGTCACAATCTATAGAAGAAGCCACGATTAATTCTTATTTTTCTGGTAATTTAGATTATTCATCAAGAGTGAGAATAATTTAGATCATTATTTTGATTATTGTGACTGGAATGAGTTAGAGAGAATTAAGCACGCGAAACTAATGCTTCTTGGAGAAGGAAAATATTATATTAGAGATTTGGATAATCAATATCCTTGGGGCAAATTTAGGCCGTTTAAGATACGGGATGAAATCAAAATTTACTTATAGAGGAGATATTCTCTTTCATCCTATAGAGTTAACTCTATAGTTCCTAAACAATATAATCCTAGGCTAGTACCCTTTGCTCTAATTTCTACTTTCATTGCTAGACCTATTAAGATTATAGATAACTCATCTAGTTCTTTACAGAGACCTTCATTCTTCCTGAGTATTGAAACTCAATTTCTTACTTATATCCATTTATATAACAGATCCTAACTTAACCGAGGAGTACAAGTATAAGAATGAAATGTATGAGGAAGATAATTATTAAGATAGAAGTTAAAAATTAAGTTGAAGAAATAGTCAAAGAACTGAGTCATAAAAAAAGCAGATCATTAGATTCGACAGAGACCACTAAATCATCTTACTATATTGATGACACAATCGCACATTGAGATGATTATAGGTCACAATCGTTGTGAAGTCAATAGGTTCGATCTAGTTAAATATATTTATGCATATCCTCAATTTAATAAAAACTCGACACCTGTAGACCTATATAGGTAGAGAGCGCATAAGACTGGGTAGTTGATCATGTAGGTATCTAGTTGGTGTGTTGTACATTTGCCAGATATTTTTGGAAGACTTTATAACCCCTATTAGGAACCGCATTTCTTGTGACCATGATATATTTTTCACATATCTATAATCAGAATTAATCATTCAGTAAGCAGTAGTAGGGTTATGAACCAAATCTGCATACATTTAATTTTTTTTAATATCATATGTTTGAGTTTAGTTAGTATTTACATATGCATTTTATTTTAGTTCGTTGCATGTGCCAGTCCATTTATTTATATATTATAGAATAAATAAAATCAGCAAAGTTAATGATAAGTTTTTATAATTAAGTGTAGAAAACTTTTTCAATATTTTATTGTAATAATTTAAGATAATTAAATCTCCAATTTAATTTTTTTAAAAATTTTTATTAAATTGAATCAAATGAATAAGTTTGAATATTATCATTAGATCATGGGAATAATTGAAAATTTTAATATTTCAGATCTATTGATTACCAGGGCCCAACAGTAATACCTAGTGAGGCTTTAGCCTTTCGTTTTCTTTGAGTGTAATTTTACCCACGAGAATCTATAGTCAAAATTCACATCAATATTTATTTAAAGCTAATTAAATAAATTTGTTGCTCAACAAGTTTATTTAATTGAATTTGATTATCAATGATATTTGATTTAGTTAAGATTTTTACCATTTCAGGAGACTTGAAAATTACAGTTGATCTGACCCACTTGGAGACATATGAGTCGCATGACCTATACTCGACGGGATCGAGTTCCTTCCGCCTGGGGAGAATTGGTAGGGACACATATCAGCATTGAATTAAACAACTAGGATGATGACATGTGCTGAATCAAAATTCAAATTTAAATTAATCAGAGCTATTTGAGATTTCCATATTAGCTTTATTTAGATTTGATTTAATTAAATTTGATTCAGAGTAGATGTGAGAGATTTGAAGATTCGTTATATTTAGAGTTGATTTTATTTTATTATAATAGAATTAGTTCCATATTTACTTTTATTTATTTGACATTTTATTTTTTGTATTTAGTATTATATTTTCAAATTTCATGAGATCTCTCTATATAAAGAAATCGCCTTGCATTATAATAGAAAGAAGGACTTGATGAATAAAATTATATTTGAATTTTCTCAAATCTCGCATCTAAGTTAAGAGGTCGATATTCCGGTGAAGAAAATGGTAGAATTAGCCTTTTATGAAAATCCTCAAATTAGCCTAGTTATCCACTTTTCAAAAAAATCTCTTTCATCCGTTGCATTTTTTCTCTCTGGATCATCTCTGAGTGCTTCCAACATTTTGTGCACTCGCCCACCTCCAAAGCTCGCCCGCCTCCAAAGGCCGTTGCCTCCAAAGGCCGTTGCCTCCTCATTCCCCACCTCTGACACACGCCCACCTCCACTGCACGTTACCTCGCCGACCAGCGCGAGGCGACTCATTATTTTCGTCGCTGCTCGGCTCGTTACTTCGCCTAGGAAATATGCACTTGAGCACGCCGACTCAAGCCGTCTGTCTCACCTGCATCGTTACTACTTAAACTTATCATCTACTTCTTGAATTTCTTGGGCTAAAGCATAATTTCTTTTGGCTCTAATTGCACGAGCTAATATTTATTTAAGTGATAATTACTGTTGAATTTAAATGAAGATATATGTCCTAAATTTCTGAACCTCAGATCTAATTTATTGAATTTAAATTGACGTCCTAATCTAAGTTGATAAATTCTTGTTTATCAATCAATCCAGTTTAATTTTAATTTCAAAATATTTTTAATTTGCGAGACTTAAAAATCTTATTTATCATATAATTTATTTAGAAAATATTTTGTGCTTAATTAAAAATAATTTGCTAATTAATTTTACTGAATATAAATATAAAATATCTTTTGCATTTTTGTTCATCCTGGATCATACAGTCTACAAATAAAAAATATATAAATAAAATAAATATAACAGAGATGAGGATGCAAAGATGAATGAGTGAGTATATACCAACGGATAATAAAAAATAAGTATATCCACGAGAAGGTTGGAGTATCCTCAATTGAAAATAAACTCAGAGAGAGTCCGCTTGGATGATTTGGACATATGCATCATAGGCTGATAGAAACTCTAGTAAAGAGAGTTGGGTTATTGAATCTTACCCATGTAAAAAGTAGAAGACCAAATAAAACATGATATGAAATTGTCATAAAGGATCTTATGTAATTGGAGATAAATGAAAATTTTTTATTTAATAAAGTGCAATGACAATAAAAGATTCATGTAGCCGACCATACCTAATAAGATAAAGGCTTGGTGGTAGTTGTAGTTGTTATTTTGAGTTCAAGTTGACCAAACTCACTTTAATTCATTTTGTTGAAATCCGTACTACTCTGTATTAGGTGTTCATTTTCTACCAAAAGAAAGACAACAACAATAACAACCAAGCCTTAATCCCGCTAGGTGGGGTCGGCTACATGAATCCTTTATTTCCATTGCGCTCTATCAGTTACCAAATTCTTATCTAAGTTTAAGTAACTAAGATCACTCCTTATAGTTTCTTGCCATGTCTTCTTTGGTCTCCCTCTTCCTCTTTGTACATGGGCAAAATCCAATAACTCAATTTTTTCAACTGGAGCTTCAATCGGCCTACGTTAAGAAAAAAATCAATAAAAATTTACAATTATGCATTGAATACCTGTCAATCATATCGAAGTCCAATCTTGTTGGACATACAATTCTACTTGCAGCAGAGTACTCTAACAACCACCCGACAAGAAGACCCAGTGAGCCAATGGCTATGACAATAACAACATTCTCTGATCTGCAATTTTGATTTATAAGTTTGTCACAGACCTACATGTTTTAATAGGAAGTAAGAGGTCATTTACAAGCATCCACCAAGAAAGGGTACCTGGTTGCACCATTTTCTGCAAGGAGAGCAGTGACGATGGCAACAATGGTGTGAATGGCTCTTTTGGAAGCTTCATCAATGGTAGCCATAAATACAAAAGTGCTCACAACAGCCATAAAAGAAAGCCAAAAGTCCATAAACTGTGAAAAATAGTTCGGGATAGTTCAAAATGTTTGAAAGCAGAAATAGAAGCTACACATTCTCAGGATTGTTTATCCCCCGTCAATTTATGTTGAACTGTTTCTTAGCTCTTTAGAACTACAATAGGTGTTTGTTAAATCTTATATGTAGAGTTGTAGATAAAACCCAATAAAGGGTAAATTACTTACAAGTCTCATAATTTAAGGTATCTTTCAAAGTGATTCATAGTGTTAAAATTATTCAATTAGGCCCCCAGTCCCCACTATTCATTATATATAATTCAATTAGATCCCTATATCTATAGCTTGTAGTTCAGTTAGATTCATTTCAACGTTTTCCTTTAAAAATTGCTGTTACAAAAATAGAAAGGTAAAATTTATGGCCATAACAACCTTTGTATCGTGTGTATACCTAAGTTACTACTTAAGAATGCCTTCCAAAGTTCCTAAAAATTTACTAAACTTTCAGAAAAAAAAACTTGTGAAGGTGTTTAGAATTTGGTTATGTTTCGAAAAAAATAAATTTCTGCAATTATCTTGTTCAATTTACACATTATGCTTTTATCAAAAAAATTTCACATTGTGCTAGTATAGCATATAATTTGAGGGTAGAATAGTCACTTGACCTTTAATTAAAGGAAAATTTAACAGATGGTTTAATTTAAAATTGTATCAATTACAGAGACCAGATTAAAACAATTTAACAAAAGTGGACCAATTTGAACAGTACCCCAAACTACAGGGAAATGCAAGCAGTTTTACCTAACAAACAATTAAGCATATTGTTCCTTGTTCAAGAGCATCGGTAATAATCAACCAACGTCGACAATTTCAATGTTTGTGCATCATAAGCAAAAGTGAACATTCTAAGAGAGAAACATACCTGAAGTGCATGAAAGGAAAGAGCACACCAGGAGCCAACATCACAGGCATGATATAGCCCACTTGAAATTCCACTAGAAGTGAAGATCACCCATTCAGAAAAAGCCTTGGTAAAAAAATGCAACATATGTCAGACTGAATTCACGGGAAATTTCACTCAGGAAGTTTGATAAAAATTTCTAAATTGATTCAACATTTTGAAAGACTTTTATCAAATAAAGAGAACCATAAGTCATTTCTGTTATACCATGATCTATCCAGTACTTCTGCAAGCACTTAATGGTATAACAGTGAAACATTAGCAAGCTGGCAGAAGATGATGAAGAACAAAATTTTTCCTTTAAACCTAAGAAGGTTATTATAGCAAGTGAGCTCATATGTAAAAGTTGGCTTAAAGTGAAGAAGTTGTTTTGTTGTTAGTGAGATTCCAATTGTCTTAATCACAAAGGTGTTTGCCTGCCGACGAGATCAAATCTTTGATTAAAGTTTTAAACCCATTTCAATAAGAGTCACAATAATACTCATGCATGAAATTACGAACTAGTACTAGAAGAATTCAGTGGCATTCGGTTCAATGAAATTAAATTTAGGATTCCAACAGGATTAGAATTTTATAAAACTTGAAATACAGTCAACTTTTTTCCTCGTTTTTGTAACTATCTGAAGCAAACTAAGTGGCTTTAGTGTGAAGTAAATGTAAACTACACAATGACTATTTGAAGCAAACTAAGTGGTTCTAGTGTTAAGTAAATGTAAACTACACTATGTTACCTTTTGTCGAATAGACCAGAAAGCAGGAAGAATGGCAGCTCCATTTGAAGCAACAAGGAAAATTAAATGCCAAATATGTCCTAAATATTACAGATGTCAGATTAACAGGTTGTTAAGCACATAGATGGATCACTACAAAAAAGGCATTATTTGCATCAAAAATATATGCTAAAAAGCTCAGTTAATCACATGAGATAGAAGCATAAAAGATTCGTGAGTAGATGATGTCTTAGGTTATAGCTTGAGCTAGTTCAAATGCTAAAGGGAAAGCCACATAATTCCTCACATCAAAAGCATCCAGAGTGAAAAGTAACTCTTTTAATTCCCAATATTGATTGCCTGAAGCAATAATCCCTATCTGAATTATTGTGATTTGCACATTGGTGAGATAATGCCATAACTATTCATTTTGTCAACAAAGAATCTCAAGAATGAATTTTTTCTCACCCATTTTACAATAAATGGAAATTTACATACACACGACTTTGCAAAATTGTACTTACATATTGTGCTCACAGCCATTTCATCAGAAGTAGTTTCCCCTTGTAAACCACATTTTACTTTAACTACGCACTTCTATAATCAGACTACAGCCCGTTTTCGTGTTGATCTGATGGTCTCATTGCGTTCGCATTCTAGATTGGTGCTTAAGTCTGACTGTTGATCATGCTCAGGATTTCTTGTTGGTCACATTATTGTCAAGTTATGATAAGTTGTTTTCACCAGTGGAGTATCGTGCTATTCTCCCTTATCACCTATTGATACTCATTTAGTGGTGATAGATGTTGTCCTTTTATGTCACATTGATCCCATAAATACCTAAGGTGGTCATGTTGTGTATTGTGCGTCTCGTCTTAATTATGCATTTTGATGTGACGTGATATATAATGCACTGGTTGATATTTTTGATTGCTGCAATGTGCGATGGTGAGGCTCCTTTGGCTTTTTAGTATCTGAGTCTCACTTTATCTATCTGACAAATATTTTAATTTATGGTTAGTCTGAGGGTGTTAACTTTTGCCTAAACATCACAGTTGTTTTGCTGTTGACATTTGCTGCTACTATTCCAAATAGTCTTCCTCCTAAGAAAGTTGCTCATTATGCTCATGTTCTCAAAGTTGACAAAGACTCAACTTCCTATCAAGTTTATGAAGTTGACTTTCAGTCGTACACGTTTGACACTTTTAGTTATTTGACTCCTGATATTTCATTCCTCACTTGTGTGCAACACTTTTGGAATAAAAATCAACTTGTGGAGAGCCTAATAGCTTCTCATTTTATCTTCGGTCCTATCGACTTAGCTATTTAAAATGGCATTGCTGCTCAATTGCTAAACCAAATGCAAGACAAGAATGCTCTCTAATTTGTTTATGTAAATCATTTATTTCGTAAAAAGTTGAATTAATAAAACCCTTCTTTAAAATAGATAACTTACTTTCAGTTAACTTAGAACAATGAGATTTCTTGATCATTTAAACTTTTTTTGCGAAATTTAAAGAAAATAAATTCCCCCTGAGCCATGATAGGTCATCTCTTTATCATTTACATTGAAGTGTCATCAACACATTTTGACTTGCAAATTCAAGAATGCACACACCAATAGGGTGCCTTTAAGAGATAAAATGTGGTTACCTTTAGCTGAGACAAGCTCATTACTGCAATCAAAACCTCCATGGTTCCCGTCACAAGAGCAAAAGCTGAAATTAATATTGAAATGAATTTGATGTGCCATGACATGAATATTCATAAGAATATAAATAGAATAATAGAAGTAAATAACTAAAGAAACCTGTATATTGTTAATCCACTCTCATCAGTAGAATATTCACACTGCCCGCTGAAAGAGCAATGTTTTGGGCATGCTTCAAGCGAAATCGACAATGTGCTTTGGTGTTCACTGATGTCAGCAGCATGACAAAGACCAAAACTCCAAATTCCTTCCTTCACATTAAAAAGGTAGAATTCAATTCTTCCTTTGCTAATATCATTCTGTGTAAGAAGCCTCGACTCATTGCTATTGCTTGTGTTGTTAACATAATAATCCCAACTTTCAATACTTGCAGCACCGCCATATCTAGAGTATATTTCAAAATTCACATTTTTGTCTGATGTCAACTGAACGTGCATGTTAGATCCAGCAGCACCATAAGGAACATCAAGAAAGAAGTACGTCCATGCAACATTATCTATTGAAGAATTGCTCAAACGGTTATTCAAGTTAAAGGCAGCATCTTCTGAGGATCCAAGTGGAAGATAATAAGCACGTTCGCTCGAACCCCTTCTGATAACACGCTACAGAAAGATAATTCCACTAAATCAATCTACTTTTACAGTTGCATGATATGAAGATTAAAAGTAGAAAATTAGGATAACTGGACTGAACTTAGTTTTGATTGCCATAATAAATTGAGAAGATAGTCTTGTTCACAATTTGGACATAATGATGTTGCTCAATATATGTAAAAAAGCACAACCTAGTGCACAAAGCTCTAATTTTAAAGGCTTTCACATAGAAGACCAAATTAATGTAATCGAGCTAAGAAGCACGGACACGACACGGGACACAGGACACGGGACACGACACGACACGGACACAGGGATACGTCAATTTTTAAAAAATAGGACACGACACTTCTAGGACACGTAAAATAAATAAAATTATTTATCCAATAGAAATTTAATAAAAATAAAAGAAACTATAAATTGATCAAATATATGTGATAGAAAAATTATAAAAAAGTTAAATGCATTTAACAGGACTAATCAAATATAAAAACTATAATATCCATTCAGAAGAGTTTCGATATACTTATGCCAAAACGTAGCTATATAATCAGATATTTACGCATCGGACTACTTTACCAAATGATATGAAAGACCTAGCAATTAGCATCAAAAGTAATAAGCATTAAATTTCTAAGAAAATACATGTAAATTGTAAGCAATAAGTATTCATGAAAGTTGATATCAACTTACTTGTACTCCTATGAACTATGAGGAGGAGAAGAAGAAGAGAAGAAGAAGAAGGAGAAGAAGGAGAAAGAGAAGGAGGAGGAGAAAAAGCAGTGAAAAAGGGAAAAAAGAACAGAGGAAGAAAAAAAAACCAGAAAAGAAGAAGAGAAGAAGGAGAAGGAGAAGGAGAAAAAAGCAGTGAATGAAGGGAAAAAAATAGAGAAGAAAAAAAACAAAGAGGAAGGAGAAGGAGAAGGAGGAGGAGGAAAAAGCAGTGAATGAAGGGAAAAAACAGAGAAGAAGAAAAAAAAATAGAGAAGAAGAAGAGAAGAGAAAGGAGAAGGAGAAGGAGGAGGAGGAAAAAGCAGTGAATGAAGGAAAGAAAACAGAATAGAAGAAGAAAAAAGAAACAAAGAAGAAGAAGAAGGAGGAGGAGGAGGAAGAGAAGAAGGATAAGAATAAAGAAAGGAGAAAAATGCAGACCACGATAGGAGAGACGACGGCGACGGCAACGGCAACGGAGAGAACTGGTGATGCCGCTTAGACCTGGGCAATGGGCGGGCCGGGCCGGGCCTGGGCCGGGCTTGACCGAGCTTTGACTAAGTCAACTCGGGCTCGGGCCGGGCCAAGCCCGAATGTCGGGCCAAAATAAATAACCAAACCCGTTTAAAATTTATCGGGCTTTGGCTAGCCCGTCGGGCCACCAGCCCAATGCCCAGGTCTAATGCCGCTGCGACCGTGACGGAGAGCGATCGTGAGAGCAAAAACCGTTTGAACAGATTTTTTGGAAATTTTAATTTAAATTTTTTATTAAAATTTAATTAATTAATAATTGAGCTGTGTCTAGGTGTCCAAGTGTCCAAGTGTCCTGCAAGTGTCCTACAAGTGTCCAGAAGTGTCCAGGAAGTGTCCAGTCGTGTCCTAATTTTTTTAAAAATTAAAAAATTGGACACGTGTCCTGTCGTGTTCGACACGTGTCCCGCCGTGTCGGTGACGTGTCCCGTGTCCGACACGTGTCCCGTGTCCGACACGTGTCCCGCAGTGTCGGTGACGTGTCCCGTGTCCGACACGTGTCCGACACCGCCACGGCTACTTCTTAGAAGTATTCGTGCTTCTTAGTAATCGAGGGCCTGACCTTAGAAGTGAGAAATAGAAGGACAAGGAGAGGAAGGATTGAGCATAAGAGAGAAGTGGGGCACAACTCAATACTGATATGGAACTCGTATGCTCAAGCTAACTTTCATTCTTTAATGCATAGCCAGAAGCAAGAAAAGAGGGAAGAAGGCTGATGATGGCAATGAAGCAATCACAAAATCTTTTACCCCTTTTTTTCTGGAAGTGGGAGTCATTAATAAGGCATTAAAGCCTTGTCCTTATACGTTTGACTGTTAGCTCATGGTTTATGGTAAAAGCAGCGAGCTAAGACCCATCGATCATTTCCCATTCCAGCCCAGCACGCTCCTCATCAAAAGATTTATTCAAAGAAGGGTTAAAAGGAAATGCCTCAAGCAAATGAACTACGGCACTAAAGTACCCCATGCCATACTCCCAAAAAAAGCTAAAGTGAAGAAAAAAAGCGAGAGATAGATGAAGAGACACGGCACCCTATAGATGTAAATAACCAGATATCCATTGGACATGTTTTCATAGCACACATAATCATCTTTAATTACCCAGCACATAAAAAAAATGCATCTATCAAATGCAATTTCAAATCAATAGCCATGTTTCATAAAACCATACTAAAAAGGCAAGAGGCATCATTGCGAATCACATTTGATTATATCCAAACAAATATGTATATATCTGCAACAAATTATACGTAAAATTACGGGGGGACCATGATGATATAATTAGGGTAAATTACTTTCAAGTCCTTAATTCATATATATACCAATCAGGTTCGTTTTTAATTTTTTAATATTAAAAATTCATAAAATATCTAAAATACCCTTCTCTCCCTCCCTCCCTCTATTGATGACAATGGAGGCCCGCAAGAGAGCTGCAGGCGCCCCACTACGCGAGTGTTGTGTGGTTGTGGACGGTGCGCTAGCAGCCCTCCCGCAACCCTCAACGAGCCTCCACAACCACGGTGGAGAAAGCAAAAAGAGAGAGATGGGTGGCGAGCAGGTCGTGCGAGGCTGCACCCCACCGCGCAAGGGTTGCACAACTACAAGCGGTGCCAGCAATTCTCGGCAAGCCTCCACGGCCCCTGACAAAGGGAGGAGGGAGAGAGAGAAATGGGGGGCGGGCAGACTGACAGAGAGAGAAGGGAGAGGGAGAGAGAGGGGTGAAGGAGAATAGTATTTTTGAGTATTTTATAAAATTTTAATATTAAAAAATTAAAAAATGGATTTGATTAATATGTATATTGGACTCAGGACTTAGATGTTATATTATGCCATAAACTTAAATACTTGGTGTAATTTTATTTAGAGTACTATGATATTGGTCATTTGGAAAATATAATACCCAATCTTGTACTACCGTTTTTACATATAAATTACTTGAAGTAGTTTTAGCTAATTAGCACTTCCCATAGTAGACAAAATAAACTTCATAAAGCTAACTACTAAATAACATCAACAAAATAATGAAAAAGGAACATGAAATCATTTTTTAGGTTCTGCATAACTGCAAATTTTTCATACCTGAAGCATGTATACTTCCCACGTGCAGTTAAGTCCAGTTTTCCCATTAAGGCACTGATGTAACTGCCACTGAATTGAAAAGCAGAGTTTGTCCCCAGGAAGCGTCAATCCATCTCCTTTTTTCTGGTTAAGAACCTGCAAAGCAACATACCATCGTCCAATTTTTGGAGACTTTATGACTAGGGGCCCCCTGCTAATGTCAGCAAATTGATCATTTAAAGTACTAAGTGGCATTCCATTGAATCGAGCATAGCACATAAGAAGAATTCCATCAAAACCCGCAGCACTGCTTGAAGATGTTTGATTCAACTTCAAGCCAGCAGCAGTAACTATGAAGTGGGATATAGGGCCAGCTATATCCAAGAAGTAGAACTTCAGCTCTCCATCAGCAAGGCATGATATCTGGGGATTGTCACAATTGACCAAATATTCTGCTGCAAGAGAAACGTTTGAATTTGTAGCATCTTGCCTCTGGCCGAGAGAGTTCTGATCAGAGAGTAAATGACTACTAGTTCTCAGTAGGTCTCTACAGTTCTTATATAGATTAACATCTAAAAGGCTCCTTGGGTGCTTGTCCCCAGGTTGAGAACAAGAAACCATATCAATTGTCTGGTTGCAATATGGACCCCATAGGGTTGAAGAAGCGCATCCTTTTACAGTTATGCTAGTGCTTATGGAGTATGATTCACCTCGGTTAATCTGCAGTTTTCGTGCAGGATTAAAAAGAAACAAACAAAAGCCAAAGCAATATAGCCGCGAAGCAGTGAAGATAACTCACCATCTTTGACTGCGTGCGCTCTGGTCCAAGGCCATTGAAAAATCCAATGTACCATACTCCAGGAGAAACCTGCACAGAATCTCTCTTAGAATGGTTCCTAGTTAATTCCAATGCTGCCTGCCTAATTAGAAATAAATCAGGATTGTGCTGATTCCTCCTAGTAAAAAAAGGGATTGATCAAATTTTCAAAAAGGAAAGGATTGATCTAGAGGTGGTAAAACATATGAACACTTAACGGGCATTGCGAAGTAGTGGTAAAATAAGGCACTTGCTGCCTTCCGAAAAGTAAGATATGATTGATAAACATAATGCAGTCTCCTCCCATCACCCAACTCCATTCCTAACTTTAACCAAGCTAAAACTATAACTAAATGATGACATTTTTATCTTGAGATTTATGTTGGATGTAAAATAAAATTGATTCTTATACTGAGAATTGTATAGGATGTGTAAGATGGTTAAATTTCACACTGAGACGTGTAGGATAAAGTTTAGTTTTTATTTTGAAATTTATGTAAGATATAAAATATAATTTATTTAAATATTAGAATCCATATAAAATTCGACCTACCAGTTTAACTTTAACCAGATTAAAACTAATCTGTGAAACAAATAGAGAAAATACTTTCCACAGTCACGCACAAACATAAGTCTCAAGCTCAAATATGTCCATTAGAATCAAATAGAATGCCTCATGAGTATAAAAACATATGAATAACATAGCGATAAATAGAAGAAGAGCATACAATATTTACGTTGTTCGGCAAAGTTTGTATACATTTCTTTCTGCACTTAATACTCTATATTTCAAAATGTTAGGTTACAATGAAGGCCAAGCTTATAATGGAGCGTAGAACAACCAACTTATAAAACATTCTTATATCTCAAAAACTATTCAAAATTTTATAATTCAAAATTCAAATGCCTTACCCATATTTTCGCTATGATGAACCGGATCAATAGTTGAGACTTAAAATTCAGACATCACTGGGTACAACCAACTATGGTAAGGAAGCGAAGAAAACTGAATGAAAGGGTAATGAATCTATGTTATGTCAAACAAAATCTACAAGTGAAAAATGGATACAACTACCACAAACCTGGTCTTTTGTCAAAAGCATCGTCAAGTTCTTCTGAAATGGAATGCATTGCTCCATATTTTGAAGAAATTGTGCACCATTAGAGGACCCATTAGTAATGAAATTTGACACTGCCAAAAGAAAAAGCTATATAGATGATTTGTTATGAAGAAACAAAGGTGATAACGATGACAGCACCAATATTTCTAATATATTAGTGATGCAGTAAGAAAATATTATATCATGAACGCTCATCAAAATTAGATAAGACTTGAATTGTAATGCAAGATGCATAAAGTGGAAGGAGAAATGTTCATTATTGCATTAGCATGATATCAAACGTAAGGCCAAGTTAAAGTTAATCTTATTAACTTTAATCTGATATATCACACAATACACAAATTTTCAATATTAAAATTTAATTATATTTCACATCATAAGCATATTTCAAAATAAAAAATTAACATTATTTCACATTTTACACCTACCAAATTAAATAATGACTAATTTTATATCCCTCAAATATCCCAACATAATAATTAATTTTATTTCACATCATAACAACCCTCAAAAAAAAAAAATCTTTGGATTAACTTTAACCTTATTAAAGTTAATATTTGCAAATCAACACACCTAAATCCTGCTCTTAAATTATGCATGCCATTAACAGCACCAGCCATCATGTTACTTGTTGCATCTATTTATTTTAACTATTATAGCATACATAATGCTAATGCAAACCTCACAAAGCACACAGTGTGCAAACGGAGTGAGAGTAGGAAAGGGAGGCAGCATGAACAATGCGAATAAATTGGGAGTACGCTAAATCCTATGACTAGATCCAAACTTGAAACTAACTTTTCGAGTTCAAGTCAGCCCTATGAAGCCACAAGTCAAGTTCAATATGATAACATTCTGATACAAAAGTTTTTGTTCAAGCTCAGGTCAATACAAAACCACCATTCTAGCTCTAAGAGTGATATGTAACGATCCTATTCTCTTGATTTTTGTGACACTTTCCATAATCATTCTCGATCAAATTGGAGCTTACCAACAAGATGCAAGCATTTGCTTTTATTTCTTTCATTATTTTTGTGAACTTTGAAGTTTTATTAGTTTGTTATACTAATGAAGGTAGAAAATGTGATTTCCCCTTACCTAGTGCATACTACAATTCGTTCAGAGTAGAAAGTAAGTAAAGGTCTTCATCACATTTAGGCCCTATTTGGTTGGAGGAAAAAAGATGGTTTGAAAATTTTTAGTGAAAATTTTTAAAAAAATGTGAATGATGTGAAATAAAGTGAATTAGTTATATTAAAAATTATGTTGAATGTGAAATAAAGTGATTGTTTAATGTTGAAAATTTCACCCGCACATTCTCAGTTCTTTTCTGGAGGAAGAAACATTATACTATATTTTCTTTGACAAGATCAAAATGAAGAAGCTAGTAAAATTAGCAGTGAATATCTTGTGAAAATCATTTATTACAAGGACTGATAAAAATTTTCACTTTTTATTTTAAAGATAGGGTAGATCAATAAATAAATATTTGACTAATAGAAAGCATCCACACTTTCTTGGTCTTAAATTTCTAGTTACCAACTAACCTAAAAGCTTCAACTTGTAGGTGGCCTAGGAATAATTTTATAATCTAACATACAGAAGTTTATTTACTTTGCAGTGTGGAGTTTAGCATAAGTATTTTTTTTAAACCTTGTGCCATAGATAAATGGAGATGACTAAGATTTGAACTTGAGACCATGTTAAATCTCCGATTACCAACTAACCTAAAAGCTTAAGCTTATAAGTTATAGCCTAGGAACAATTTTACATTCTACCACTTGGTACTTTCCCGGAGAAAGAAACACTATGCTACACTTTTTCCTTACAAGGTTGAGAACTAATACAAGAATTATTAATTGAATCTTTGGTTACCAAGTAACCTAAAAGCTTGAGCTTATAAGTTATAGCCTAAGAATAACTTTATATCAACACTTGGTACTTTCCTGGAAAAGAAACATTATACTATGCTTTTTTCTTACGAGATTGAGAACTAATACTAGAATTATTAGCAGTGAATTTCACAAAACAAATGAATCAATTGATGGATTCGGAAGATGTTATTCATTCTTTTCAAGGTGCAGAAGAACAATGGATAAATAAATACAGTCGCAAACAAACTTACATAATGTATCCAAATAAGTGTTTGATATATCCGGAAGAGGCAAACTGCCCTGATTGAAGCAAATAACTGGAAGCTTGCTCTTTGGAAGCTGCTTCACATGCTCCTTACTCTGCAAAACCAAGAAGACCAGAAGTATTCAAATTGACAAAAGGCCTACAGAGGTCATATTGAACTTTAACTATGTTAGAACCAAACTATATAATAGAATTACCACCTTAAAAATTTGACATGAAAAAGACTACTATAAATCTTAGATCCAGTTAAAATGTTTTACAAACAGGAAGGATTAAATTGAGATAGCGTAGGAAACTTGATAATGAAGTATAAACAGCCTTTGGTACATTGTTATAACACTTCAACATAAAGACAACTTATGAAAACCTTTGAACAACAACCGGCTAGTGAATATTCAGTAGCTGTAGAAAAACAGTCAATGTATCAGAACGACAGCTAATTTGGGAGCACATCTTCAAGTTTATATTTTCACTTGGTATTAACAAAAAGGCATGCAAATCCAGTAATATTTATGATAGAAAGAGCTTACATGTATGTTTCAAGTTCTATGAATTGCATATTAACAGAAGGAAATTATTGAATTAATTTAAAGTAATGTAACTGGCCTAAATCTACAACTTACTGCATCTGTTATGTAAAAGAAAAACAACTTTACAAGAATATAGATTAGATTAAGACCTAATCTTAAATTTTTACTACAGAACAAAAATATGATCAACTTTTCCATTTAAAGCGTTATAGTAATAAGTTAGGGTAACTTAAATGAGCATACTTACAATGTCAACACTCGATATAAAGATCATTGTCATGGAAGAGAACCAAGCAGGCACATCAACTGTATCAACACACACACACACACAAAACCAATGAAGCTCAATATGTGTAAGACAGGAAGAAATATGAAAGGCATTATGCATATTCTAATTCTTTTGTTGCAAGTATATTAAGACTATCAACAATGCTGTTTACGCACAAAAAAAAAGAACAATGCTGTTTATGCTAACTCATTTTCTTTTCCACTTAAACCAATATTCAATAATCTATCAAGCTAATTTAATCATCTCAACAACAAAAAAGGTAATCGAACCAATTCAACCACCTTATAGAGAGGATAAAATGACCAATGGAAGCATAAAAAATAACTAAACTTCTGACAAAGTGTGACAGGGTGAAGAGCACAGAAAACAACCAAAAAGGAACATTAAAGGACTTACAAGTTGGAAAGAGTAGAACAGAAAATCGAGCACATCAAGAAAAAAAGATATAGCAAGATAAGAAAGGACAAAAAAATTGCTATATTAAATAGCAAAAATGTCAGCAAACTTTTGACATCTCCACAAAAAGATGGATATTTTGACAACCCAACAAGATTTACAAGAACTTAAGCTAAAAAGTGCATGATACTCCATTCTGGAAGCTCTTTGGCAATAATTAACTCAGGCAAAGAGACAAATGCATAACTTGCATGCTGACATCAAAGTTACTGAGTAGCATTCCTAATAGGAACCCAGGATGAGTAGAAAGGTCATCATGGGGTTGTGGCACATTAAGAACAAAAACAATACAAATCATAACTTTATACCCCACGTAAAGATTATGTGATTATAAGCACTACCAAAACATAGTTCAAAGTCTGAAAACTTGGCACATTGAATCCATTGACAGGGATACTTTCTTGGGAATCATAACTTTATACCCCACGAAAGAAAAATACATTAAACTTGTGGAAAATCCCAAAATAGGAAAAAGCCACAGCTACACAAAGAGAAATTCCACTATTCTTAAAGAATAAAGAGGCTCCAAAAATTGATTACAATAGGGCAAACCTTGACTCTCTCAAACCTAAATAGCATTTCTAAATCAATGGTCTTCCAAAGGACCTTTTTCAAGATGTACATAGACCCATTTATAGTGAAATCTCCATAACAAACGAATCCACCAAAATAGGCTAGTTTGTCACGCTGGAACGGACGGTTCGATTGCCCCATTGGATGGTCCATTAACCTCATCAGATGGTCTGTTTGCCCATCAGACAATCCAGTTACCATCTATATGGAGCGATAATTGCGGGTTGCAAAGCCTTGATCAAACGGTCCAATCACCTCAATCGGGCATTCTCCTCATCCCCTTCCTACATCCTATCTAATGCATTCAACCGTTTGCCTAATGATCCATCTTTAGTCCAACTAATGCCAATGAAAAGATCCATACTCCATACACCTATTATAGTTTTAAAGTTTCAAGCCATCTGTTTCTAAATTAAATACCATGAAGCTTTTAAAAGCCAAGTTTGACCATTTTAATACTTTATTTTTTTTAGATTTAGGTGATAGCTGTGTTTTCCCACATCCCTCAACAAAATAATGGCATCATTGATTATTCTTTACCTTATCCATTCTTTTTGTGATATAAGACTGCAATTCAAAGTTTACTTAGTGGAGCTTTCAGATAATCAATAATTCAATTTTATAGGTATTTGACAATCTTGTTATAAACAATTTTCAACGAATAAATCAAATTAGTGTTACAAAGGCACATTTCCCATTGCATAAAATAGATTATTTCAAGTTTCAAGTTACAAGTGACTTGAATACTTCAACAACACTAGACCTCATTTTAGAGAAGATTCTTTTCAAAAACAAGAACTTAAGGCCAAATTTTTCAGCATAAACCATTGTGAAAACATGTAACATCAGTTGACTCTTTCAACATCATATAGGCTCTTTGCGAAGGCTTCTCAAACAATACAAACTAGATGTCAGTAATCCAAGCTAGATCAAAATAGCCCAAAAGTGTAGTCGGAAATGTTGGTCTAAAATAAATCATTTTTTTATAAGGCTTCTAGTTCTCAAAAATGCTTTCCTCATGTTTTTATCTAGCTTCTTTATCATGTACCTTCAACTTCAAAATATGATAGGTCAGAAGATAGTGCAAAAGATGCAATAGATATAATCGTTATTAGTTACGTACATGTACATGCACATGAACATGAAATATTTGTTAGCATGAAGCCTTGATTACCCCACTATATGAAGGGATGCTAGGACCTTTATTTGTTGTTTGTTGCTACCTCATCATTCATTCCTAGTAAAAGACTAAAATCAATTTTGAAGTTATTGAAGATCTTCCTCTGCTCCCACATGATTTTTCCCGCTAGTTTTTCCACATAAAATTCCTATGTGCTTCATCTTTTTTCTTCTTTTTTGGGTTGTTTGCTAATGTTACTGCTTGTTTGTGTTCTTTACAGTCTCTCCAAAAAAGCCTATGTGGCAACATTCGACAGTTTTAATCTGAAGTTAAACAAATAACAAGTTAAACTGTCCATTTCTCTCGAGTTACAACTCATCAAAAATCCAATCCAGTAAACCCAACCTTGCAAAGCATTTCCAGCAAACTCAAACACTGAACAAGGAAAAACATGAAATCGAATATCAAAGCTTTCTCCCAGGATCACACCCAAAAGCCTGCTCGCAGTGAAGGAAGAAGATCAAGATAACGGGCACGATAGTTGAATGCAGAACATAATACCCTAGACTTTTTTCCGACCATTACCTCTCAAGTAAGTCCAATCATAAGGCCTGAGCAACACATCCCGGCGATTAACGCTATAAAGTGTGAAGGAGGACCCCGGTTCCCCCAGCTCCTGCCCCGCCGTCATCCGCCAGAAGAACAGCCACAGAAGCCACCAAAGGCGGAGCCGATCAGGAGCACCCATTAACCAAAGAAAGGCGAAGAAGACCCCTCCTTGTAAGACCCCTCCTTCCAAGAATGTGCCGTGGGGGAACAGAGAGAGAGAGAGAGAGAGAGAGAGATCTTGGAGCTCCGCCGCGTGGGGCAATGGTCAAACGGGGAGCTGGGAAGGGACAAGAACCGGGAGGGCTGAGAGCTGAATCTTCTTCCGCCGTTTCAATTAGAAGATAAATGGAAAATTACTAATAGATACTTGTAGTTTGAAATACATTTAAAATAAATTTCTTAAATCAGACAAAAAACACTACTTTCCTAAAATACTTATAGCATGATTAGAATCTAAAAGCATTTTTATATAAATTAATTTTCTATAGTTGGAAAATTTTATTATATTTTAATTTTAAAATTTTATAATAAAAAAAATGAAAAAGTATTTTCATCTTTTATTACCATAATAAACCAAAAGATAATGGAAAGCTCATAAGTTTAACTTTCATTTCAATAATTGAATCACAATAAGGATTGAACATTTTGTCACCAATTTTCACCACCATGCCACAGGAAAGTTGGCCCCAGGAAATTTACAGTTGATTTTTGGTCAGTCACTAATTCGATCACCAATTTATCCCTCCTTAGTACCACTTTAGGCTTTAACTTTTGAAATTCTAATCGAGTTTGGTTAAAGTTAAATTATAATCATTTATATTGAGTTGGTTTGAGCCAAGTGATTTGCCTTGTGTAATAAACAAAAAATCATTTCAAGTATTAAAAATATTATAATGAATAATATCATTAAAATACATACATAAATAATTTTTTTAAAAATACTTTATAAGCTATATAACATAGATTAATTACTTTAAATACATTAAAAAAAGTATAATATGATATTTAAAAACTATAGATTTTTAAATATAGAGTATTTTTTAAGTTACATCGATCTTATTTCGAGTGAGCTAATTTTAAGCTATGAGAAATTTAAGTTGAGTTGGAGTCAATATAAATTCAAGCGAGCTTTAAATTTTGAGCAAAATTTAACGTTGTAACGGTGATTTTTTGATGAATATCCTTGAGACCTTGAAGTACAGTTTGGTAATAGCGTATTTATAATGAAAAATAAGATTATTGTTTTATACTGAGATTAAAGATGCATTATAGTTTGTCTTATTTTTTCGTAGATTCATTATTCATATTTTTGAATAGTTTCTTGATGGTTCGTTTTTGTTAGGTTTAATTAATTATATAGGTCCTGAAAACTTTAAATGTACTTTAATATGATTTATTTATATGTTTTCACAATTATAATTTAACTTATGAAATTGATGAAAATAGGCATTCTTTATATACACGATAAAAAATAAAAATCACTAAAATAAAAATAGAAACATGAGACAGAAAATAAGATTAGATAAGGAAGAGAGACAATTTCGATGTAATTGGATATAAATTAACAACATTAAAAAAAATATCTACATGAAACAAGAAAATATTTATGTCACCCAATTGTTTTAAAAAAATAGATTATATTCGTATGAAAGATACTTCAAATAATAGGGACTTAGATATAACAATCCTTAAATAAAATAATGATCATAACTTTTGATGTTTACCTTCATGATTAATAAATTCAATTGAAAACTTAAATGGATAAACTTTGCATCATCTTGTGTCCTTGCATTTCTACAATTCTACATCATCTCATTTAATATATTTTAATGAATGACAATTAATTAATTCATATGGCAGACCTTTTCATCATCCATTCATCAATTATTTTCTAGTTAAATTGCACCCGAGCCTTTGAGATCAAAAAGAATATGAATTAGTTCTAACTTTAAAAAAAAATTCAAACTAGCTTCAAAGTTTTATTTATATTAACATATTTGATCTCAAATGTTATAATCCTACTAAAATAAAATTAAATAACTACTTTACTCTTAGAATTTTCACGGAAATAATTAAGATAATGAACTTATTTTAAAAATATATTTTTTTAAAATAAATTTTAATTTTAGAAGATAAATTTGAATCACAATAAGGTTCAAGAAAATAAAAGAAAACAAATTATAAAGGTCGTGAAGATTAAATGAGAGATATTTTCATACATAGAGAAAGGTTTATCGAGTATGTTTAATTAATATTAACAATTCATATTAATAAAAATTATATTAATTTGTGGGAATCAAAGTGAAGGGTCAATGAGCTCATGCAAATTATACTTTGGGATCTATTTGCTTGTACAAATTATATCTAAAGGACCTGCAACTATACAATTTTTTAAAAATTAGAACTATTTTGTATTTTCTCTTCAATCTCAAGGGCCAAATGCAATTTACCTAGCCTATTTTCTACATATTTCTTATTATATTTTTTTTGTTTTTTCAATTTCTCATTTTATATAGGCAAAATTCAATAATTTAATTTTTTTTACTAAAGTTTCTATTAGCTTATGATTTATATGTCTAAGCTATTTAAGTTGACTCTTTCTGAGTATGTCCTCAATTGAAGTTATTCCACCATTCTCGTGAATATACTCATTTCTCATTTTATTATTTCAGTATACCCACTCATACATCTACTTAGCTTAGTATCCTTATTTAATTCTGCAATAATTATTTTATTTATATTTTTTAATTTAAAGGCTAATACTTAGTATCATATAAAATCGTTGATCTTACAGTTATTCTATAAAATTAACCTTTAAATTTAAGTAAATTTTTTTCATATTAAAAATAATATTATAAATTAAAATATATAGCACAAAATAAGTTATATATGTATTTGTAATTTCTTTTGATAGCAATATTTGTTTATAATGTGATATCATGTGTTTAGAAAGTGATCTTACATGCATAAAGTTAAATAAAAATTTCTTATTTAATAGTGAAATAAACAAATAGATTTATATAGTTAACTCTACTTAGTAGGAGAAAAATTTGATTATTTTTATTATGGTTGTTGTTATAGTATCAATAAATAAAACAAATTAAGTTGCATTGGGTTTTGGCCTCAAATAAAATTAATTTTTATGTGGAATAAAATAAAAACTTGCATTGAATATGAAATTAATATTAAAAAAATTGATGCAATGAATTGGAAGTTAGCTAGAGAATAAATTACTGATAATTATACTCATTTTAATTTTCATAATTGAAAGGTTCATATTTTCTTAGATCTTTTATTTAAGCATGTGTGTATATGCATTATTAAGCATGCATAAAGATAAGGTCCCTATATATAGTTTTTATTAATTTATCTAAATCCTATCTATCTTCTTTTTGCAAGCTTTAAACTGTTAGCTCTATTAGTACATTTAACAAAATTTTAATATGCCATCCTTATTCAAATAATTAATATATATCATTCTATAACTTAAGTTTTGTGCACAACATAATATGTAGGTAATATCTAAAATTTTTTATAGAATGTAAATAATTGTTCCAAAAATTAAAAAAATACAAAATTAATTTGAGGTATAGAGATAGTACATCAAAGTACAACTACATTAATGTTATTTCAAAAATCAATAGAAATTTGTATTTCTGATCTTTTGTAAACTCTTACACATAGAATGAAGCGCAAATAATTGGTAGGGCTATTTTCACTTCCTTCTATATGCAAGAATTTATAAAATTGAAACAAAGAAAGGATCTCTATTATATGCTCCAAGAATAGGTCTTTATTTTCAGTTGTCCACTTATGCAGATGGTGAAGTTTCGTCACTCTTTATTAGATAAGCTTGAGGATCTTTATAGAGTCACCCTCTAGCCAATTAATTAACTCCAGTTGCAAGCCTTACTTTGGCTATCACAACTCTCAATTCCTTAAGTATTGCCTACTTCTCTACTATAGGTACAAGTGTACAACAAATATAATGAGTCACTTACCACCTCCTATGATATACATAGTTGTGTAATCTCAGATGACGGAGCTTGCACTAAAGATATCTCCACTTTGTATTAAATCATCAAAATTAACTTTAAATCATCGCAAAGACGAGGGAACCCATGTAATCCCAGTGGAGATCATATATGATAGCAATAAAGTAACTGTTGGATTCCAATTACTCCCAAGATTATTCATAAGTCTCATTTATTTAAAGTATATGTATGACTGCGAAAACACATGTTAAGAATGAATTCTGGTTGATTTTGTGCTAGTCGAGATCAACTCTAACAATCGAGAGTCTGTTACAAGTCGACATAATATTGTGGCACTCTCTTTACTTTAATCTAATAGGCCTAGGTTACATTAATAGACTGTATATGTAACATTTAGATATGTGCAATGCATATAATTAATTCTAAATACAAGTTTGATAATTAAATTTAAAATTATTTGAAATATTCCTAATCTCAACTTGAATTAGACTAGACTTGACACAGATATTTGAAACCGAACTACATTGTGTAGATGGGGACAAAAATTTTTTTGATTGAGAGATCATATGTATATAATTACATATGAATCAAAATCAATTAAAAATGACACACATTAAAATAGTAATATACTATATAATTTTAATAAATGAAATAGATATTTAAGGTAAATTAGTAGTTATAAATAAAAAAATAAAGTAATAAATGAATATATTTAAAAAAAATTAAATTAATCTCAATTGAGGAAAAGTACAGAAAAAAATAGTTGAATATATAGTTTTAAAATATAAACTGTTGGTTAATATAAATAAACAATCATACTTATTTAAACCTAAGAAATTATTTCTTTTAATGAGCTGAGAAATATTTTTCAGAAGGTTAGTGAATGTTTATTATTTTAAATAGTGCAATAAATTAAATAAATAATTCATTTAATTGACCCAATTTAGTAGAATATAAGCTTAATTATTATTATTATTATTGTGATTAATTGCTGTAAAATATTTTTGCATTTTGAAATTATAAAAATCAAATTTTAAAATACCTGTTATACAGAGCATCTTCTCTTTTAGTGAAGTTTAAAATTTAATTTAAACTTGAATCAGAGATCATAATTATTAATTCGGAACTTAGAATTAATCTGCACTCGAAATATATAATATGTCACTTTAACTTCTTACTCAAACTTAATAGCAATCATGTGTGCGATAATTTATTTATCTAACAAGTAATTATTGAGTTTAGCCCGCTAATAGGGAGCCGCTATATCAACATCAAGTGAGGCCATTGTTAATATGGCATCCCTTATTAGCTAGCCGATCTTAATAAAATTTCATTTATGATAATATATTTTCTTGTTAATGTGCCCATTGTTAACGTAGCATACCTTTACAGGATTGTTGTAACATCCCGGAAAATTTAAATTTAGAATTTCGATTAATTATATTTATTATGAGGAATTAATATTATTCATGAGAAATTAATCATTTAAAATTAAATATATGAAATATTAAATATTATATTTGTAGATTCAAAAATTTAAAATGGTCTGAAATTAATAATATTAATTTAATTAAATCTTATATTTAAAAATTCATAAATCAATGAATCTAATGACACCCGTTAAATATCCATAATACCGGATTCATTAAAATTAAGGATAAAGAAAAATTACAGAAATACCTCCAGATTATTTATTTAGGGGAAAGAAATAGAGAATTACTATCATAAAACACCGATTCAACATCAAAATCTTTCCCTCACCATAACATTACACGTCAGGCCGGGCTCTATTGTAGGAGAGGGAGAGATAAAGTGACGGTGACTAGAGAGAGAAAGAAGCCGGATCTCAACCTCAAAATTGACGATTCTGATCTTCATTTTCTTCTTCGATCATACACGCTTTTAACTTATGCATTGGAACAGGGAATCTAGCAATTTTGGATGAATTCTTTATCTCTTCAGGAATCTCAAGAAAACCTTAGATCATGGGTGAATTCGAGGTTAAGAATTTTCACATTCTAACATTAGCAATATAAATTAAAAAATTTGGAAAAATCATAATAGTAATATTTTGATTAAAATTGTAGGAGATTTCTTAACTATTTAAGGCTTAAATTAATCAAAGAATAAAATCACATAATTTGACATAGAATATGAAATAAATTTAATATTTTAAACTTATTTTGTTAGAAATTTTTTTTTATTGCAATGCTGATATTTTTCTTCATGTTTATAGGCTGAAATTTCGTTTAATGGGCTTAAAAAATATCTTATTGAGGAAAATTTATTTAGATAATACGCACGATTGTATATTGCTGGAATTTTCTATTTTAAGATCTGAGATTTGTATGCAACTCAGTTTATGGAGTAAATTACAATGATCTTGAGGATTTTAGATCAAATTTGGTGATGAAGTTTAGATCTGAAGTTACCTAACAACTTTTATGAAGGAAATATTTGGATTAATTTCTAGATCAAAGTATGATTTTGGGTGTCATTCAGTAAAATCATGGAACAAGAAATTCAGATTTTCTGACCAGAAGTTTTAGTTTCATAAAGAGATTTATGGGTATAACCAAATTAAAAATTCCGGATTAAATATGAAATATTTTTATTAAAGATAGAGGACACAATTATACCTTACAATCTTTTATATAGAAATCTTCCTCTTAAAAAAGATTCATTTTGGATGAGATTTCATTTGGAGGAACTTGAACATAAAAATCATGTATTTGAAAAGAGTTTATTATCACATGATAAATTAAATGGAGATTTCTTAAGTTAAAATGATTGCTAAATTAAAATTAATAGAATTTAGAAGATTATTAGATATATTTTGATTATTTATCATATTTATAATAAGTGCTTTTTATTAAGTAGCCTAGAAAATATATAATATTTCTTAATTTTTTAGAAAAAAAAGTTTCAAGCAAATTTGAGTTACTTTTGGCAGTTTGGTAATTAAAGTTATTATATTTAGAAGAATTGGACTTAATGATCAATTGATTTGCAATGGCTAATGAGGATATTAGGAATTGATGATATTAATTAATTTGAGAATTAATTATGAAAAGTTGTAAAAACATAAGCTAAATAGATTTAATTGATAGTTGATTTGATTCGAGAATTAAGTGATGATATTTTTATAATTGTAGAGGGACAAATGTGAAAATTTTAGAATTATATTATGATTTAAAGTGATTAATTCACTTTAATATAAGGCTCAAATGTGAATTATAGTTTTATTATTAAGGCTCTAATCAATACTTTCATTACCAAAAATTATTGAATCGAAAGATATCATAAAATTATAATGTGAAGAATTCATGAATCCTTTATTAATTCGAGTTAAAATATCCTTAAGAAGATATCAAATAGTTACTTTTATTGGTGATATGATGGAAGATGACTAGTTAGAGATTTTAATTTAATAGGAGAGAACGACTAAAAATTAAATTAATCGAGAATTATGAGTATACAAAAGGAGGAATTTGTGAAAAGTTGGATAATATATACGTGCATGTAAATTATTGTGAATTAATTGCTAGCTGTTTATGTTTAGTCAATAAAGAAAATATATATACATACAAATGACATGATCATATTTCTTGACTGTGACACTATACGCGAGGACGAGCAAATGTACGACTTATCGTCACATTCAATTGATATATTGAACTTATGTTTATGACACCATACAGGGGAGAGAAAGTAGTACGGACTTGACCCGTCACAATATCGATTGAAGAATATAATTGACTTGTGTTTATGACACCATTACGGGAGGATAATGTAATGAATATGGTCGTCACACATTTCAATGTGAATAATATTGACATTGCGACTGTGGACACCTACGCGGAAAAACTAAGAGGGACAAGTGTAACGGAGCTGTGTCGTCAACATTCGGATGATAATATTTTGCTCGCGACTGTGACACCTACGGGAGGACAAGTGTATAAAAACGGACTTTGTCGTCACATATCGAATGAATAAAATTTTTGAACTCGCGACTGTGGACAACACATACGGGCCGAAGCAATAGGTGTACCGGACTTGTCTGTACACATTCAAAAAATATCAACATTAATATTTAAACAAGTGATAATGAGCTTGCGTATGATGACAAAAATTTATAAACTCAAAGAATTTTAAGCGCGACAATGATTAAAATAGTTAAAATGTGATTTCTGTGGGATTACGCACCTGCCTTGCTCGAGCATATGATACTATAGGCGCCCGACCCGACGTCCATTTGCCAATTTATAGGCTATTGCCTACAGGCTAAGGCGGGTGAAAAACTCCCAAAACTGATATGAGGATCTCACAATTTTTTGCCATTATGGGCTATTGCCATACCGGGAGCTAGGGGATGACGATCGCCAAATGTGTAAAAAGGCAGTTGAGACGTTAGTACGAGAATCAAACGAGCCCAATAAGATAAAAGTGAAAGTAATAAAAAGAAATTTTGCTCGTTACTTATTTATATATCATCGTTTCTGTTTATATGCAATTGATGTTGTAAACTTGCTTGCAATTTATGATTATGTTTGATATTTTCATACATATTATTGTATCATACACTGTATTAATTTCATTTCTTTATCAATACATGCATGCTTAATTAAAAATCTATTACTTATAATGTGTTTAATTATTTGTTATTCTTATTAAATCATGTCAATAGTGTTATTATTATTATCTGTTGTTTAACTTTATTTATTTAAAAGGCTTTGTTAGTGTACAACCTATGAGTCTGTTCTAACAGATTCTATCACTAACGTGGGCAGGTAACTCGGAGCACTTGATCACGGGAATGGAGAGAATGCCAAGTCAAGAAAAGAAATAGTTTATTGTCTTATTTCCTAGAGAGTGACCATTTAACTATGTGTTCAGTTTGAGACTATAGTAGTTCTGTCTTCATTTATTTTAGTTGAATATTTAAATTCTATTCTAAGATTTAGTATTGGAATGACTCTTGTAGTAGCTATTTTGATCTATTTAGTTATTTCTCTTCCGCTGTATGAATTAATTTTCCTTCTCCCCTAACTTAGAAAAAAAAAATTTAGTGTGACGACTAGGGACGTCACAATTGTCTTAAAAACAGTCCATTAACGGCAACTTCTGACCTAAAAGGAGATAACAAACAAATTACGGAAGAAAACGTATGAGTTTTAGCAAACTGTATCATATTAATTTTAAGGTATGAACTTAAAGTTCGTCGACTTAGCGGTTTAACAGATCTAAAATAAAAAAGTTTAAGCTAACAATAACATGAAACAAGACATAATAAAGATAATTTTATTACATAAATAAAGTAAGAAATACGTACAAACTGGCTCTGATACCAAATGGGAAGGAGGGAGAGAGGAGCAGGGAGGACTGGCGGATCTTAATAAATTTCATTTATGACAATATATTTCCCTCGTATGCACTAATTAATACAATAATATAATATTATTGAAATATTTGCACTATATACTTACAGAAACATATAATAATTATATCTCTCATGCATTATTCTATATATATTACTGTGTAATATATAACTTAACATGATATTGATCATATCATACACAATTTTAAATCTTCAAAAAATATTATTATTTTTGTGAAGGTTAAAATTATTACTATTTACTTAAGAGACCAAAGTTCAAAGGTGCACGATGACCATTCTTTTCAAATGATCAAGTTATTGCTATAATTACGCCAAGGCTATGTGTTACAAAGAAAGAAACGTAATTGGATCGAATATTTTGATTATATACCTCCCTATTGACTCAAGCTCAATTTTGATGGGTTGGTGCATGGCAATGCAATTATGGCAGTTAGTTTATTCATTAAAGGCCATAGAGAAGCATAGTTGTAGTGAAGGGATTGAAAGCAAAAATAGATGAGGTAAAAAAGATAATAAACTTGTGGTTTAGAGACATTTCATTAAAGATTTTTAGCAAATCCAAATAAAATCTTCATAAAAGGAGAAATAGCAAGTAAGTTGTTAGCATCCAACAAAATGGGAGTAGCTTCGCTAAAGTGTAAATGAGTATATGACATAACAAAATATAGCGAATTTGAGAGAATTAATAGATGATTTGAACCTCTTTGCCATCTGATTATCACGCCAACCTGACGGTCCAATCTAGTATCAGGAGCGAATCTCGAGAGCGACATAAATTGAATCTCAAAGCAAGTTCTGTTGGAAAATAATTATAACATTCTGGCTAGCGTCTTTTAGTAATTGTAAAAACACGTGTGCATGCACGGTCACACATAGTGTTTTAATTTTTTGACTCAGGCATTTAGTCACAGATAGTACTGGATTATACTTAGATAATAAAGTAAATGGCTCTCATTGATTTTCACAATATTATTAGATGTGAAGTGAATTTGGCCCTAAGGTCAAAACGCCGTTGCAAATTAGTTTTGATTTTTTAAAAATTTTGATTTAGGTCAACCTTAAGATTGTAAAGTGCTATAGTTTTGGTCTTTTTTTAAAATCTTATTATTTTCATTAATTTTTTAAATAAAATACATAAAATTTAATTATTTTTAATTAGTTTGAATCATTTACACATTTTAAAAGATCATTTCATACACTCTTATATTCTTATCATTCTTTAAAGATTAATTAGCAAAAATTTATAATTTAATTTATCTCAACTTTTACTTTTTCTATACTAAAAATTTAAAATGAAAAAATATAAATATTAATATTTCAAAATTATATTCTAAAAAGCTATAAACTTAATAAATGAAAATATTAATCTTATAACATACTAATAAAATATTAGCAATTATATATATATATGTCTTAATTGGAACTAAAATTATATATATATATGTCTTAATTGGAACTAAAATTATATATAAAAAGACAGTTTTTCAACCTTAGAGATCTACTCAAATTAAATTTTTTTAAAATTAGTACTAGTTTTCCTTTCTGACCTTGGACTAGGATGCAATTTACTCTAAATGATAATAAAAAAAAGGGATCTAAAATGGATGCAGCTTTTCACCAACTGGGTGTTAAACATGGCCTGTACCTTCTCCAGTCCCCTTTTACTTTGTTCCCATGACTGTGTGACCCCAGGCTTTATATCTTGACCATCCACTCCTCCCTCCCTCCCAACCAATCAAAAAGCAATGCCTTTTTCAGACAGTAAACAGACAAAAACAAAGGGAGAGACATCATCAGCCACTGAGATCACTCACTCACTCACTCACTCGCTCACTCAGATCTTTATGTGCCTTCGCGAGGAAAAATTATTGGATGCGGACGGCGCACCGTTCGTACGCCCAACCAGAGGGCGCCACGTGTGCCCGGACCCAGCTGTATGGCACATGTGACGCCCTCTGATTGGAAAATTTATTGGGTTCGGATGCCCCCATAACAAGCACATTTTCGGACTGCTTGTTATGGGGTATAAATGTGCTTGTTATGGAGTTAAATGTGCTTGTTATAAAAATCTAAAAATTGTGTTTGTTATAGAGGATAACCCCATAACAAGCACATTTATACCCCCATAACAAGCAGTCCGAAAATGTGCTTGTTATGGGGTATCCGAACCCAAGTTTTTCTCCTCTGATTGGGTTCCGGACGGTGCGCCGCCCGAACCCAATAACTTCTCCTTCATGAGCTCATCTCATATAGATTTATTTCTCCATCATCATACTTAACTTTAATTTCATCCCACTTTTCATTAAGTCTGTAAAATTATAAAATTATTAGTTAAAAAATATTATCTATATGTCATAACATTTAAATTATATAATATAACGTCAAGATAACAACGAATTAAACGTCTCTTAAATCTAATGCAAGATCATCCTTTGTAGTAAAAGAAGTGATAAAGTCAGCTGCTTTATTGATTGATGGATCTATACATATAAACATCAAAAATATTAACAAAGCCCGGAGGATTTTTGCTATCAATGTATAATATATAGAATCTCCTTCCATTATATATTCTTTGATTGGAGATGCATGGCTATACGGTGAGGCTCAGCTAGCTGCACCTCAAATTAATGAAAAATGAGAATTATCTCAAAGATATGTGAACAACAAGATTAGCATACCTCAAATCAACTAAAACTAAACATTAGGTCTATTACTGGAGTATATTATAGAGATTTTTCTGTTATTCTCATCTTGAATTTATAAATCACATGCAATAAAATATAAACAGTGAGACTGATATTCATTTTGTTAGGAAAATGGTACTATAACTATATTCACATAGATTTTTGTACATCCTCACATTAAAAATAGGTTATTTGATGTATATTAATTTTATTCTTAGTTTAGTGCTAGTATAATAACTTATAAGTAAGGATAGTACTTAACTATATATGTTGGACTACGACAAACAATATAATCATGCTAGAGTATTGAAGCATACCGCTAGCTAGATTATTTCTTTCATTTTGTTTTTGTAAATTATCTTTTATACATCATAGTGAATAAAATTAGTATTTTATTGATTCATTATCACTTAATTAATTATTTAAGCACCCATCTTGTATATTTGTGAATGAGACCTCATAAAATGTCATACTTATCTGATCGAAAAATAAAATAAGTATCGGGTACCACTTTATTAATTTATTATCACTTAATTAATAATTTAAGCACCCATCTTGTACATTTGTGAATAAGACCTCGTAAAATATCATATTTATCTTTGATCTTAGCATTTTGATTCAAAAAATTTCACTTAGTCCTGCAATACGTATTCCTTAGAATAAAAATCTAGGGCACTGAAGTATACTTTTAGATTATTTCTTTCATTTAGTGCATGTGATAATTGATTTAAGAGATTATTTTATTGTGGAAAATGATATACTATTTTTTCAATAATTTTTATAATATCCTAATTAATAGATTCTTGTATTTTTTTAAAGTATAGTTTGGTTTAATGTTAAAGGAAAAGATCATATTTGGAAAAAAAAAATCGAATTTAAGTTATATTTTAATGATAACTAGTCATAGGCGCGCAGTAGTGATGATGAACTGCTGACAGGAAGTGACAAGCTCGCCAATCATGAGCCTCTGGGCTCTGCGCTCTTCCCTGCATACCCAATCAAAACCCTAATCCTCTCTCTCTCTCTCTCTCTCTCTCTCTCTGCTTTTCACTGACTCTGTCTCTCTCTACCCAGATTCTGCTTCGTCTTCTTCCCCGAGTACTAATCACGAAAGCTGAGAAACCCTAAAGTGAAAACGATGAAAAGAAAGAACCTTAGTTGGATTTGCTGCCACGGTCCATGCACGAAGGAGGAAAGGTTTTCTGATGCTTTAGGGGAAGTTCAGTGGGGATGGAGCTGCTGCGGGCAGCCATGGCGGTGGAGTGGGGAAGAAGGAAAACCCTAATAATATCTGGAGGGTAAGAACTGCAGTTTGGGACGTGAAGCCCTAATAAAGATGGCCTCTTTATAGCAAGCTTTGGGTGCATGCAAATAAGCATATTTGTCCCCCCAAATCTAAGCCTGGCTATCGCTAGATCTTCTGTCTACCTTCTGTCACTTCCCTCAGAAAGCTCATGTCTAACTTGCTCTCTTTACTTACCATTTCATTTATCAGGTCTTAGCTATCTATCAGGTCTCTCTTAATGAGTCATGCACATGAAATATATATATATATATATATATGTGTGTGTACTTGTAGAACTTTTTTTTGAAATTCGGCCGTAGCCTATATTACTATAACAGTAAAAAAAGATTCAGGGACAAAAAGTTAGATCCCCGTCAAGAATCGAACATTAGGGCACCTAATGAATTCCTGCCACGTGAGCAGTGGGCCCATCTAATGCTGACATGACAAGCCAGGATTTAGCCCAAACGTTCAAGCACTCAAATGCAAAATTTGCTCGTACTTATAAATATAAGGGATTTTGAGCCATTGAGTTGGCCTCTTTGACTAAATCAACCGCTGTAAAAGATCTTTTACAGCGGTTGACCAAGGCAACCGCTGTAAAACTTAACTACTTTACAGCTGTTGCTTTAGGCAACCGCTGTAAAATATCACGTCATCCTTTTTTAAAGCGATTGATTTGATCAACTGCTTTGTAATATTCGCTGTATAATGCATATTTTATTCTAGTGTCTTGAACTCAAAATCTGTCAGTAATTAGGTGTATATAGCCACGGACTTAACCCTCGTGATGGAGAGCCAGACCGGAATCTTAGGAATTAAAACAGTGGTGATCAAAACAGACAGAAAAAAAAAAACCAAATGACTTTAACTTGAGAATCTTATACATATAACAGAAGTCACTATTCATTCATTCATTATGATCAATATACAAATCATTAATTATGGAAGATGAATCAGTTATATATTACATGACAAATTGACAGATTTGATTAGTCCAGTGTGATACCTTATTGAAAGAATAGTATTTATTCATTGCAAATTAATCAAGGGACTTTCTCCCTTTATCTTATACAAAGAGAGAAAAATAAAATTACATTTTTTGTATCTAATTTGTGATTAAATGATAATATATATAACTAGGAATTCGAAAGCTAAGCAGACTAGTACTTAATTTTAGCTAGCATATATTTTGCATATGCAAAATGTTTAATTAATACATTTAAGTTGAATAATGATCTTGATGTGGGTAAAATTAACTAAGGTGCCTGTGGTGTTTCCCAAACCTACTGGAGAAGGATCTTGACTGGCTATGAAAAAGTATTAAGTTTGAATTGCAATATCATTGTAATTTTAAGTGGGATAATGAAGAAAATTGTTATGTTCAAGATTTATAAATTAAAACATAAAAAAATAAACTAAGGCACCCTTGATATATAGAGGCCACTATAAAGCTTCACAAATATCATGATCTAGGTATATATAATATATAAAGAATGCGTTATAGACAGAAATAGCCTCTTTGGCATCTTGCATGTTACACACTAAAGAAGTAAAAAGAGTACATAAAAATGATTACTTAAGGATACCCTAAGATAATTCTACACTAATATTTATGGTGGAATTTCGTCTAGCTTGGTGAAAAAATCGTAATGGTTGGGAGGTAGAAGAGTAGTACTATTATGAGAAAGTAGTTCTAGATTCCAATCGTTCTGCTAGTGAGATGCTTCGAAATTTGATACTTATAGGAGTTTCTACTTAGGAAAGAGAACTGCATATATCAAATCATTAAAGATTTGGGGATTTTTTTTAAGTTAATGTATTGTCAATCATTGGTTTTTAGCGGTAATGATAATAATCAAAAAGACATCCCCGACATTAGGTTGTAAGCGATAGTACTAGGTGATGATGAGTTGACCGATAACTAGCTAGGTATAAAAGCTTGTATTCATATATATATATGCGAAGCGATTTAAGGCCATACTTGAATTCTAGGATAAATGTAATCATACTCAAGTCAAAGTCATGTCCATAAAACTAAGTCATGATGCAATGGGATTAGGGTTGTATCTGGTTTATAAGGAATATTGGCTAGGGTGAAATGTCTCATGGTAACCCAATGGTTAAGTCTAAATGATGTTTTGTGGCTAGCCTTGTGAAGTAGGTAGCTCTTGTTGAATCCCCGTGCGTGAGTTATTATAATATAGACAAAACAACAAATAAAATTCTTACATAGAATAATTTTCTACCTCATAAGTAAGTTATGAAATGGAGTCTTCATCGATGTAAGTCATCACATAGTCACGATGTAGATCACACACACACGCACCCACACGGTTAATGTAAGGTCATATTTTATAAAGATAATTAAATTGAATTCGATATGATTGGGATTCTTTCTATGTTTTGCAGTTCTTTCATCATATTGGGGTTGAGCTAGTTTAGAATGCCTTCCAAAGTCTTAAGTGGGGCTATGAGGTAGGTCTTCATTAATTGATCTCCTTGAGTCATCACAAGGTATGGATCATTTATGAGCTAGCTTCCTCGTGGAGCCAGTGTGAATGTTGCAAATATGGCATTTCTTTTATTGCATTGTGCCTTGGGAGATCTATGGCCAAAATTTAAATGGGGGAAATGATTTTGGATTCAACATAAGTTTTTGATTGACTGATCAGCATAAACATATATATTTCATGTGAACTCGAGATCTTAAAATTAATATCTAAAGCAGTGCCAAATCTGATCGTGATCATAGATGAAGTAAAGCTAAACAAAAGAAGATAGATTTCATCCTCACCATAAATAATCTCAGGCGCAATAGATCATTAAATTAAGAAGAATTAATAGAGTCCTCAAGAAACAATCTCAAGAATATCATTCTTTCGAGGAGATCCATAAAATAAAATAGCATGATTAATACAAAAATTCACGTATAAATAAAGTCTGAGAAAGCAGAATTAATTATAAAGAGTCTAGCTAGAGATAAGAAATTAATTATGAAATCCACAAAGATTCAATTAGCTAGAAATTTTTATTTCAATTTTACATCACTTGAATTCAAACCAATATTATTGTCAAGTTAGTTAATTTGATTATTCTTTATTCCCTGTTCTCAAGATGTATATATATTTAACTCTATTTTCTTCTCCCTTTCTCTCTCCAAATCTGGTTTCTTGCTTGTCCAATGGAAATCCATATGAAAGTATATATACATATTATATATTATTATAAATATATATATATATATATATATATTATATATATAATATATATATATATGCATGAAATTAAGAAGAGATAAAAAGAAGTAGGGCAGGGAATATATGCATGATCAAGAACACATGATTTCAAGATCAACTCACAGTCATGTCTTGACAACTGAGAAAAAGAGAAAATAGCTGTAGTTGTCATACACAAACACAGACAATATATCTGTGTATTCCACATATAATATATGGTTAATCCCCATATATATAATAAAGAAGCAATCTTTATATATATATATATGTGTGTGTGTGTGTGTGTGTGTATGTATATAGTTCATGGAATTTTTGCTTCAAACTTACAGTGATTGATTACAAATAAATACAATTTAAAAGTTTCTATTATAGTACTACTGTACTTCTTGAAAAAGAGAAGCAACATGTATGTATATATATATATATATATATATATATATATATGTATATAAATATAGAATATGCTAGCTACCCATATAAGAAATTATAAAAGTATGTATGCATATTTAATTATTTGATTAGAAATCATAATATAGAATTATCACTAATGTGATCATTTAAATTATTAAGAATCAGGATAGGAACATTAATGATCAAAACAAAAGGAAATTGGAACTAGAATAGGGCTATGAACTTAATCATACGAACATATTATATGCATAGAAATTAGATCAATGTAAATACTAGTACATGATTACTCTTTTACAGCGATTAAAACTGTCTTAAAATATATAAAGTAACTGCCACATATCTAAATGTCGTAATAGCTGACAGGCATTTTATGACTGTTTAGAACTGTTATAATAAGTGACGTTAGAAGGCGGTTAATAGTGTATAACCGCCATCTATTTTATCACTATAGATGATGATTGAGAGAGAGAGAGAGCGAGAGAGAGACCATATATTCATAATGGTAGTATAATTAGATTATTTTTTGTTTAAGTATAATTAGACTTAAGTGTTCGATCTAGAATCAAAGTATTTATATATATATAACATGGGAACTTTTACTTGCATATATATATATATATCTCAATATTAAACTTAATCACTTATTATATATATTACATCCAATTTTCTACAGGTTGTCCTACGCAACTTTTAGATTAAAATCAAGTTACATATATTCTTTTGAGAATATTACAAAAATTTATATGAGGTCCAAGGATAGAAAAACTTGTTTCCCAACAAAAAAATCTTCTAATTAAATAAAGTTGACGTATGTGCGTCAAGCAGTCGGTGGCACTGTTAATTAATTACGTCTTTATATATGAAAAAGTGACTTGCAAAATGGCAAGATTTCTTATAATATGCTTAAGCATCGTGTCTCTAAATGACCTAGTATTATTGTAGCCGGTTGCCTTTGTGTAGCTCATGAGTTTTGCCCCCTCAAGTGAAATGGCCGACGGTCCGTTTCTTAGAGATGAATCGTCTGATTAGCTCTGGCGCACCTATGTGGATCAGATGATCTGGTGTCCGACACTATCTAGGAAGGATCGATTAGGTGGACCATTAATTGGGGATCAACTATTTAATTAAGGGCGACCAATCTACTAACTCGATTCAAAATTTGTGCCAGACCACACTGTTTGTAGCTTCTGATGTACAACCTAAAGTGGTATAAGGATGGAATATGTTAATTACATCTAACTAGTTTTAAGATATTACAATGTGTGCATGCTACAAAGTTAATTGAGTGTTCTAGCTGTAGTCTATAGCATCCTTAACATAATATTAGATATAAATTATGTAAATATATCAGTTTAGTGTCAAAAGTTGTAAAACTTCATCCCTAAAATTAATTTACCCTAGCTAGCTAGCTACAAATTAATTTACTAACAATTTTATAAGGCCCTGGAGAAATTATTGCATCCGGATGAAACATTATTCGGACGCCCAATCAGAGGCCGTCAAGTGTACCTGGACCCAGCTATATTGCACACGTGGCGGTCTCTGATTGGAGTCCGGATGGTGCTCCATCTGGAAGCAATAATTTGTCCTTTGCGTGGCCTCTAGCTCCCCTCCAACACAATTAGCTCATGATTGCCAAATATTAATAAAAATCTCAAAAACATTTGTTAATAGCAATTGGGTCCCTGATCTTGTTTAAAACTATATGCAATTAGGTCTCTATTGCTTTTAAATTAACTAAGTTGGTTCTCTAATTTAAAATAATATGAAAGTAAATCCATTATTATTAATAAAAGGGGGGTGGGGGCAATGAATATTTTTTTGTTTAAATTAGTAGAATAGTTTGATTAATTTAAAAAATTATATTAATATTTTAAATAACCTAATGTCCAATATAATTTAATAATTAGAAAAAAATATTTTTATTAATACCCAAGGACCTATTTGCATTTTATATGAAGTTAGACGACCAATTTGGTTAGTTTTAAAATTGGAGGGACTCGCATATATATATATATAGGCTCAAAACTAGAAGAACTTAATTGCTATTAACCCTAATTAATAACACTCGATAGATTAATTAGAACTTAATTAGGCAACTCAATAATTACTTTCCGGAGGAGTTTGGTAGCAGTACTTCTTTTTTCTTTGCCCAATCTGGTATATAATTAAGTAGAAGAAAAATGTGTTTCATTATTCAGAAAGTCAAGCCTCTAAAAAAGAGACCCTAGCTAGCAAGCTTTATAATCAGAGTTTCTCTTAAAGAGCCTCTAAAATTAGCTAGATATCAATTAGGCTCTTATTTCACACAATTTCTTGAATTTAACAGTTGGGTCCAATATAAAAATAGCTAAACTCCTTTGCCGCCGATGCATGCCTTCACTTACGTCGTGCGAGATCGGGAGGAGATCTAAAGAGAGAGTTGAAAGGTGATCGTATCAATATTCTAGAAATTTTGAAAAAAAAGTTAAATTTATAAACCTACGCGACATTTTCGTCGAAAATTTTACATGTTGAATTTGCAGTGGTCTTCTTATTATGGAATCAATAATATATGTACTTGCTTGGACTCAATATGCAAATGAATTAATAGATCAATATCCATCAAATGATCAAAAACTAAAACTTCGAGTTGAAAGGGGATCGTATCAATATTCTGAGAAATTTTGGAAAAAAGTAATAAAAACTAACTGAAATAATTAAGACCAATTAATATGGTAGGGATCCAAACAAAAAAAAATTAAATTTATAAACCTACGCGACACTTTCTTCGAAAATTTTACATGCTATGATTAATTTTTCGAGAGTTAAAATTTTACATTGCTTTGAATTTTCAGTGCTCTTCTTATTATGGAATCAATAATATATATACTTGCTTGGACTCAATATGCGAATGAATTAATAGATCAGTATCCATCAAATGATCAAATTAAAACCAAAACTTCTTTGTTAAATACATATATACTTGTTTGGGCTCAACATGCAAATGAATTAATACATCGATGTCCATCAACTGATCAAAGATTGATAAGAATTAATAATTATCACTGCACATTAACCCATGATTGATGTCATTTTTGCTGCAAAACTTCTATGATTGATGCAGTCTCTGTCAATGATCTAACTTTATCAGAATATTATTATTACACTTGAACCTGTAATTGAATGTTCTGATCATGAACTCTTACCCCTTAGTTGAAAGCTCCAGCTCTGAAAGTGACAATCTTTAACTCTTCCTCCATGATACGTCCCTCTACTCTCCCTCGAAATGCGTTATTTTTACAATAACTAGCTAGTTAAACACACAGAATTTATCATGCGTAGAAGATATTTTAGTCCCAAACGTAATTAATTATGAGTTAATTATAATCATCTAATTACTCTTAAGATTAATAGTTAGTTTGCTCTCTTTAAGTTTCAAGCTGTTGAGTTGAAGAAGAAGACGATCATGGCTCGATCAGCCAAAGAGCTAGCAATCCCTTTCTTTGGCGGTGCACCCATGCGGCCTATAGCTGAGCCCATTCCTGTCACGTGCTGACCCAACCCATTCACAGCTAGTAAAGATGGCATGCAATTATATATGCTCCATACTCGATTGAAAACTCACTACAAAATTATTCGAGTACCCTCATTAAATTTCAAAATTTTGGTTAATTTTTCTTAATTAGAATTGATCATCAATTAACTCGAAATCATTATCACAAGGGATATTCATCTTTGTGCACATGTGTATGATTAATTAATGCATGTAAAGAGTTTAATTGTAAGCTACATCGATCATGATCAATAATTAATTATAAAATTTGTATGAAGCGTAAACTTAACAATTAGCACTTTTTTTTTCAAATAGTTTGAAATTGAATGAATTTTATTTTTTGAAATTCGGCAGTAGCCTATATTACTATAACAGTAAAAAAAGATACATCAGGTACAAAAAGTTAGATCCTCGTCAAGAATCGAACAAAAATCGAGTGGGAGGGACATGCCCCTACGCCACTCTAAATCATCTAAACAAGAAAAGGAAGCTACAAAATCTGCCGCTCTATTAGCAGCTCTGTATACATGAGATATCTTGTACGCCTTAAAGGCGCAAAAAAGATTGGCGATCTGGGCCATGGTCTTGTCAGGAGGGTGTCCTCTGGCTGTCCGGTTAAACTAGTCTTAAAGTATGGACTGTCTAATGCGACGCATGCATGCAGCTGGCCTCCACAAAACATCAAACCGTGCTATTCAGATACTAAAGAAAGTAAGACGATCAATTCATCATTCCCAACAAATTGATAACCTCTTCAGTCCAACTGGAGCATAATTACATCACACCTCATGCCAGTCAAAGTATGTTCATTTTCATAGATTTTTTGTAATATCTTCAATATGATAAATATATATTTTGTGCACGATGTTCTTAGTTGTAATCTAAAAACCTAGAACAACTTTTGAGATTTAAAGTCAAAGTTTGATTTTTAAATTGAGATATATAGACTAACTAAAACTTAGGAATTAGTGGCCTCACGCTACTCCTTATACTATTAGTTTATATAAAAGGGATGTATTAAATAGCCCCATGGGAGCCCTAGTACGGCAATGAGCATAAGGTGGCAGGCAGCCTGTTCTTCTTCTGCTCACACCTCCCCTTTTAAAGAAACAGACATCTTTATGAGTTCCCCCCGATGGGGATTTTCAGCTCCCGGGGTTAGAATTTCATGGCCTCTTCTCCTTCCTCCATTACTCCCCCGTCAGATGAGATATTAACTAGAAGAACAGCAAGAGAGAGAGAGAGAGAGAGAGAGAGAGAGAACCCAAATTCTCTTTCTCTCTCTCAAGCCTATATACTATCTTCACATCGGTCGTCAGGTGAGAAGGGGAACCAAGCAGTTACATATACATCTTTCAGCATCTTCTTCTTCTTCTTCTTCTACCTGTTTCATTCATGGAGAAGTATGGAGAAGCAAGGTGCAAAGGGTTCTCATGGCCGCCGAGGTGCTATTCCTGCAGCTTCTGCAAGAGGGAGTTCAGGTCAGCTCAAGCTCTCGGGGGGCACATGAACGTGCACCGAAGGGATCGAGCCCGACTCAGGCAGTCCCCGCCATGGGAGCATCGCCTTCCTTCACCCTCAAACCCAAACCCTAACCCTAACCCTAGACCTCTCCCCAACCTCAACCTCCCACCTCCTTCCCCGGTTTTCTACACAATCCCTTCTTTGCAGCTCTCCTCTCTCGCACCCATTTCTTCTTCTTCTTCTTCTAACTCAAAGGAGGAGGGATTGAGGAAGGCGAAGGCCACGAAGGCGTGGAGGAATTTCATGGATGAGGGAGGAAGAAAGGAGGGATTGGTGGAGATCATGAGGAAGAAGATGGAGGTGAAGAGTTGTGGTGAGTTAGATGGTGACTTGGATTTGGAGCTGCGACTTGGGTACATTAATTAGCTTGCTATACTTAACTTCTTCTCTTCTTAAGCTGCTCCTATATATTAATGTTTAATTAATTAATGCTGATTTGATGTTAATTTAACTGCACTAATTAAGACTTCCAAGCTTTGGGTTTTTCTCTTAATGGGATTGAATGTTATTTTTTCAAGCTTCTTTTTTTATGTAATATATATAGATCATGATAGATCTGTATATTAATTAATTTGTTGTTAAGAACTGTCCATGCATGTACAACAGTAATTTTTTGATCATTAAGAAAAACTTAAACTCTCATTAAAATATATTTCAATTTAAGTAGAAAAGAATAGGTTTATTCTATTTGATGATTCATTTAATTAATGCTTTAATTCTAGGATTATAAACCATGTTAAACTTCTAATATTCCCCTCTTAATTTCCTAGTATATTGTAAATTGACCTTTCATTATATATATGGAGTGATCAAGAACATTATTTGTGTTCCTATGTAGAAGGTAAATAGTTTATTTTGCGGTTGGCGTCTCAATTTATGATTCAGATCATAAATTAGATGAGATAATTAATTATTTTTCTTCAATTTCAAGAAAATTAGTAAACCAATTTAAAATTTACGAGAGAAGAGCATGCATCTACCTTGTATATAATATTTATCCAAAAATGATTCTTATCTCCTTGGGACAATTAAGTATGTTAAAGTCGATGTGCTAATTAATATCATTTTGGTGGAGTACCTTAATTAAATAAGTAATTAATATAACTTATACAATTACTGCAAATGAAGATGAAATTCATTGAGTATATACTTTCTTAATTTTGTCCTAGCTACAATATTATTACTTGTGTGTGCAATATTTAGAGTTTGAGGAATTAAAGAATCTCATATAGTTAAGGCAGATTGCCTCATGCATACAAGGTCATTATAGAACTAATTAATACTAAAGACAATGAAGTGTAGGGCAAACTTTTGCTCCTTTCTCTGCTTATAAAAGTGAAAAAGAAGATGATAATTAGATGTGGTTGATGCATGCTAGTATGTTAGAGTGATCAGGAAAATTTCTCGAACTGAATCTAGAGTTATGCTGAGAGCATTTGGAGCTATATATTGGCTAAAATGTTAAAGTCTAGCAACTTTGATCTAAATTAAGTAGTGGGTGATCCATTAATTATTCAAAGCTATATTATTGTCATTGTTATCACCTTAAGGAGAAGATTGGATTGAATAAAGAAGATCTAGTTTTTCATTTTCTATTTGAGGAAGTCTTATGTTATTGAGACCCTTATGTGTCTTTGGTGAGTCTCGCCAAAGATCCACCCAAATTAAATCAAATCACAGCTAGTTGCCAATCTAACTATGGCAACCATGAGAACTTCCATGTAAAACCCTAGATATGGGAGCTAGTAGGGAATAGATTCTATGTAAATTTTTTAGATTTACTTTATCTTAATAGATGATTAGAGCAATAATTAAAGTATACAAGTAATATTAAACAAAAGTAATTAGCAATAGCAAGGAACAAATATTACAAGAAAATAAAAAATGCATGATATATCTTAGTTTAGCTCAATCTCGAGTCCATGTTCACCTCATTTCAATTGAAAAATCTTTACTACATCATATTCCTAATTAGTCTAGATAATTAAAGTACTCACATAAACCTTCTTATAGCCACCCGCTAGAGGACCTCCTCAGTACTCTAGCAAAAGGAACATACTCACCTCCTCCAATCCTAGTTTAGACGCTCTCTCCACTAATAATATGAAGGCAAAACAAGAAGTTAAAGATCATTAATATTAAACAAAGAAATCACTCATGCTTCTTCTTCATAGTTGAATCAAATTGAGAGTTAGAAGAAATATGAATTTCTTTAAGCACTTGAGAGCCAATCAAAGTGGTGATGAAACATATAACTTATACAAATTGTACAAATCTTTCCAATTAAATGCTTTAATCAGTTTAGAGTAGTGGAGGGAGAAGAAAGTTATTGAGAACAATTATAGTAATCTATGAGCCAAGAGAGAAGTTCGAACAACATCATCCTATCCTCTAAATTAATGGCTAGAAATAATGATTGTCACACATTAGAATGTTGACCTTATGTAGACCCTGACTAGACTTAGAACACATTGATCAATCTCTACTTAAATGCTTTAATCATTTTAGAGTGGCACAAAAAGAAGAAAGTTATTGGGAGTAATTATAGTAATCAATAAGTTAAGAGATAAGCTCAAACAACATCATCCCCTTAAATAATTAGGGCTCTAACTAATGACTAGAAATAATGATTGTCACACTTGAAGGTTGACCTCAAGTAGACCTCTACTAGCCATTATACCTTTCATAAAAATTCTAATGGATAATCCATGGATCTTAGGTTGACCTCACCATTTGTCATCGAATCTAGGTCGACCTTAAATATCGCTGCAAATAGCTACCAAGTCTCTGTTCAAGGTCATTGTTTGAGGTTTCCCTAATTAGGTCATTACAAATCTGTCAACTTCCATCTAATTCATTCTCGTTCCTATCATATTTAGGGAAGTCAGCTTTGAATGTGCCTTATATGTGTGGAATAAAATAACATAACTACATATATATAGAGATACTATCTTTTTTGATTCAACTCATATAAATTATCTAAGCTTTATAGTTATTGCCTCACATATACATCTAGCCTTCATCATTTCTTTTTGATATAAGATAATTTATTACGTATACTTGCTTACATTCTTAGCAGCATTTGATAAAAGCTGCACCTTATGTGATCTATTGGTCATTCTAGTGATCATCCGAACTCTCATCTTATGCCATGCTATTTTTTTCATAAAAAAACTATTTAATATTCGTTTCTTTTCTCATCTCATTAATTAATTTGTTATCAAATTGCATTAAAAAAAACAATCAGAGAGTTAAGATAGCCCTAAAAGTGAGCATAAAATGTAGCCCAAAACTCGAAACTCCCTCAAAATTGGCTAGCTTGTATTTTACTCTATTTTAACTTGACTCAATTTTCTTAGGACTTAAAATCTATTGAACTCGTAATTGACTCTATATCTATATATTAATATTGATATATATATATATATATACAAGATTTTCAAATATATATATTAAAATATTTTATGCATATGAATATATTATATTAGCCCAAAGTGAAAGAAGCGAGAAACAAGAAGCTTAGGCATTTTGAGAACAGGAAGCTTAGAAGTTTTGATGTGAAGTATATATGAAAAAGGTCCTCAATGAAGTATCCTTGGGACTTAATTGAACTAATTTCAAAACTCATGACCTATTTGCAATTGATCCCCTACATCAAGACCCAGCCGTAATTTTTCCATTTTAAATAAACCGCCTCCAATCATCTTCTACCTCCTCTTCTCCACCACTGCCAAATGGAAGCCCACGCCCCGGTCTCGCCGGAGCCACCCTCCGGGGAAAACAACTGCGGCCGCCGCCGCAGGTTCTATCTTTGCATCTTCTGCAAGCAAGGCTTCTCCAGGGGGCAGGCCTTGGGCGGCCACATGAACATCCACCGGCGAGATCGAGCCAAGATGAAACCTTTAAAAGCAGAGGACGACGATTACATCCGCCATGGATACCACGCCAATTACCATTTTAAGCGGGTGAATAACCTCGGCTCGCCAGCGCTGTGTTTTAACGCGGCTACTTCCGGCGCTAGGGGCGTGAAAGTTGCGGCTGTGTATGACCGTCGGAGGCTGCCGGAGCTCGGGATTTCCGGCGAAGAGCTGAAGCTGGGATTGAGTGTGAATGAGGATCATCAAGATCGAGTGGTGGTGAAGAAGAGAGAGGAAGAAGAAGGAGGCTTGGATTTGGAGCTTCGCCTTGGCCTTAAGCCATAGACGTATAGAAATATCTTCAAGATTCTGCAATTCATGATCTCATATTCGATTCTGTTTCATAAAATAAAAAATATTTTATTTATAAGTCTCACCTCTAAGAAATTATTTCATTCATATCTTCTAATTTTTTTTAATAGCTTATGTCTGATTTAATCTTTAAAAATATGTTTTTTATGTTAATTATAAATACATGTTTAAACATGTACTTAATAGTCAAATTTGATAAAATATTTCGTAAAAAATAATCAATGTAAAATTATTACACTAGTGAAAAAACCAATATGGTGTGTGTGTATGTGTGTGTATATATTGTTGAGAAAAAACTATCGCTTAATTTTTTTTTGAAATTCGGTCGTAGCCTATATTACTATACTAATAAAATAAGATATATCAAGTATAAAGGGATCGATCCTCATCGAGAATCGCATGAAAATATCGAATGGGAGGGACATGCTCCCTCGCCATTCGACATCATCTAAACATGAAAAGAAAGTTACAAAATCTGCCGCTCTATTCGCAGCCCTGTATATATGAGAAATCTTATACGCCTTGAAGGCACAAAGAAGACTGGAGATATAAGTTATGGTCCTGTCAGGATCAGGCTGTCCTTTGGCTGTCCTGTGAAGGTCGTTAATTGTGGTGGCTGAATCGCCCTCTATCTAAATTTCGTCCGCTGTAATCGCCCACTCCTGGCCGGTTGTCATCGCGATGAGGGCTTCCGTCGCTTCTGCTGTGAGAATGACATGGGTATAAAGCTTAGAGTTTGCTGCTATGAGGAGGTTGCCACAGTGATCCCGGATAGCTAGCGTGAAACCATATCATTTGAGTAGCGCTCTCGAAAAAGCTGAGTGACTCATCTGAGTTGTGGTCGAGCAGTGCGAGCATAGTTGAACAATAAGGTTGAACATATAGCTAGCTAACAAGTTTCTATCTTATTATAGCTATGCTCTAGATGTGAGCATCTCATAGGGGGAGAAGGGAGGTATCTGTCATTAATACCTGAAGAGTTTAGCAGCGTGATTGGTCTTGCCATCACCGTGCTGCGTAGTCATAGTCTTATTAATTATAAAAGTTACTTAAGTCATTTATTCTTACTTACTATCTTCTTTATTATAAATAACTTCATTTATGGTGAAGAAAGGGTTCCAACTTTCAGAATATGAGCTCACGAACATATAGAGCACTATTCACGTGTTATTCACCCAAGACTCATAGGCTTTGTTCGACTAGCCCTTTTCAGTTGAGTTGTCCCTGTAGCAATCAACAGCCAATCCCAGCTCTCCTTCATCTCTTTTAAAAGGCGACCCTGGGAGAAGCTCACCTCCCTCTTCCTTCATCTTAAGCTCTTCATTTCTTTTTATTATCTTTTTAATATGGTTGTTCTAATCCTTAATCTCTAGTTTAGGTTTTTCACCCAAATATATATATATATATATATATAACATTTAGATATATTTATTATTTGACTCCAAGAATTTTCAAAAGTTTTCAATTATAGTTAGCTATTTATAATTTTAGAAGCAATAAAATTATATATATTATTTAAAATTACCATTTAGAATATAATATAATCAAACCTATTATAATAATATATTAAGCATAAAATATTCAGTATTTATGTTTTTTTTCCCATAATCTTGTTATGAATTTATCTCTTTTTAAACATGGAGATTTAATTTAACGGGTAACTCTATTTAAGCCTCTAAGACTTACCTATTTTACAACAAAAGTTCACAAATTTTAAAATATATTATTCAGATTTTAAAAAAAATATTACACAGGAAATCGTGATTCCTCAATGATAGAATTTATTAGGTATTTTAAAAATAATAAAATACGCTTATTTAATCTATCAATTTTTAAAATATGCCACAATTATTTTCAGCTTGTCAGATTTAGTTCTCCGTCGCCGCGATCCACAGGCATCGCTGCCTGTGCACGAGGCTGCACTCGCTTGAGGCTGGCCGCCTGAGAGCGCCCTCGCTGGCAGCCTCGAGGGCGGCCTCTTGCACGTGCGGCCGCTAGCAATTCTCTAAAATAAAGTGGATAATATCTTTACATTTAGATCACAAGATATTACATATATTCTACTCAGTTCACGCTTCACGCTAACTGTGGTTATTAGAAGTTGGTCATGTATGTCTTCATACTCCTTTTGTGCATTATAAATTACAGATAAATTGGAGTCAATATTACAGAATATATTTTTTTTTTTGTTGAAATATCACTGAACATTATTGATGAACGCATTGGATAACACTAACTAATAAAATATATATACAGAATTTATAAAGCTGGCCCTAATGATTATGATGGCTGTCTTGCATGTATAATGAAATATATATTTTGATAAACTATATTAATTAATAATATAAATATATATATATATATATAATGTAATATTATTAAGAGAGAGAGAGAGTAGCGGCGGTCAAAAGCTTGGACCGGGTCGGCCGCCAGCTGGGATTGGGAGTTATTCAGTAAACGACCATTGGCTTGGCTGACCCGGCCGGCTTAGCTGGCCGGTCTCTGACCCGGACCGGGCCGGCTTAGCTGGCCGGTTTAAGCCGGCTATAAGACAGGCCAGAGCAAAGGACATGGATAATTGTGTTGATTGAACATTCTACAAACTTATTCAGAATTGGTAATAACAATTTAATAAGATAAAAGCTAGGACTTACTAAATCTCATTTTAAAAAAAAAAAAAACATATTTCGTATGTTAAGAGAAAAAACCGTCGTGTCACTCTGTCATGACACGCGAACAAATTTAATTTAATCACTAAGCGAGGCCAACCGAATGTGGCGCCCCAAACGGGTTCGACGGACAGCTTGGTTGAAAGTTACGTGGTCGAACAATGCAGATCTAGTCGAACAATGAGGACGAACAAGTAGCTAATCTTTCATTAATGCTTGGGCTGTCAGCGGGGTGGCAGAACCTGCCACCGCCACGTCGCCCTGTTGCACCCCTTATTAATGAAACTCACCAGCTTACGCAATTTCACCTACAACCTCCTGATTAAAAATTGTATTATTTATGATGAGGAGGGGGTTTTTGGCTTTTTTCCACGAGTGATTCAACTTAGGATTGCTCCGAACTCAAAAAACTTCTTGGGTACAGATTTCTCACTATTCACGTATAATCCTTCAATTTTGTTCCACCAGTTTTCTTCTCAGAAGTCTTTCCTAGCACGGTTAGCAGCTAGCCTTGATCCTTCCATCTCTTCTAGGAGGACCTTAAGGGAAGTATTCTTTTTTTTTTTTATTTTATCTTTTTAACTTTCTATCATTTCACTAATCCAATCTATTTTTACCTTTAATCTTTAGTTTGGAAATTTTACCAAAACATTATATGATTTTTTTTCTTTAATCAGAGTATTTTGTGTGAGTAAGTCATTAAACTCATGAACAACACTACAAACAGTTAGCTGTTGCATGAGCCAGCCAGCTTTTGTTTCATAGTGTTATATAACTAAGGGTATTTTACCGTTAAGTCCTTATAGTTCAATCATATTAAGAAATATTAAGCATTTTAAAATTATTTTATTTTAGTCCCCATAGTTTATGCATTATAAGTCTTAGGTCCCTGTGTCACTTTTTTCATTAATTTTCATTGAAATTCCCAAATAAACTAAAATGTACCTCTGTTTCATCTCTTTTAATTTTTTTTTCCCATCCTTCACCTTTCGATCTTTGGGAGTTAAGTTCGTTAGTGCTAATGATGAGAACATAAGAGGGCTGATCATCTGAGCTTCTATTATCGAAGCCACCCTAATCCCAATAAAAAGCACAGTAGCTATCTAATATGCAATCCACCTGTATGCATCTTCCAGTGTGACAGCCTCACAGTCATCAATCGAAGTTACTTCGAAAGTAGTTTCATTGCCACTAAGATGCCCTCATTATTACTGCTAACAAGCTAGGCAAAGATAAAAGGCAGAATTCGAAAGCAGTAGGTAGAGATACGATGAGCTAGACAGTGACGAAGATAGAAATTAGAGGTATGAGGTAGAGGCAAAAGGCTAAGGTAATAGTATCAACAGTGGGTGACGGAGGTGACGACTGACAATGAAGGGAATCATATGCAAAGAGAGGAAATGTTGGAGAAAGGATGAGAGTAAGCTAACATCTATGGTGATTTATGATATTAAATTTTCAGATAAATAGTGTTGATGGAAGCGCGACATGCAAACAAGCGAGGGAAAAGGAGAGGCCAGTGGTTATGCATATAATCAGTGATTTGTTACAATATTATATGTGATGAAAAAATACTAGTGGTCTTCAAAAGTGGCAACACGGGACTATGGTTGTTCCCTTTTGCCAATTTTACGAAGAAATTGGATCTAAGATTTGCCATAATTATGCATTCTCAAAATTGGATATACAAAAAAGCAATCGCAAAAGTGATAATGATAGTTTTATTTGCAAATGGCTTTTCGATGGAGTTTCACAAGTAGGTAGTAAATATTCTTAGCAATTTTTAATGTTAGTAATAGAACACTTATAGATTATGTCTGTCACGAAATATGCAATCGGTCGAATATTGTTCTGTCGCAAAACTTGAAAATATTTGAGGCATTTGATTCAATGTTATCTTGGATTTATGTCATATTATTTAAAAAATTAATTATTTAATTTAATAATATATAAAGATATATAATTTAATAATATTATAAAATTTTATGAAATTGACACTCAAAAATAATATCTAAATGCGAAAATTGAACTGAACAGCCTAATTAAATATTCAAATTGGCTCTTGTGAGCCAGTGACTCGATGTCAAATTAAATTTGGGGTATACGAAAATAGGTTCCAAACTGAGAGACCTGGACGTACTTTTCCCAAAACTAAATAAATAAAGAAAAGTTTGTTAACCTCTAATGGGCCAAGATGGAGGCCTGAGCAGCAATTATTGGGCCTTCTTGTTGGCCCATTGGGCCATTTCTGAAAGTTTCTCTACTGCTAAACAAAGGAAGTATTTACGGCTTCAGCAGTCCGGTAGGGTTGTGATCGGGGCTGCCGATGAATCGGCGGCGAAATGGCGGAGGAAGAGAATCAGGCGCAGTACTTCTCCCGGGATTTCAGCTGGGAGGAGTTGCGAGACAAGGTCGAGCGGAACCCTTCATTGCGTTACCATCTCTCCCCTTCTCCCTCCTCGCCTCATCCCGGCGACGCCATTGCCGACGCTTGGAGAAGCTTCCACAGCCGTCATTCCTCCGGCAAGTTTTTTAAGGTCTCTCTCTCTCTCTCTCTCTCTCTCTCTCGATTGGTTTTCATCTTCTTATGGGTTTTTTGTTCATGTTCAACTCGTTTTTGGCTGGTTTCAACTTTTATTGACGGATTTTCCGGTAGCGTATTGGACCTATTGGTTGGTTGGTGGGGAATGGGAGCTTAGCCTTTATTGAACCGTCGTTTCTTTTGATGAAGGTAAAAAGGCAGATTGCTTATTTGCCGAACTAAACATTGGTTTTCCTCTTGGTTTTGATTGATTTGGAAAGTGGAGTAATATGTAGTTTTAATTGAAATTCAGGTCTGGTGAGAATCCTATGTAGTCTGACATAGTGTGATGTTAGACTTTTGATAGATGATTGTATTAAGTTGAAGGAGCTATATTAGTTTATAGAGTGTTGACGGAGAAATACGTAGGTATGATAATCGATGACACGCAGCATATGCCCTGCACGAGTAAGGAAGATTAAGCAATAGATAACAGAAGAAATGTAATTACAGCATGTAAATGGAGATAGAGTTTAGGTGGTTTACAGACATTATCTTACGTTCTTTGGTTGAACTGGGATGAAGATCCATTAAGTCAGAAGAAAGTTCGCTGAAAGCAATTACAGAGGGAGATCAGAGTAGGAAGGATAATATAAGTATCAGGGTTCCAAGGATTCTGAGGAGGAAGGTTGCCTGGGAGTGGATCTTAATCTTGATGTTGACTAACTCCCTTTAATCTGAAGAGAGTCCTGTATTTAGTTGAGAGTGGAGCACGGTAGTTGGCGATGGCTAGTAGAGTCAGAACTTCAGGTTATAATAAAGAAGATTCTGGTCATTGATGTCACTGTTAGATATTATGAGAATGACACATGGCATTCCATGTGGTAACTTTGTTGGAGACTGACAAATAGGTTGTTACAGAGAATATCAAGGATAGATTGTGATGAACAATAGTGATTACTACAATTATTATTATTTTGGAGTTGTGCATCAACTACAAATAGGTTTACATGCTGGGTGACATTTGAATTATAACAAACTAGTTGATTGCATAATCTGTGCTGTAGCATCATGGCATGATGTTGGAATAATTGTAGAAAGTACCATGGTCCCACAGTTGAGGATTTGGGACCTCAATCTGGGGTGAGACTTCAGACCTCATTCTTAGGTGGAAAATTGGACGTCTACATGAAGTGGGACCTCGATTTGAAGTGAACTTCGATCTACTGTTCAAGCTCGGCTCGTCTTGGGGAAACCTAACATTGATTCACAACATTCTAAGTGTCATGGGGGCTACTAAGATACAACTAGGAATCATTATGGAGTGCTAGCTAATTGCTTAATAAAATGATGGGGGTTCTTCTTTCCTTTCTATTTAAAACATCAGCCACCTGATGATGGGTGCGAACATTTGTGTGGTCCCAAATGTTTGCCCACCAATCACAAGTGAGCACATTGCAATGGTAGAGTTTAAATACCACTTTATAGTTCCACAAGGCTCTTCATCTTCCTTATATAATAAACTTGAGTGTCAAAGAGTTCTCCCAGGTAAGATGAATTTTATATATATATATATATATAAATATGTATATTAGTTACAGTGAAGATTACTAATGCTAGCTAGAAATCATTGGTTGTCCTTTTTGTCAAAAATGAAACATGCCACAGTATACTTGACTTTGATTTAAAGTGAAATATGCCATAGTATACTTGTTATTTTACATATTTCCTTTTCATATTTGATATTGCATACTTTGCTAATATGTAAAATAAGAAGCATGGGAAGGGTAAGCATAGAGTTGCTAGTTCACCATTCAATCTGTTAATTATCCAATTGGTTTGTGCTAGAATAAAACTATAATTTTTAGGTTAGGTTTTGAGGGTTTGTCTCAAAAAGTATTCAGTGGAATAAATAACAAGACTTTCCATGGTGTAGTAATGATGTTAGTTGTAATAAAAGAATCCTACTAGGCATTTCTGCTTCTGTTCATTCAGGCGAAAGGAAATAAAAGCAAGTAGAGTTAGGTATAGAAGTTGATAGTTTAAAATTTTAGAAGCATTTATATGAAGGATACGTTAATTATAAAAAATTACATATTTCACTGTTAAAAATAACATATTACGTATATCATATTGAAATCTTACAGAATTATAGGTTTTATATAATTTTTGGAAAAATCACACTATACTCTAAATCCAGAACCTTAAAATAATAATTTATAATTCAAAACATTAAATCCTATGTCTTAAATTGCTTTAACACTAAACCCAAACCCTAAATGGCTAAATCTTAAACCCTAACCTTAAATCTTAACTCTAAAATGTTAATTTTCATAAATTAACTATAGATAAAATTCATTTTAAACTCAGTCTAGTGAGATAAAAATCTCTATTATGGACTTATGAACTATGCATAATAGGATAAGATTTATGAAAATACATTAATAATTTAATTTCAAAAATACTATGTGAAATATATAATTTTGTATGATTTCAGTGTGATATATCTAATATTTCATCTTTGATTTATATATTAAAAATGACATAATATATGAATAAAATGGATTTTTATATATTGAAAGATGCGTATGATGTTAAAAAAAAAGATTTAATATTATTTTTTAATTTTTATAATAAATGAACCATTTAGTTGTTATGACTAAAATAGTATGAGGATTAAATAGACTTTTAGATCTCATTTGGTTTGAGATTTGTTTTTTGACAAAAGAATAAAAACATTATAAATCTTCCAAATTTTTTTAAAGGGGTTCCTTCCCAAACTAAATATTGTAAGATGAGATTAATCTTCTTTATTTTTAATAAAAAAATTTGAACAATTTCAGAAGAAATTTTTTAAAAACAGTTAATAAAATATTTTAGGACAACAAGCTAGGTGGGAGATGAGGAGGGGAATAGAAAAATATAAGGGTTGACCTCACTTGGGGCCATGACCATTGCAGTTGTCGAAGAAGTATGGTACCGGTAGAGATGAGGAAAGATGATGACCTTTGAAGACAACTACTTAACCTAGGATTCTTGGTCATTCTTAATTTTTATCTCATTACGGCCAACCTAATCCACAAATTATAGCTCAGGGGAACGATCATTTCGACCATTAGTTGGCTGAGTTTTGGAACTTTGGATATATTTTCTTGTGGAAATGTCATTTTCAATAAAATTGTATTTTTTTCTCCTTAAAAATAATAGAAAAGGAAAAAGAAGATACATGCTAATAAAATTATTTTCACAAGAATACTCAAATTATCAGGAAAGGCGATATCTATTGAAAGAATTTCCTGAACTGATTGATTGTGATAGCCCAATCTGTGTCTTGGAAGTGGGTTGTGGAAATGGGAGCACAGCTCTTCCAATATTAAGGTAATATTTTAGTAGATCATTGTTTCCTATCTTATAGCATTTTCTTTTTCATGGCTGCTGATGATCATGATGTTGATGATTTGTGTATGAACAGGACTATATGGAACTTCATTTGATTTGGATCAACATTAACATAATAGGAAAAACAATAAAGAGGAATGCCTTGTTTCATCATCTTCACCAATAGCCTTATCCCAACTATTTAGATTGGCTTTATGAATGCTTTTCAACAATTAGCCCTATCTAATATGCCAACCCTAATTTATTTTGTTCTTTTTTGTATAATCTATAACCAGGTTATTTTTTACCTACCTTCCTTTTCATATTTCCTTGATCAAAATATTATCTACACTTAATAATGCATCTTTTGATATAATTTGCGGTGCTAACCCTAATTATCATTCAATCTATACAATCTGAATGGAATAGAATAGAAAGTATAAATAATAGTCTTACTACACAATCTCAAAATTTTAATCTCAATAGCGCTAACAATTTATTTACTTGGATAGAATGAAATACTGTTGAAATGAATGACATTTCCTTCATTTATCTGAATGGAAAAGAATAGATAATATAGTTCTATTGTCTAATGCCTTTTCATATTTCCTTGACCAAAATATTATCTACACTTAATGGTGCATCTTTTGCTCTACTTTGTATGTTCTACACTATATTGTTCTATTATCTAATGGCTTTTTTTCAATTGATGACTACTATCTCTTCCTAATGTTATTATTTTTTATTTTATGCTTTTTAGTCTTACACACAATCTCAAAATTCTCATCTCAATAGCAGTAATGGTTTGTTTACTTGGATAGAATGGAATAAAGTTAAAATGAGTGATAATTCTTTCATTTATCAGAATGAAATAGAATAGTTTATAAGAAATTAGTAGAAAAAAATACTAAAATACTCATGAATATAAATTATTTGAAATTTTATGTTATTTATTAATATTGAACTTATTTTACACAAACAATTGGATGTGTGTACACATGTATAAGTATAAATGTATATACATGCATATGTATATACATGTATACATGTATATATATGCATATGCACACGTATACATATAAATATATATGTACATGTATAAGTATATATGTGCATACAAACATACATCTATATATATGTATGCATGTATACATGTATCATTAAATGTATATATATGTATATATATGTATATATATGTATATGCATATACATACATATACGCGTATGCGTGTACCTATATGTATGTATACAAATATATGTTTGTGCACATGTATATGTATGTGCACTTGTACATGTTTGCATACACATATATTTATATGTACATGCATACATACGCCAATTCATATGCATATGTATAAACATAATCTATTATAATAAGTATTATTTTTGATTTTCTAGTAAAATATAATAGTAACAGTTAGCATTGCAAAAATTAGACTAGAGTGCTCGGTCTGACTTGACTACTATATTCCTTCAATAAATTTCAACTTCTCAATGCCACTAATTCATGTTTTTCATACCTGGTTTCATGTTCTTCCAGCAACCATCATAATCATTTAATAAATTTGTTTGGCTCTTTATTTTTATTATTATTTTGAAATACTGTAATTGCCTTATTATTGTATCTTCCTAGAATACAGTAAAGTTGAATCTTTGGTATTTGTGTGATTATAATTCATGAAAGTTTCTGTAGATGTTATTACTGCATATTTCTTGTCTGATGCCACGTGGGTTAGTTTTTTCTAATTAAATTAACCCATCCCAGAGCAAAGCCGAATGTCTTCGTCTTTGCTTGTGACTGCAGTAGGGAGGCCCTTGAAAGAGCAGAGGAAATGGTTTCTTCTTCAAATCTGGCCTCAGTCAAGCATCAATTCCGTACATTTGTCCATGATTTCTCTGTTAATAGATTTCCAGATTGGTTGCTATGCTCTTCTTGTCAGAATTCCGTTAGAATACAGTCCCACAACAAAGCAGGTGTGCCATTTTGAGTTTTCTGAGATCTGTTTTCCATCCTGAAAGTCATGCTACTGTTACTAGGCAGTATTTGCATTCTCTTCTATTGTTGAACTTAGACTGTAAAGTAAAAGACTTTATTTTATAAAAAAAGTCTCTCTTGAAGCAAAAATTATGCATTAATATTTAAAGTTAAAACCAAAATTCTGCATTTGATAAAATAAGCATCTCTATAAATTGATATTCTTATGCTACACTTCATGTGTGTTCTTTTGTTTATTTAGAAATTGAAGAAAATGGCTTGATATGGTTAAGTGATCTTTCCTTCTTTGGCGCTGAATGCTGCATTGGTGGCATTGATTTTGTAACCATGGTGAGTACTTTGTCAATAAATTTCTGTGACAGCAGCTTTGTTTGAATGCATGTTTATTGAAAACCCTGTCATTTTATTCCCATTAATCATGTTTGTCATTTTTTCCTATATCTTCTTTTAAGTCGCACCTTGTAAAAATTTGCGAAATCATGTTCTGATCTTTTACCAGCTGCATTACTAATTTTCATCTCTTACCAATTCCTACAATGCTTGTAAGCTATCAGCTCACAGAGAATGATTTAGGGTGGAATACAATGAGTGTAAATTTTGAGACTGGCAATATTAATTGGCAAATTACTTGCAATTAAGCATAATTAATTTCAAAGATAAAATTATGTGAAAATCTAGGAATTAAAATCCTGCCAATTAAACTAAGTCAAAATATCATTAGTAAATTGGAATTTACTAAGTTAGATTAGGGTACGTATTTGAATTTCAACACATAAGTTTAGGGAATAGAAATTTAAGTTGGTCTCTTACAAATATATATTGCCGGGTGTGTGTGTTTAGGAATTTTAAAATTAATCTTGGTGGTATATCACATCAAACAAGTTTAAATATCAAAATTTAACTATATTTCTTATTGTACACATATTTTAAAAATAAAAAAATAAATTTTATTTGACACTTTACACACGTATCAAAATAATAACTAATTTATATTATATCTTGCACACATTCCAATATAATAGCAAACTTTTTTCATATCTTACATAACTCTCAATAAAAAAATAATCATTTAACTTTAGCTTTAAGCTTTTTAAAGTTAATCTTTGCAAACAAGCACACCGTAGTCTCTAATATAAGAAATTAGATTTGATCAATCAAGGCAAGCAACAAGAGCAAATTGATCAAATAGAAATTCCAAACTCTTTTTTTTTTATAGAGAGAGGATATTAAGATCAAGAAATTAACCATAACAATTTGTATTAGAGGATTGAACTGTGGTCATGTGATCGAATTAAAATAAGAATTTTACTATAGTGTGATACCCCATAATCCAAGTAAACTGGTAATCAAGTCTGGTCACCGACAATCTGGTCATTGGGAGTAAATTAAACATATTTTGCTACTACATAAATTAATTTTACTAATGCAATTAAAGATTTTTAATTATTTAATAGGGTTAACTATTAAAAAGTCCTTGTAGTTAATCTTTAATTACACTTTGGTTCACAGATTTTAAAATATTTTTAATAGATCCATACAGTTTACCTAATGTTATAAATAAAGTTCTCTGCAATTATCTCTAATAAATTTCTGATTTTATCTTTCATATTTCTTCAAATTCTCAAGAATATATTATTCTTTCATATTCTCTCTTCACTTTTTAGCCACCTTCAACATCGTTGCCTCTCCTCTACCGCTCCACTTTTTGGCCTCCTCGTTCGTTTCGCCTGCTCCCCTGCAGGAGCAGGGGAGAGAGAGAGAGAGAGAGAGAGAGAGAGAGAGAGAGAGAGAGAGAGAGAGGGTAAAGTTGAAATTTGAGAGATAAAATAACATAATATTCTTTAGATGCTGATGAAAATAGTCAATTTAAATCTTTTATGTAATAATTATAATTTTTAGAGACCTTTATTGTTATAAAATTTTCAAAATAGAGACCTATCAGGAAATTTTTAAAAATTATAAACTAAATTGTAATTAAGGGTTATCTATAGGGGCCTTTTAGTAATTAAAACTATTTAATATTAAATACCCTTGTTTTTATCTTTTTCTAACTAAATAACTACAATTAAGTTTATAAACTCTTACTTTGTCAACACTCCCCGATCCCAATTTCAAAATTGTACCTGCAAATCTGTAATTAAATACATAATGAGTCCACTACCAACTCAGTAGTTGAATTTAATTTAATATGCTAACTAAAATGGTTGCAGACAAACATCTAAGTGATCCAACATCATGTGTTAGTTTAAATATTTAACCTATAACATTCTTGTAAATCATCTTACTTGTTATAACATAGAAACATCCTTTTTTATGAGCATAATGTGAGCAAATAATCTGACATATATCAAGTATACCATATAGAGTATAATAATTAAGATGTAGGTGATCCAACCAAACGAGTGATGAATTCTTTTATGTTAGATTCTTTGAATGTAGCCTAATGGTGTTTATGGCTTCAAACTTCATGGAGCGGGATGCAATTCCCCTTATTCTTTAGCAGTTAAAGATTGAAATTACTCTATTTTACATCAAACGACTTTCCAAGCAAGATTTTTATTTTAGTATCATTAGAGCATGCACTTTTTTTATAATTTTTTCTTTGTTATGACCATTTATGCAGAAACTGAGACCATTTTTTTTTCAAAATCTAGATATTCACTCTATCAGCAGTACCACTTCAAAAGATGCCATACGTCATTGCTGAGTGCATATCTGTTTTAAAGCCAGGGGGTCTACTTCTATTCAGAGACTATGGTACAAATTTATGATAGTATAGTACGTGCTTCCTATTAATTTTAGCGATTTATATATAACAACAACACCAACAACAAAATCAAGCCTTTATCTCATTAGGTGGGATCGACTATATGAATTCTTTGTTTCCATTGCATTCTATCAAATAATAAATCTTCATTTAGTTCCAAATATGTAAGATCATTCTTTATAGTTTTCTGCCATATCATTTTTGGCCTTTCTCTTTTTTTTTTTTTTAAACGTGGGCAAGATCAAATAATCTAAATTTCTTTATTAGAGTTTTTATTGGCCTACCACTTATATATCAAAATCATCTAAGTTGACTCTCTTTGAGTTTATCTTCAATTGAGGTCACTTTAATCTTTTTACGGATATACTCATTCCTCATCTTGTTCTTCCGCATATACCTGTTGATCCACCTTTAGTGATTTACATACGTGCGACAAAAATTAGCTACTTGCATGTGATTATACAAATCATACAATTTAAATTGTTCACTTTCAAAATGAATAAATATCAAAATTTCAAGGCATTGATTAATTTAATGTCAACATATTATTTATAAAAGAAGATTTAATTTGTTTCTTCCCTATTTGAGTGATGTGATGCATGTAAATTGTTCGAGTTAATGTGTGAACTATTTTAAATTTGTTTGATTGATGAATGTCTAGATCTCTTGCATCCTAATACAGGTTAGAAATTGTGGCAATTCTCCAGCCCAATGGGGAGGGAGAGTGCTTAAGTACTAGAGTCAAAGAAACACCACTCCCAAGTGGGGTGGGAGGAAAGTGCACTGTTTGGGCATAAAAAAAAAAGATAGTTAGAAATAGCTTAACTGTAGTTACATGAATGCATAAAATGTAGTTCTTATGTGTTCAAATTGTGTACAATGTAAATTTAATTATTTGGGTTGTGCATGAATAGAAAAGCTAAATATAACATTTACATATATTCTCCTAAGCTTAGTAACTTTTTTTTTTTTGATGGAGTTTATTAACTTGTATTACTAACTACTCTTCCAGTTTGTTCTTCTCCTGCCATTTCTTTCAACTACATACTTGATTTGGGCTAAAACCTGTTACATTTTGACCCAGGGCTTTATGACATGACAATGCTTCGATTTCCTCCAGATCAGAAGGTGGGTTTCAGGGAGTACATGCGATCAGATGGCACCCTTTCATATTTCTTTTCACTAGATTCTGTCAGAAGTCTTTTCCTCGGTGCTGGATTCGTTGAGGTAATATACTTTTGCTTCGTTAGTACAATTGTGGATATATAGTTTGAGTCCATGAAGCAAACATAGTCTGTGATGCATATAAATTTAGTGACGCAGAAATTGAATTACTGCACTGTTCTGTCAGTCATACAAAATGTCAAGTGAGTGTCGGCATTGACAGATAAGTGAACTTGAAATACTTATAGAGGGTTTAGAATGCAAATAGTTGTTTTAGTATAGCCAGGGAAATTGGTTAAGGTCAAATCCATGTCAGAAATAATTAACATGAGAGCTTGAACTTAAGCACAATATTTAATTACTGGTTTCTTAGTGATATAAAAGTTTAAGTTATGACCAAAGAATCACATTCTTACCCTTCAAATCAATCTTACAAGTTACAACTGAAACTTTTCTTACTTTGATTAACTTGTATATTTTTACCTTTTACAGCTGGAGCTTGAATACTGCTGTGTGATTTCCGTGAATCACCGAATGAATAAGAAGATGCACAGGGTTTGGGTTCACGGAAAATTCCAAAAGCCAGTTCATCGCTCTTTAGGATTGTCTACCAGGTAGTGGTGTTATAAAACAATAATTAGGCTTCGAATTTTTTACGTTATGGGTAACCTAGCATATCAATCCCTTGGTTTGTTAGGGGAATTATGTATCTTTAAAGATTTTCTCATATTACACATTCATCACCAGATCTCTCATATTTATATACAGATCACTCACATCTTATAAATATTAAGAAAACTATCCTTCATTAGTTCTCTAAACATCTAAGGAGTATATCATTTGTATTCTATGTTAATTTGAAAAACTATTCTTCATTAGTTATCTTATCATCTTTACGGACTATGTCATTTGTATTCTATGGTACACAGGTGAATGGAGTAACACATCAAGGTCGTAAGTGATGATGCAGGGGTCCTTAATGGTATATGGAGGTGATCAAGTGCATATTAGTTCAAATACAAATGCTATATCATTAAACATAAGATAACTGTAATTTTGCAATATTTACCTGATTTTAGTTACATGCATTGGAAATATTTGTTGGTGTTAAATATGTAATATGAGAAGATTTTAAGGGAATGTATGTAATCCTCCCAACTTAGTTTTAGGCTTGACGGTCTTGTTGGAAACTCCTAAGTCATTCAAAGTTTGCTTGATTTAAAACTAATTCAATTTGATTATAAATTGGTGGCATGGAGATGATTCAATTCAAAGTTGACTTGATATATGCATATAGACTATATAGGCATGTCATAGTGTATATGAAAAAAAGTTAAAGCTCCATAAAATGATTGAAAAAGGACCAGGCGGGTAGAGTAGTGGCTTGCAAACCGAGTGGGCGTGGAGCTCTCGCCGCCAGCAGATGGCGATAACCTGTGATGGAGGTGAAAGGAAGGAGGGTGGAGAAATTTGTAGCTAAATTAAAGCTTGGGAGAGTCTTCCAAAGTAAGAGGGTGGTCTTTTCCCTCAAAGATAATTAGTAATGGGTCGGTGGTGGTTGGTGTTCCCAGCTTGCGATGAAGATCTAGGGTATATGGAGGAATGGGAGGAGATTATCCCACTTTTTGACAATGGGAGCATGAAGGAAGATAGTTTTAAGATTGACAGCCAGGAGAAGTGCACTGTTCCACAATTTCACTGGAATCAACAGAATCTGGAGTAGTGTTGGAGATGGATAGCAATATGGATATTGAGTGAAATCTATACTTTAGGGAGGATAATCAACAAGTAAACCCCAAGGGGAAGTCCACCGAATGATCATCAAGTAAACCTTAGGGAAAAAGCCAATGTATCTTTACTGCAAGCTCCAGGCCAACCAATGCAGGGCGTCAACAACACCCCTATGGAGATGGGGGAGGACGGTAAAGGGCAGGCATGAAATCTAAAGGAAAAAATGGTCTACTGGAGTTGACCACATGGTTTCTTACCACATAGTATGCTCGAGTAGAGCTGCTAGAAATGCTAGGAAGTGTGATGTGGATATGTGATGCATGTGTTGATATATTTCGAACTAGGTGTGCTCCTGGTATTCTTGGTATATCTTCTTAGCATAATACTAGCCCAAATTAGTCCAAAACTTCATAACACATTTAGGAAACAGTGTGCGAGCCAGGTGCCTGGGGAGATGCACAAACTGGCAGCAAGAATGGCTATGTCCTATGTTATAGCACAACAATCCACAAAACAATAGTTGGATTATGTGAGCAGTGACGAAAGGGGGCAGAAACTCTGCTTGGGGAAGTGGAGGTAGTGTTTCTTGCTGAGGAGAGTCAATCAAATCAATCAAGAATGACAATTAGTTCTTGTTAGACGACTCCTTCGTCGTAGAATTCCATTCCACATCACTGCCAATGAAACTCAAAAGAAATGCAGATTTATGGGTATTGTACAAGATTGTTTCTTGACTAACTTTGCCAATGAGGAAAACTAACATGTCAGGTTTGTAGGGTCATGAATACTCTGATTGATGGCCAGGCAATTGGGTTTGATAACCGGACACCCTCCTTCAGGCCACCATTGGATGCTATCTCAGCTATCCTACTATGCACATCGATCACTAGGACTTATGATGCGGGACAATATGCATGATATAATTCTAATTAGAGATTAGTAAATAATTTAACAGATGAACATAAAATTTATCCGGAAATGTTGTTGATGATAGTATGTAATAATTAAAAAATCTTAGGTCAAGAAGTAAATTGATTTCAAAGATTTAGAAACAAACTCAAATGATATCTTGTCAATTTACCAAATGATTTAGGGCAACTATATCTCAACAAATCAGAATTAGGGTACGCAGTAATATAGGCATCCTCACAATGTAATATTACCCAACAGCAATTTAATCACACAGTAATGTTCAGGTCACACAAGTGAGCAAATCAAATAGTCCCAATAACAGATACCACAACAAAATCTCACAGGATTTTCAAAGTATTCAGTTGATGTTTGGGTTTACCTCGACAGGAGATTTCGGATCTCAAGGCTGAATTGCAGCAACCCACGGATCGTTTGTGTTATCAGCAGTACTGTGGGGTTCAGCGGAGGGCTGAAGCTGAGAGCACGCAAGACAGTGTCAGGGGCGAGCGGAGCGAGTGCAGTGACAGTGAGGCGGAACCGAGTGGAGTTTGCGGGGCTGCAGAAGGGCAGGACCAAGGCGGTGGAGCTGGGCGGTCGGGAAGGGGTGGCAACGGGGTCGCCGACACTCCGGTGGCCGGTGGATCACCTGGAAGTGAAGGCGGAGGCAGGCGAGCGGAGCGAGCACGGTTCTCGGCTTTGCTCGCGGGGATCTCGGCTCGGGTGTGTGAGGCGAGATGGTGATCGGATGAGGGTTGCTGACGACAGTGAAGCGGAGCGACCGAAACGACTGCGTCGAGGTCGCCAGGGTCACCGGGTGACCGGTGGGTCGACGGGGGGGAGGTGGAGGCAGGCGAGCGCTCGTAGGTGGCGCTTTTCGGGCTCGGCGAGGGCTGTAGCTGAAGGAGGAGCGGAGCGACGACGGCCTCGTCGGCGCTCGCCGGTGATTAACGGGCCGACGGGGGGGGCGGAGGCAAGACGGGCGAACGCGCGGCGGAGGCGAGACAGGCGAACGCGCTGTAGAGGCGAGGCCGATCAGTTCCACTGAGAGAGAAGGAAAAATAAAAAAAAATAGATTTTTGGGCAGAGAATCGCATAAAGAGGCCTGGATTTTAATGAGTTTAAATTGTGGTTTAAATGCGAGAAAAGTTAGGAAAATACTTTAAATTTCTTTAAGGTATTTAGGGATGCTCACTTAAGGCCCTAACCTTTCCCTTCACCGGGATGTAATACACTTTATTTAAACTCAAAATGATTTCATTCCAGGATTAAGAACAAATAACACTAGTCCATGCATACATTTGAAATTCAAAATGCGAAAATAAATTCTAAAATAAATGCGGGAATAAAAAGGATTACAATCATGCCAAATACGAATGTCTAGAAAAAAGTAAATAAATGAAATCAGACAAAAAATTGAAATATTCTCATTCAAATTAATAAATTGATTTAAATAGAGATTTTCAATCCACTGATCAGCCACCAATCGTGTCTGCTGTCAAATCTGCAGATATCAATCCTTCATTCAGATCGACGCCACGTGGTGAGATCTCGGACGTCGAATGTAGACCCTGCCTGGAATAAATCAACGGTCTGATGTCGCCGTGGAGCCACGACAATTTAGCTATGATTGCAGCCAATGCCGGAGTGCTGCTATTGATTGACCAATACACGACAGGGAGAGGGGTCTTTATCCTCAGGTATTTGTTAAGGGTGCATCGGATTCTATAAGTATCTTTGAATGTGGCAAAGTGCGGTATCGAAACACCCAATGCCCATTGAGGATTGGATGCCTGGAGTGAAACTACAATAGCAAACTGGAAAGGAAGCCAAAGCTGCAACAACAAAAGTTGTGAGAAGCAAAATGTGGGAGATAAAAAGTAGTAGGCCAACTTGGTAGAGCAGAGACTTTTCTCAGCATGCACGCCATCATTACCATTCATTATGTGTGGTTCATTCAACTATGCCAGCAAGCCTGAGCTATGATATGCTTTTATTTAAAATGTATCAAATAACAAAGATGATATTCTATAAATCATAAATTAGAAATTTTATTGAAATCTATTGTTTATTAACTAAGGTTTCCTAATTTATTTATGTTTTTTCATGTCCTACAGATGCAACTCATAAAAGAGTACATATACCAAGTGTCATGATGAGCCAGGTTTGATCAGTTTGAATACCATCGACAGCAATAAGATTTTTATCCTAGCGATTTATGGTTGTTTTTTCCTTCCTTATTTCATTAGTAGGAAGGTGTGAAAATGGTTGTTTCGATCGATTTGGTTAACCGAATTAAAATAAAAAATCAGCTTTCGTTTTCAAATGGAGAAAGCTGAACTAGCCAACTAAGGTTACAAATTGAAAATTAAATAAATCAAATAAAATTTAGTTTGTTCTATTCGATTTATCATGACCTTCCTCAAAAGTATTCATTTGTCTCGAAAATCATAATAATGACAAATTATGTAGCAAGCCAAGATATTTGTTGCTCAATTCAAGCGCGATGTGCAGCTAGGTAGGGTTGTTACCGATCTGATTTCGAGCCAAGCTAATATCGGCTTGAAATCGGATCGATCACATTTCGATCGACTCGAACTCGATTGGGTTCAACTTCGAGCTGGCTCGAATCGATTCCAATCGACTTCGAGCCGATTTCGATTTATTTTTGAGCCGACTCGAAAATGAATCAAATTTCAAATTTTTTTGAGCCGATCTCGAGCCGGGTAAGCTCGACTTGATCCGGTTTGAGATCTTACCCGGCTCGAGATCGGCTCGGTTTATAATAAATATATATTATATGTATTATAATATAAAATATATTTTAATTTGAGCCGATTTCGAGCTGGATCGAGCCGAGCCTACCCCGGCTCAAAATCGGCTCGAAATTATTACCGAGTCGAATTTTTGGCTCGTTAGTCAGCTTATTTAGATCGACTTGATTTTGATTCGATCTAAAATTGATTTAATTTTCGATTGATTTTTGATCTTTGATCCATATTAACACCCTGATAGCTAGGCCTATCTAGCCATGCACAGACCAAAACAAAAAGTCATTTTGTACTCTTTATATTGTTTTGTAAAATTTCTTTGTATATGCATTTTTACATCTTATATGAGATTTTTTGAAATTTTTCGTACAATATATTATATTTGGTACGATCTTTTTTTTTTTTTTTACTTTGTATGATTTATTTTTGTTTTATATGAGCTTTTGTTTTTACTTTATATGTGTTTTTTTTTTATTTTCTATATGTATATAAATCAAATAAAGCACACAAATATAAAATAAAAAATGTCTGCACTAAGAGAAAAAAATGCTCATTTAAAATAAAATCATATAAAATAATTTTTTTATATCATTTTGTGTGGAGTACCACTAACAGGGCTAGCTTGGTTACACAGCATGCTTGGGTTGGTTGTCGAACATCTGAGTTGAAGTAGAAAATCACAAAAATGTTTCGTATATTCTTTTAAATCATATCATTCTGATTATTGCAAGAATATTATTAGAACAATCATCATCCCAAGAAGCTATTGGATATCATTGAACATCTCTAGTGCATGAAAATTACATTTGGACAAGGTCCAATCTTGATAAGAGATTTATCTATATTGCCGTTTTTCTTCATTACAAATACTTCTTTCGAGAGTTTCAATTTTGCTAGCGGCTCACAGAAGCCGCTACTTCCTCATTTGAGATCCAGATCTAAGTTAAATTACGTCTAACAATGATGACGGTATGCATCCTATGTGTTCACATTGTTGAGTGAAAAAGATTCACATTAAACTCATTTCTCTTTACACATGTTGTAAATAAGGTCGCTTTCGAGTTGGCTAGCCTCATTTTGAGTGAATTTCTTTCGAGTAAAAATAATAGAGTCAATTTTGAATAATAATTGCCAGAACTAGATAGAACTGCCATTGATGGGAGTTGGAAAGGCCTAACCAATCTTTTAGAATGTATGGTAATGTGGCAGGAGAGAATTCAATGTGAGCATTTATCTCTCTACTCTTGGTGGGTCATCTTCTTCCTCCATTCAAATCCCAGCACGGAACAGTAATAAAAATCCCATCACCATTAAGGCTTGGAGCTCAAGGGGTCAACCACCATGGCAGGACAATGGCAGCTCGCTTTATCCAGGTAAATGTCATCTCTTCTAGAATATTTCGAATTTTACTCGATTTAAAATCTATTACATTCATAAATGCCTCAAAAATCATCTCACTAGGAATTAAATCATTTTAATTCGAATAGATAAGTAGCAGTTTTTTGACTCGATCCAACTTAACTGAGTATAGGTCAAGTCGAACTTATATGAGTATAGATCATAAATTAGTTGGCCGAATATAACCTACCTAAGAGGACCTCAATATAAGTTGACAAGTGAATTAAATTATGATCCGTCAATGACTTGTTTATTAAAATTAGTTCATTTATTACAAAATTTAATTGTTGTTTTTAAATATTTTTAATTAAAAAATATTGAATTTATCAAATTTTAATATTTAAAAGATTATAATAAATGAGTTGGTGGATCTAGCCGAGTAACCTACTTATTAAACTAAATGGTTAAATAAACAAATTGAATTCGAGTCAAGTTTAAACGAGCCAGATCAAAAAAATGACTTGACTTGAATCTGGCTTGCCAACACGAATTGACACCCCTAGATATACACGTATTAAAACAACAACAACAACCAAGCCTTAATCCCACTAGGTGGGGTCGGCTACATGAATCTTTTGTTTCCATTGCGCCTTATCAGTTACCAAATTCTTATCTAAGTCTAAGTAATTAAGATCACTCCTTATAGTTTCTTGCCATGTCTTTTTTGGTCTCCCTCTTCCTCTTTGTATATGTGCAAAATCCAATAATTCAATTTTTCTAATTGGAGCTTCAATCGGCTTACAATTTAGATGTCTAAACCATCTAAGCTGACATTCTCTAAGTTTATCCTCAATCGGTGCAACACCAACTTTCTTTTGGATATACACGTGTTAAAAAAAGAGTGAAAAACTTGCACAATACTGAGGAAATAATTTGATCACAGTCACTTAATTTTAAGGTAAATTACTTCAGGGTCCTAAAGATATCCCAACTTTTTACATTCAGCTCTATCTGTTTTTGAAATTATAATATATCCATCCAGGTCTTTCAACATTAAACCCCTATGCAAATACTAAATTGTACTTCATCTTTCTATGGTGTTCAAGAATTCTAATAGCTTTCTTACATCTGAGAGAGAATTGGAGGTAAAGCCACTATGATGGTGAGTTTCATCGAAATATCTAACTCGTGTTCATAGTTTCTCGTCGAAATTAATGTTGAAAGTTGAAAAAATGACTAAGCAAGCAAATATGGCTCAGGGCTTCGAGGCTAAGAGAACAGGCATTTATGGCATCATACTTGATGAAGTTAATATCAACAAAAATATGCTTAGACTCAAGTACATCGAAGTTGTGACCTGCGTGCAAGTAATGCTCGACCTTTGTACCCAAAAGTGTTGTTCACATAACGATGCACGACCTTCCTCTAATCAACTCAAGGTAGACTCGACTCGCATGATTTAAGACCGACTCTCAAGAATTCAACTCTTCATACCGGCCTCCATTCATTTCTGTCAATTCCTGTAAATTCAGTTCCTCTCCTCTGATTCACAATGAATGCTACTACTACTCATATAAGTTGATGAACTCCTCCGTATTAACTTATTCAAGATACCCGTTCCTCGGATCAAGGATATTAAGTTGATTGTAATTCGTCATTGGCCTAACACTGAAGAAATGATATTCATACAAGACGAATCTTATGCTTAGCAGAAAAATAAAACATCACCTTCAGCCGGCCTTCGTCTCTTTCAAGTCATAGCTTTAAAATGGCAAGAAAGCCATTGTTGACTGTGTCTACCTTGCAACAAACAATGCCATAAAATTTGTTAAAACAAATGATTTGAAACAAAATAGTTCAGGGTTTATTTACTTCTGGTATTGAACCAGTAGTAGCTGCTAAGTTCCGCGAGTTCAGCCAGTTTCATTGGCCACAAAATCATTTCCCAGAAACTTATAATATATACAGAGAGAGCTGCAGTTTTCTTTCATACCTCAGGTAAACAATAATAGCCACCTGTATGCCTCATCGCTTTGATCCGATGAGCGCGAAAAGGAAAAAAATAACAATCAGTAAAATTAGATTCAATACTGCATTGGCCAGTCCACACAATCATCGAAATCGACACTGCTTGTACAATCGAACAATGCATTCTGTTGTTGTTCGTACCGGCAAATATAGTTCAAACCAACTAAAAGCTCACATATAGCTGCCTCTGTCTTCCCCCTATCTGCAAAATAAAGAGTCTGAAGAAGCAAAACATTTCCCCCAAAAACAATCTGCTGCTGCTCAAAGTTGCGCTCGGCCTGCCAACGAATCATATTATGTGCCATCGGAGAGAGCCAGCTCAGTATCCTCTCAAGCGCCTCCTTCCAATCGTGAGCAAGAGGCGCATCATAGATAGCCAGGCTCTTGACATAAGACTTGAGGCTCCTCCTAAGAGCTATCCTCAAACTCGCGGGCAGCATCTGGTAGAGATCATCCTTTGCTTCCTCCCCAACCAAATGCGGATATCTCAGAAGCTTCTCTATGACTATAATGACATTAGCATAATGCAAAGCCAGAGCGGATCCTCCAACTGTTGAAGGAGGAGCAAGCATTGTCAATCTACTTTTCGGGTTAAAGCACGATCTCGCAGACCTACCAGGTTTGTTCCCACCATGCTCCCCACTGAATTGAACGAGAGAAACTGTTCTACTCCGGCTTACAGAGGTCTCATCATCGTCGAAGTGCCCATCAATCTGTCTCAGTGAAGCTGGGCTGCCCAAGCTGAGGCATTCCATGAAGAGCCTCCCTGGGTTGGCTCTACAGTTGAACCGGAGGCCATCCCTTTGTAGGTTCACACCATGAACTGCCACCACGCCGGATTTCTGGATCTGCCCTGACCTATAATCGCCCCCGCCCGATCGGAGAAGGCCAGAATTTAATGGGATATGGCGGCGGGCAATGATTGGGCCGGAAAGCTGCTTGCTTTCTTTATCTTGCAGGTACTCCAGCTCTGAGATTGAGTCCCCAAAGACATGGCAGATTCGTGAATACATTGTGCAAACCGCACGAGAAAGGAGGAGGACGACCTTGTCATAGCTCTGATTCCATAGAGAGGAGGCGCGAAGCTGCTTCACATCGTGCCTTTGCCACTGAATCCTTTGGTTGAACACTCGGCGGGTCTCTTCGTTTGCAGGGGTAGGAGGGAATTTCTTCGCCGACTGTTCGAGCTCGGTGAGGGCCTCAAGCTCGGCATAGAGAGCAGCGGTGGAGGAAGCCAAGCGCTCCATCTTGCGGACGGAGCCGTCCATGTCGCGGGAGAGGAAGCCAAGATTGGCGGGGTCGATGCGGCCGGCGAGCAGGTCGGCGTAAACGTGCTCGAAGCCTTGCAGAGCGGGAAGGGAGCAGCGGCGACCGAGGCGGGACGTTGCTGCGGCGATGCGGTTGAGTTCGTCGAGCTTCTCGGCGACGGCGAGGGCGACGAGGTGGGGCTCGTGGGAGGAAACGAGGGTGCGGAGGGCAGGGGAAGAGAGGATCTGGTCGCGGAGGCGGGAGACCTCGCCGTCGGAGAGCGAGCGGTGGAGGTTGACGGCGCGCGACATCGCGTTGGCTACCTCGAAGGAGAGGATGCCGATGGTGGAGGATGCGCCGTCGCCGTCCGCCGCCGGATTTCTTCCCCCCTTCCTGCGGATCTTCAGTATCCAGGGATCCGCCACCATGGTTAACCACCCAATCGAAGGCTTAAGATTTCATTACCCCGCAATCTTCTGCAGCTAAAGTTAGGGTTAGAAGAGCTTTCAACGGGCAGAAGGACGGAAGAAGAAAGAAGGGAAATTTGACAAGAATTTCATGACAGGAAGGAGACACAAGAAAAACCCAGAATTCAAAAACCGATGTCTCCATCATCCAGAGTGGAACGCCTCATCTTCTGCTACCATAAGACCACAAATACCTGGAATTCGAATTCACGAAGGGGAAGCTCACCTCAAGCCCAAGAACCAATGGCTTCAGCGAACCGTGAAGAAAAGGAATCTCTTTTCCTTCTTCCTTGTTCCCCTCCTCTTGGCGCCGACCTAATGCGCATCTTCCCCGAAGAATCTCTCCTCCGCCGCTTCGAAATTTGAAGAATGGAGTGGGGAGCGAGTGGCAGAATCTGAGAGAAGAGACAAGAAGGAGGAGGTCAAGTGAGAGGGAGTATTTTTTGCCTATTTGGACGTGTTGCCATTTTTGCATACAAGTTCTCTGCAAATATGAAAATTACAAATTAAACCCTATAATGGAGAAGTTGATTCATGGTCATCACCTAACCCTAAAAAAGAGCTGACTTGTAGGAGATAACCATTGTTGGTGGTGGTGGTGGTGGTGATGGAAATTTCCTACTTTTTGGATCTTTTAGTTATACCCACTACATTCTTTGCTTTCATCAGTTTGATCATATTTTATTTAACAATTATTTTTCAATCCTTATATTGTAAATATACTTTATATAAATCCCTGAGTTTTATACTAATATTGGGTACCCTCTCATTTTGACATGCATATCATTTTAAAAAATAATATTTATCTACACATCATCCAAAATTTATAGTTTACCCATAAATCACTTTTTTAATTTTAAAATCACACATAATATATGTGATAGATATAAATATATATCAATTAGAATTTATTTGGTAATAAATTCAATTTTAAGGATGGCAAATGCAATTATGGAAGCAATTAATAACGATCCGCGTTACAGTTCTGTACAGCTGCCGATAATTTATTAAAACCTTTTCCAAATATGAAATTTAATGTGCAATTTTAAAATCTCAAAGGGTCAACACACAAAATTTCAAAAATTTGAAAAGTTTACAATAAATAATTTAAAAACCAACGAGATATTTATTACTAGACCTTTATTTACTGAAATTTATTAGTATACCATGCTCATGCATATCTAAAACTAAAATATAATTATCTCTGAGAATTAATATATATATATATATATTTTAAAAAAATTATATCATATGTAATATTGACTTATCTAACATTTAATATTATTATTGCACATAGTTATTCACTAGATTTTATGCAAATTTTTAGGACAGTAGTTGAAAATAAATAAATATATGACAATGTAGTATAAAAATAATATAGTGTTTTTGATAGTGTGAGTAAATATCATTTTTAAAATGAAAAATTTCTCAAAAATTAATTTGAAAAATTAGATAATCTGACAATAACAATATGTCACATTTCAACAAAAGTTGTGTGTGATTTTTTACACATTCCAAGTATGAAATCTACATAGGATTTTTTGTGAAAATTTGAGTCTTTTCTATGTGATAAAACAACATAGTATTATAGGCATAACATCGCGCAAATTAAGAGGAAAACAGTCCAACGTGAACAATAGAGGATCGAGTTGGAATTTCGTCTCCCTCTCCTTTGTGCGGAGAGGCATGGATATAGTCATTTCGTCTTCTTATATTCACACGCAACATTATAAATATCTTGATATCTTTGTGTTTTTCTGGTTGGCTGGCATAGAGTTTAAATAAGGGGAATTCGTACATAAGTGATAGCAGATGTGATGATATACTACAACAATAATTATGTTTTTACCTTACTAAGTGAGCTCAGTTATATAAACTTTTTTGTTTTCAATACACTCTATTAAATAGCAGCTCATTTAGTTTCAAATATATAATATCATTTCTTACAATTTTTTGCATTTTTTGTTTTTCGCTATTCCTCTTTTGACAAGGCCAACAATCCAATTCTTATTATTAATGTTTTTATTGGCCCATAATTTATATGTCTAAATTATTAAAACCAAATCTTTTTTAACTAACAAATCTAATGACATGCGGGGAACAAATTGTTCAAACCTCACTTTCAGACACTCTTCATGAAATTGGAAGTTTTAATCTAGCGTGATCGAAATGTTCTACTGTGTTTCGGATACTACGAGACCACAAGAATGAATAGTAAACATAAAAAAAATGAAAAGAGGGCAAGGGTTTTACACACAAAGCAAGGGGAAAAAATTTGGCATCAAATGTTCACTTAAAATCAAGTCCGCTATAATTAGTTACTGAGATGATGAAATACTGAGCTCTTACACTTATCATGTATCTAAATAATTCGAGTTACATGAGCATTCATAAGACTTGAATCTACTTGTACATGCTAGGATGTCACTTTACGCCTTGTGATATGATAAACAACCAGTGGAGCTCGCTTGCACGTGGCAGTCATTCGATCGAGATTTCAATTAGCTGAGTCTAGTTCATGACATAGTCAATGTCATTAATCGCAGAGCTGAAAGAGTTAAAATTAGCGTTATTCAAATAAACATGAGCAAGTTAGACTGTCAAACAAGTTCAAATCCTTACGAGCATGGATTGGAGATTGAGAACAAGTCATCGACCAAGTTCGAGGTGTTGGGAGACGATTGTCTGCCGACATCTGTTGAGTTTTTCATTGGTTCTTGCGTTAAGTACAATATATGCTTTAGATTAATTATCACATTAATTATAGAATTAACATCATAATGGAGTACAATCAACAAAAAAATTTGAGGAAACTTGGCGAAGATATTGAAATGGCTGATGAGGATTGAGATTAGATCCTGAGATAGGGCAGTTAATCTCAATGAAGTATTATCGAGAGAATTTGAAAATATTCAAGACAACATCCTCGAAGGTTTGGTAAAAGACATCCTGAGATAGTATCTGAAGGTCTAGAAGAGGACAACGAGAAAGATTATCAACAACTTCAAGATAGTGCATTATTTTAGGGTAAATATACACATTAATTAAAATTTTAAATATTACATTCTTATTTAAATATATGTTACACCATAATTCAAATTTTATGAAAATGATCATATGTAAATAATATTTAAAATTTTTATGGCATATAAGTATTTGTTTTTTTTTAATTTAATTGTTGGCTTAGACATGTGTACTGTCTAGAAAAAAGGCTTTTGGCCTTGATACAAAGGCAATTATTTAAAATCAAAAGTTAAAGAAATTATTACATCTACGCTCCATGCCACCTCATAATTTCGATAACCAATGAGATGGCGCCGCATGGCCATTGCAGGATCACGCACGCTTGCTTCATCAAACGGCACTATTTTAAATTAATTAAAAAAAATTACTTATTATTATTATTTTAAATTGTACTATTTTAATCTTAATTTTGATCCTGCGCCAAACAAAACCTCAAACCCTTAAAGGTTTTGATTAAGCTTTTATTGAGTTTTTTGGGTAGTACAATAACATAAAATGAATTAAGCTATGTGGCAATCAAGAGAACTTTCACAAGGAAGTAGGTCATTCTCTAAATTGATTAGTAGCCCTAGAACATGAAAGTTTTCCCCAAGATATTAGCACATATAATGATGGAAAATTGTATATAATTAAACCCGAGAATCATTCAATAGTTCACTCATGAATTTCTACTCCAATAACCTCAGGAGAACCATGCAGAGCAGCAAAAATATGCAGAGATAAGTTTACTGGAACGATGTACCATCATAAGACACAAAAGGGAACTCTAGAAAAGCCTCTTCATTGGAAGCAATGTGAAGATCAACTAACGAATACTAACCGTGATATGCTACATACAAACCTTATTCTCAAGCATATCGTGCACATTCTTATGTCATTTTGTTCTTCCAAAGTTACGTATATTCCACGTGATGTGAATAATACAGCTAATTTTCTGGCTCACTATACTATGTTATATGATTTTTATTGGGAGGGAAGTATGCTCCTTCTCATTGACTTTTGTAACATTCTTGTAGGGGATGCTCAATAACTCATACTTTGATACTTTAAATTAATGCCAAAATGACAAAGCCGAGCTTCAAAAAAAAAAAAAAAAAAGAGTTTCCACGAGCAAGAAGTACAAGTGTAAACTTGATATAGCAAGGTGTGAGAAGATTAATACATTGAAATTAGTAAAGATGGAAAACACAAACAAGAATAAGAAAATAGATGTAGCAGAGTATAATCTATCGTGAATCGACAGTTTTGCCGCGTAGGGGAGTAGTGTCATACTATAACTCCAGGATCGATGTCGCATCGATTGTATCTCCACAAGACAACCACAACACTGGCGCTAGTGGGCGACAACGACGACAAGAGAATTAGCCAGTGGCTACAACTAAGGGGACAAACCCGCGTTTTTTTTTTAATCTCTCTTCTTTGTTCCCTTAATCTAGTAAAAAAACCCTGATAGCAGTTATAACATTTTGAGGGATAAACTACAACGTCGAGTTGATCGTTCTAACAATTACGGTGCATGTCTCGGCAACTCTTTTGTAACAGGCGAAATAGCTCAAGACCATCTTTCGAATATCAACTTTCAGGAACTCTGCCAGTGAACAATAGGGTAGTCCTATAATTGTTTTACCAATTTATTGGTTTTATTTGAGAAGTCAGTAGCCAACGGGCTACTGATCATCAATTTCATCCGTCGACCTTATACCCGCACTCAAATCTCTTAAGTCATCATTTTATCGAGCAACTCTTAGAATGCCAGTGTCGTCAAAGTTTGCTCGATCTTCAATTTGGTGGTTTGTCTAATTTAAGATTTATATTTCTCCAGAAATATTGACAGATTCAACCTCTTCCATTCTTCAGAAAGATCTGCCACAGTGGCCTGTTTCATTATGCTGGAGAATCTCTTTACAAAGAGATCTTCAAGCCCAAAAAGGGTGGTGATTGAATCATTAAATAGCTCAATAAAATTCAAAAACTAGCCAATTGCTGACAAAACTATCAAACAAAATAAATGTTATTGTTGCTAGAGTTACAAAAAGCACCTTGAAAGTGAGTTGTATGTTGTCTTGCATTCAATTTCAGCACATTATACCCTGAATGATCTTTCCTTTTTGACTCGAGTTTCCTCTCATCCAAACGCCATTGAGGATTTATACGTATTTTCTACGACGACAACAGGCCACCAATCATCAAAGCAAATCAGAAGGAAAACTTAGCAGTAATAAATCGTCTTGATCTATTTTTGTCCACTAAACAATTTGAGCAACAGGTGAAAAATACCATCGGAATCTTGAGGTTATGGCGGCAACCTAACGTCCCAAAATCACTTATGTGGTTGTAGTTTTTTGTAGCCATGAATCATTAGGGTGGCAGCAACAATAGTGAACAAGTATCTAATGAAGAAAATCTTGATAAAAAAAACTGTGAGGATTTACTTTGTTCCTTAAGTTAGAATACTATATAGGAGGATTCGGAGTAAGAACAGAAGGTAGTCATGCAAGGAGTTTCGAAGACGAACCTTGTTGGAAAAAAAGACAAGAACTGAAGGCAATGACATGCAAGCAGTTTGGAACTAATACTTAAAAGTTAACACCATGCTCACGATACAATAAACTAACTCTACTGGGACAAAGACCAACAAGTCTATGGAAAAATATAATAGAACAAGAAATATGAAGCTCGAATTTTTCCTAAGCAGATAAGGCTTAATCCCAAAAATCCTTTTGCTGCCTTCAAAGTTTGGGAAAACGGCTTGGCTTGACTCAGTTGAGTTCAGTTCAACCATGATCTTGATTTGGAGCAATTGAACCCCAAGTTTACTGTAGTGCCACAAAGTTAAAATTTAGATAGCTTTATAAAATTGCCTTCCACTCCATAATCACATTAAGACGTCACTCAAACCTAAAAGACATTAATGTCATCTACCAACTGACTAATGATAGCGATAGCAAAGAAATAAGATGAACCAAAATATGTGTCTATAGAAGAGTACAAGGATTAAATCATTTTAAACAACAATAATAATAATAAATAAAAATTTTTAATCATTCTATACAAATTCTAATATAAAAAAAAAATATTATTTTACTTTAGGTACTCAATACTTTATTTCACATTCTAAACCAAAATATTTGAATCGAGTATTTTGATCTAAGATGTGAAATAAAGTTAATATTTTTATTGAAATTTAATGAGTATGTGAAGTAAAATAATTTTTTTTAATATTAGAATTTGTATAGAATGTTATTATTATTATTTTTAAACTAGTACCGTTTTAGTTCTCAGGCCAAACAAAGGTAATAATTTTAAGGGAAATTTATATCTATCACCACCAAAACGAAGTTATTTTTACTGAAGTCACCACCTAAGATAAATATTTATAAACACCGCTCCCTATTTTGAATGTGTATATTTATAGGCAACACCCACCCAGCCACACTAACTTCTATTTGCCATCTATTACTTTAATCTAATTAGAATTAACACAAATAACTAAAATTACATCTAATCCTATAATCTATCCTTTAAATTAAATCTACCATCTATACTTTTCATTTTTATTTTTTCTAAAACTCTTTTATTTTAATTTTTTTGTCTATTTTTTAAATCTCTTTTTTTTTTCATAACTCCATTATTGTAAATCTTCTTAAAACAAACTAGATTTAATCTTGATTATATGTGTTAACCTTAACTGAATTAAAGAAATGACAAACAAAAATTAGAGTGAGAATACTACTTATAAATTTACATTCAAAATAGAAAATATCGTCTATAAATATTAGACTTAGCAGATGCCTCCTATAAATATTTGACTTAGGAGATGCCACTTGTAAAAGAATTTCTTTCAAGGTAACAGATGTAAATTTTCCTAATTTTAAATCCCTAAAATTTGATAATCATTATATTTTAATCACAATACATTCACAAATCATAATTGCAAAAAATGATAGACCTCTTGATATTATTAACATTTACATAATGCTAACATCTAAATTACAAACCAAATGGCCACTAAGCAAATTGTTGATGCTAATGTAGAACCAAGCTCTAATCTTAGGAACCAAACAATAATTTACTCCTAAATTGAAAACTACTTTAATAAAGACTAACGAAGATCACTAGCGGTCTGCAGTACCAACTGGCACTTAGTAATGTAAGGCCCTGAACCCTGATTACTTTCATTGTACAATTGTAATGCTCTACAATCTCAACAAAAAGAATTAATTATAAAAATGTTGTTTCAAATAAAAAAAATGGTCAGGGGTGCTTTAAATAAAACTAAATTTGAGATGAAAATGGCATGTAACTGATCCAAAAGAGTTTTTGAGATTTAAGGCTTCATATCATTGAATTACTAGCTAGGAAATTTCCATCAAAAAGGTAAAAGAAGAAACAACACAATCAGGGTATTGGAGCAAAAACTAAAACATCTCAAACAGAACAGGAAATGACGTCTAAAGATTCTAAACATGCCTCATAACATAATAATGATCGGAATAAATCTTTAAACAAAATTAATTCTACATTTTCAGCACCTTTGAGTCCATCTGGGCATAAAATCATAACTTTCTTCACTTGATTCCTGCAGGCTTTTCACCAGTTTTGCTTAGCCAGTTTTGGTTTTGGGAATCCTCTTCCTGGGCTGGCGTTTTGGGATGGAATTCTTCATTCCCAAGAAGAACAGAAGTGAACCAAAGAGGGCCAGATTCTGGAGGCAGGAACACAACATTGGTTCATTTAAATGTTATGAAGGTCGTCCTAATCAATACAAAGAGGCAAAAGAAATTCTAGGATTATAGCAAACCTGTGTGAATTTGATGAAAAGTTGCACGAATTCAGCCTTCTCGATGTCATAGTTGTAGAAGTCGTAAACAATGGGAGAGATAAATGCAAGATAGAGAAGCTGCGTAAATACAAAGTATTATAGTTGGATAAAAAATATGCTGTTTATAGGATCTTCTTGGAATAATTCCAGAAATAAGTTGCATTTTAAACATGTAAACAAAAAAACTGCAGGCAGTTTCTGATAAAGCTGCGTGGCGTGTGGGTACAGCAAAAAGTTCATCATCTCTCGGCATACACAGGCCGTTAATAGGAACAAAAGAGAGAAAAAAATATTAAAATGATTATCTCTAAAAACGTTTTTACCAATATTCAATGCTGACTCAAGGACCAAATTGAACTAAAATTTTTATCATATAAAATAATGTGTTAATGTTTTGGTATGCTAACTCAAATATTTTAATACTAATTCGACTCATCAATTGATCAGGACATCAAATAACAAAGAAAGAATATAAACAAGACGAATTCAATTCACTTCAAACTTAATTCAACCCAACCCAAAGAGTAGTAGGTGAAGATCATTTCATCCCACTTACCAACATCAAATTTTCTTCATCACACCAACCTAGGCCTGTCAACAAGTCAGACCATAACTCGACCCAAGTTCCGATCCGATTATCCCATTAAACGAAATACTTTTTTGACCTGAAGTATTAATCCAAATTCTGACCTACCCTGTTTATATATTTAATGAGTCAGATCCAGGATGACAATAATCCAATCTGGTAAAAACCCAATCCAATTTTCCTTAAATAATAGTATATATTTTATTTATTCTTATAATAATTTTTTTATTAAAGTAAATAAATATAAAAATTAAATAAAAAACATAAGGTTAAATTTTTATTTATATTTGGTGATATAAAATTTTATTAGATGAATTTATATTTGGTAATATATTTAAATTACTTTTAACTGATTTTATTAAGACTTTCGTTTTATAAATTTATTGCATATAATATTTTATTTTAAAAAAATAATTATTTTCTTTATCTTATAATATTTTTACATATGTTACAATCAAAATAAAGTATTCTTGCATTCGTTGTTAGTTTTATTTTAATATACATAATTTTTGTTATGATTTAAAATATTATATATCAATGTTTTAAGTTAGATACATTAAAATTAATTTTTCTTAATAAAAATAAATGACGTGAAATACATAATTCTTTATTTTATTGTTCATATTGAATATTTATGGTTGATTATTTGATAACATATTAAGTAATAAATTAACTAATATTATTATTACTATACATATAAATTTACAGAAAATCAATGACTTAAATGAGTAAATTATAATTAGTATAAGTTTCAGGTCGACTCAAAATTCGATCTCAAAACTAGATCTGTCACGGTTAGGATCAAATTCGAGTCAACCTAAATCCGATCGGGATTTTTATCCAATCTGAATGCCTTATCGGTCGGATCCGAGTCGTGAACAACCCAATCCAAATCCGACTCATTGACAGGCCTACATCTACCAAAGTTGAATTTTCTTCCCCCCATTTACCAGCTATTGAATTTTCATTTCTTTTAATGTATTTTATTTTTCAAGGAAACTTCTTTTTTTCTAAAACCTTATTTTATGTGTATTTATCTCCTATAAATAAGAGTACTTAATTTTATCTAAGAGAGAAAAAAACCTTTAAGACTTATTGTTTTGAACTCTTCTCTTCCTCTCCTCTCCCTTCAATCGAAAATTCTATATTTCCAAGCATCCAAATTGCTTAGGCTTTCCTTTGAAGGGTTATCAACTCATAAGATTTAAGTAATTTTAGATCATCATTAATGTATTATTAGTTAATGAAACACCAAATTAACTAGCAAATGACATTAATCAAAGGATTTTTAGATTATGTTACAATAATCCAAATTTATTTAGTAGGTAAAAAAATGACCTAAATTATAATGTATTAATAGATGAAAATGTTTAAAAAAAAAATAAAAAGAAATGTAAGTTTATTAAAAAATGTGGTCCCGACAAAAAGGTACATTTTTAATAACATTTAAAATTGAACTGAGGACAAAATTGACCATTTTTTATATCATTCTTAATCGCATGTTAGCTAGATCACATTTTAATTTGACAATTTAATTTAACAATTTTGATATTAAACAAAATAGCAATTTTGTTAATACATTATGACCAAATAAATATCAAACTAAATTGAAAATAAAATTAAGGCTTTGTTAGAACATGTTACATTGACGTCTTAAAATTTCAATTGATTTCGAGTTCATTTAGAAGGTTTAAAAAGTACCTAGAAATTTTACCTCAATTAAAAATATTTTTACAAAATAATACATCAAATATGATTTAAACAACTTGATCGTGCATGTAATGTCGAAATTATATTCAAATACCATTTCAATAATTGCAGCTACATGCCACACCAAAATCAAATTCAAATATGATTTCGGTAGCTACATAATGGTTCTACGCCAAATTGTATTTGAATATGATTTTACCAAAGAAGTTGCATTGGAATTATATTCAAATACGATTTTAGTATCTATAACACACAGGGCCAAAATCATATTTAAATACAATTTCAGTAACTACACAGTACTTTCGAGTAATTATAAAATCGTATTTACATATTATTTAACAAAAAATTTTAAGCTTACATTAATTGTAAAATCATATTTAAATATGATTAAAAGGCACGCAAGATGTTTACATTTTCTTGTATATATTTCATTTTAGTGTGATTGTATTTAAACACAAACCTTAACGAACTAAAGGCATGAAAACTGTTCAAATAATTACACGTGTAGGCTTACAATTTATTTGTGCAAGAAATGTACAGATACACTGGTGTTAGCCTTTCTCGTAAACCTCATATACTTAATAAAAAAAGTAAATAAAATCTTGACTTCCTTATCCTTATAAATATTCTTGGATTATTCATTAAAGGTTCAATTTATGAAATTAATAATCATGTTTTACGCTAAACCTAAATAGTAATATGGTGATCACAAAAGCATTTGTATATGAACAAGACATTTTGCATAAAATATCGGGAAAATTTTATCCATAATAACATAGTAAGCAAGGTGGTACTTTTTTATGTTTAGCATTTAAGTTACATGTAAGGTTAACAGCACAATACACATGTTTGGAATGTAATATTTTCTGTAGTGATACGCTATTGCCCCCAAGAATTTTTGGATTCAACTTCCTACTAAAATTCTTGAAATTGTTCATCTAAGAATCAATTTATGAAAATCTTAGAGGTATGGTGATCACAAAAGCATTTATACATATACAATAAATTTTGCATAAAAAAGAGGGGAAAATCATTATAGAATGATACACATGTTAGGAATGTAATGTCATCTTTAATGACATGTAATTGCTGTTAAAATGGAGTGTAAAGGAAAGAAAAAAAAATGGAGTGCAAAGCAATCAATTTTGAAGATTTCTCATCTTTCCAGAAGGCCCACTCCCTCGATTATACAAAAGAATTTCGATTTTGGACAAAACAATTTACTACTATTTCAATATTCTAAGATTTATTTCAAAAAGAGTCCACTTGGTAAGGATAAATATGAAAGCAAGGAGACATACCAAAAGATAAGCGCCAAAACTGCTGCTGAAGATGAACAGAAGCCCTCCAAGACCTTTCAACGCTATAGTAGCAGCAATGACATGCTTAATCTAAAATAAAATCCAAAGAAGATAAGGCATTGCAGACATATGAAGTGAACAAAATTTATTCCCGAATATACAAGATCAAAAATGTATATAATATCCTCACTTCAATGCGCGGGGCAACTACTCCAAGGTGGGAGGCGACATGCTTAGTGAATTTGTTGAACTTGGGCCTCAGGGCTTTTGCTGCTGGTCCACCATCACTTCCAAATTCAATAAACCTGCAAAATAGATCACACTAAGTATAGGAACAAACTAAAGTCCCAGCTTAGAAACTTGTTTTACTTTAAACTTGCTTAAGTTAAACTCTAGAGTTTTCATTTAGAGAAGCTTCTGATTGTTGACTTTGAGTAAGATTTGAAATAGAACTAACAAAATTTGCTTCCTGGGGGAAAAAGCCAGTTTGAAGTCAAATAAATTTAACTTAAATGCAAGGCCAAGCATCGGGCTCGTGCATGCCACTTCCATTCCATCAACACAGAGTGACGAGAGAGAAAGAGGTAGGTATTGCACTCCAGAAATAAGACGTTAAAAATGTGAAATGCAGTTGTATAACCTCAATCAGAACTCAATTTCACAAGGTGAACACTGCAACTTTATGTACAAGTTAGTCTGGCAGCAATAACATAAATGGATAAATAAAAATACTGGGAATTCAAACAAATGGGAGAATGTTAAAGAATGTCAATGGAAATGAGACTCCATCACATCATAGTCAATAAAAAATTAGCATGTAGTTTTTTCAAAAGTTCAACCTCATCTTTTGGATCAGAAGTTTTATGTAGCACTTATTTCTGCTTGTGAGAAAATTAACAGAAAGGTATTATATTGGGACTCCTGAAGAAGGTATTTGTTAATACATATATATCTGGCTAGTCTATGATGTATATGTGCCTAGAACCCACATGAAACCAATGCAAGAATATAGGTTTAAATCTACAATTTCTCAAGATTCCATCTCCCACTCACAAAATTGTATAACCATCTCCCTAACGAACTCCTCAACAGCCAAAAAGGCTTGCTAGCTAGCATTACCACTTAACAGACTTATGCCCTCTTCTTGGCCTACAAAAGAAGCCTCATTCCCTCTCAAAAGGGGATCTCTTCTTCTAAGAGATTCAATCAACTCTGCGGGGGTGGTCTCATTCTCTATCCTTCTCTCTATATCTCTATGTTCCTCTCTTTACAATAGGGATCTGCGAGACCTTTATCATCTTCGAAATTCAACCATGATCGTAGACTCCAAACGTTGTGTCGAATGTTTTAGATCAGAGAAACGAAGAAATAAATGGGAAAAGTACTCCCTGAGGTTTCTAATTTTAGTTCTTTTATACCTAAACCTTTCCTCATTACTTTACCTTTATGTTCAATCTCCAAAGTTTCCAAACGACTTCATCATGCTGTCCATTCTCGAGGTGTTCCCCTTGACGTTTCCAAAGTTTCTAGCTGCTAGAATGACACCGAGGACCTCTCCATCAAATTTCTCTCCCCTCGATGCCCTAAGCCAAACGCAACTTTTTGACGACCTCCGACATTTTTGAATGACTTCAACGTGATCGTCCATGCCTAAGGAGTGTCCCCAATGTTTTTCAAAGTTTTTGGTTGCCAAAACAATGCTGGCGACCTCTCGATCAAATTTTCTCTCTCCTTGCCCTTATCAGCAAAACCGCTACCTCCAGTGATCTCTCTTGCTGGCAACTACCAAGCATTTAATGGCGAGCCACAATCACTGGCGACACCTACATGAGGTTTCAATGGAAACTTGGACATGAAGATTTGTTCCAGGTGGAGAGAATAAATAGCACAACTATAATACATTGCATATATTTTAAATTTTATTGCACTTAAGTCCTTTTATAAATTTTAATTATACGTTTGATCCGATTCAATGCACTTGTATCCTATAACTATTTCTGGGAACTTACATATTATACTAGATCCCATTTGCGTGCGGCCCAACCTGTGGTTGTAGGAGAATTTTCTCTGAACCACAAAAAAATTTAGTATTATTAACTTTATTTACAACATTTTAAATTTATTTGGTTACCATGCAAACTCAATGCACTTGTATCCTATAACTATTTCTGGGAACTTACATATTATACTAGATCCCATTTGCGTGCGGCCCAACCTGTGGTTGTAGGAGAATTTTCTCTGAACCACAAAAAAATTTAGTATTATTCACTTTATTTACAACGTTTTAAATTTATATGGATACCATGCCATTCAAATTTCCCCAATATTATTATAACCAAAATAGATAGAAAATAACCATTCATAAGGCCAAATTTAGGACATTTGTAAATTAGGTGTCATCACCAAACCAATAAACCCTTCACAACATGCAAAGGAGCAAGGGAAACTACTGGTTGGCTAAAAAAAGTCTATATGCTTAGTAAATTGGATGAAAACATCAAGCACACTGGAATATACAATAGAAAACACGTAATGCAAAACAATCTAGCATAATCATAATTTAAAGGCATTACAAAACAGAAAATATTGAACATTCACAACCGACGAAAAAAAAGACATAAGAATCACAAATCTAGTTTGGAGTTACCACTGAATGGAAGACTGCTGCTTTTACGTTACATTCATAATTTAATACTAATGTGCTAATTTGCACAGGTTAATTTTAATAAAGTTAAGTTTAAACTTGAATAAAATTTTTTTTATTGAAAGTGGGTATAATGTGAAATAAAATTAGTTATTATATTGGAATGTATAAGAGATAAGATAAAAATTAATCCTTAGTTTAGTATTCATGTAGAATATAAAATTAAATTAATTTTTTTTATTTTGAAATATATGTATAATGTGAAATATAGTTAAATTTTAATATTAAAATTTGCATATAATGTGACATATCAAGTAAAAGTTAACAAGGTTAATTTTAAATCGGTAAACAAACACATAAGGTACAGAAAATTTCATTTGGTTCGTGGAAAAAAATTATAGAAACTTCATGGAAAAAAATACATGAAAGTTTATGTAAGAAAAAATCCTTGGCTTGGAAATATTTGCCTAGTCTTGAAATACTTCTACGATGAAAAATAAAGTTAGTTAATTACGTTAAAAATTGTCCAAGACGTAAAATAAGTTTTATGGTTGTAGTAAAAGCAATGTAGGATGCGAAATAAAATATGTTTATATTAGAGTTTGTGTGAGATGTGATATATAATTATTTTCTTATAATTTAAAATTGCAATATAAAAAAGGTCATGCCCATGGCAATTCATGTTCATAAGAAGCACACAAGATTGATCGATTAGACATCAATGACCTTTCTCTTAACAATAGGCCGTGAGACGAAAAGCACATGTAACTTCAAAAATCTGACCAACATTAAGTTCATTCACAAGATAACACACCCATTTAAATCAACTTCAACAAGCACTGGCAAGCAACAACCTACTTTTCCAAGAAAACTGCAGTCAACAAAATAACCCCCAATCATGATCAAACCCAGTGAACAAAAGAATAAAATAAGGTGAATTAAGGGGAAAAGATCAAGTAATGAGAATTTTGTGAAAGGGATAAAAAGAAAGCTGAATATGAAAATACATCTAAGATTGACAATGTACACGTTCAAGTATTTTATGAAATGACAGAAGAACTTTCCCACAGTGAAACTTAATCAATTGATTGCTAAAGAAAACGAAACAGTCAGGTAAACAATCACATCATTATTTTTCAGGTAACACGTGTGGCAGAACACAGATATGTGCAGCCAAATTTCTGCTCATAACAATGCTTATGTAGACATCTGTAGTACTAAGAAGACACTAACATGGCACAGGTGCGCATTAAAATCTAGAGGCTACAAACATATTATATATATATATATCATAAACAGATACTGTCTATATAACTAGCCAAATTTTACAGGCTCCGATCATAAAACAAATCATCCAATGCAACATAGATGAAATTAATTGAGAATCTGTAAAATCAAAGTTGGACTATGGTCATGGTACATGACCTTGACTCATTTATGCTCATGAAGAGCATTGCATCATAACACTGACTGAAAGAAAAGAAAGAAAAGGAAAAAAATGTAGCCAACCACATTTAGATTGTCATTGCCTTTGTTTAACATAATTAATACTGGACAAAAATAGTGTACTTATACTTTCTACTAGACAAAAACGTAAATGATTTTAGTTTATTAAGCATCTGGGAAATGAGTAAAGGGCAAATGGGGAAAAAACAACATAATGGTTAAAAAGTTTATCTATAAATCAATCAGGTTAATCTACATGAAGTAACAAAATGTCAACCAGAAATCACCTGTGTAAAGGCATCTAAAATAAACTAAAAAATAGTATGTATCAGGATATCTAATAACTCAAAACAACCCATAAGTGAGTTGGCCTAAACAAAAAACGATTAAAATATAAACCCTAGCAAGAAATAAAAGCTTAGTGGCAGTCATCAACCAAATAAACAAATGACTCACTAATGGTTATACAATCACACAACAAAGTTAAAAAAAAAAATCTCAAACGTGTTAAGAAAATTTACACTGTGTATATAAATATAATTGCCCACATAAGCCTGCATTTATCCAAAAAATCAGGTCTAAATACACGAAGAAAAGATATGTTACTGCTTGGTTGCAGTATCCAGAGAGTCAAATAATTCAAAAGTCTAGGTTTGGCTACCTTATAGCAGTCATCACATGAACTTCGTACTAATGACTGAGTAGGAGACCACTACACTCTTTTACACCCTGCTCTCCTGAACTTGCAGCAATCCCTTACCCGCTCTATACCTGTCGCTCGTAACTGTCTCCTTTCCTGTATTAATGGCACAGCTATGCAATCCAACAAAACTAGTAACTTTGCGTCAGATCTACAACCGAACCAACTGGTTTACGCAGAAAGTCACTGATAACACCACAAATCAATTGGATCTGGCCAACAGATATTAACTCGAACTAAAAGAAAGAATAATCAACAAGTCCCAAGTAAAAAAGCTGGGTCAAAGAAGCAAGCATCGCAGATATCCAAGCTCAGAGAAGAGGCAGCAAGCAAGAAAAAAAAAAAAAGCAGAAACCAAAACCCTACACCGCCGAACCGAACTTGAAGTAAGAGAAAGCGCAGATCTACACAAAGCACAAGCAGCATCCAAACTTAAAGAAAACATGGAAAAGCGACGATGACGAGCTTACTCCTGGTACGCGGAGAGAAGAAAGACGGAGGCGAAGAGTACTCTCCCCGCAAACGAGACAAACCCCATCTCCGGCGAAGGCGATCGAAATAGGCGGAGCAGCGGAGGGAGGTAGAGGAGGAGCAACGGGGAAACGAGATCGCCCTCCGAGGGCTCGTACGGGGAGGGAGAAAGTTTGGAACTTGGAATTCGGGAGGAAAAAGACCGCTCGGATTCCCATTTAAAGCAGTACAGTGAGGGGAGGGCGAAAACCCGAGAGTCGGGGATGGTCCCCGACTGTTCTCCGATGCAAATGCCCTAGATCTTTACGGAAATTACGGTAATGCCTCATCGGCCGGCCGCCAGCCAGCCAGCCAGCACTGCGTATCTTCCTGCGGTATACGTGTCAGAAATCCCAAAAGGAAAAAAAGATTTTTTATTTTTTTTAATTATTTTAAAGTTTTTTTATTTAATATTATTTACAACATAAAAAATAAAATAAAATAAATATTATTTACAAAACAACTACATTAATTAATATCATTAATTTCATTCCAACAAAAAAGATTGTCATTGAAAAAATCATTTCTACCTGAGTTTTCAACTTATTGTTTCATATTATTAAAAGAATAAAAATCACTCATTTTTCTTTGAGATCCTGAGATTATGCATGAATTTAGCTATAAAATTTTCATTAAAATTGCCATCAAATATGTATAAAATAAAAATAATATTATTGCCTTATTATTGCCCTATTTTCACTTACTACCATATTTATTTTTCAGTTTTATTTTTTTAGGGTAAATTTCATCCAGGTCCTTGAGTTTAAGGGTTATTATCACACAGGTCCACGTTTTTAAAATTCTATCTTCGGGGTCCCTAGGTTTTCAAAAAATATCATCTGGGTCCTTTTTTTATTTTTTTATTATTAAAAAATATAAAAATTACCATTATACCCTTACCCTCCCTCTCACCTCCAGATCCGGCAGCCGCGCCGCCAACCGGCGCCGCCACGAACCCAATGCGCCTCCTTCCCGGCGGACTCGGGCAAGCCGTAACGACAACCGGCCGCCTGCGGCCAAACCGCAGTGCGGCGCGCAGCGGTCCCCCCCACCCACTCCACCCCCATCCTCCTGCGGCCCGGCTGCCTCGCGGCCCGGCAGGCGGCGCGCCGCGGCAGAGGCAGCCGGGCCGCGGCGGCTTGCATCTTAGCGCGCCGCGCGGCCGCGCGCTGGCGTTGACAAGGCGGCCTCTCAGCGCCGCGCCGTCGGCGCAGCAGCCGCCAGCGGCCAAAGCTGGCCTCCGGGCTCGCCGCGCGGGCCTGGCGAGGCAGCCCGGCGCTGGCGTTGCTGCTGCGCGTCGCGCGCCTTTGGAGGCCGCCCGGCACGCAGCGGCAGCTGGAGGCCGCTGCGCGCCGCGGCGCGTTGGCTGCGCTGGCTGCCGCTGCGCGCCGCCCCGGCGCGCGGACCGCGAGGCCGCTGGCTGCCGCTGCGCCGACCGCCCGGTTAGCTTGCGGCCATGCCGCGCGCGCGCTGCAGTGTCGCCAGCGGCCCGGCTGCCTCGCTGGCCGCGCGGAGAGCCCTGGCGGCACGGCGCCGCAGCGGCCGTCGAGGCAGCCAGGGCGCGCTGGAGGCCGCTTGCGCGCCGCGCGCGCAGCAGGCGGCTGGTGTCCGTGCGGCTTGCCCGAAGTCCGCCGGACGGGCGGCGCAAGGGCGGTGCGGGGCGGCGCGGTGGCGGCGCGGCTGCCGGATCTGGAGGAGAGAGGGAGGGTAAGGGTATAATGGTAATTTTTATATTTTTTAATAATAAAAAAATAAAAAAGGGACCCAGATGATATTTTTTGAAAACCTAGGGACCCCGAAGATAGAATTTAAAAAATGTGGACCTGTGTGATAATAACCCTTAAACTCAGGGACCTGGGTGAAATTTACCCTTTTTTTATCATCATTTCCTAAATTTTTATTGTCTATATTTTCTCTTTTACATCCCCTCATCACAATTACTCTATTCTTATGTATATGCTCTTAACACCCTCTACACTTATCTAAGTTTTTATTTCATCTCTCCAAAAAAAAAATTCTTCCACTGAATTAAACTGTCTTCCAATTCTTTCCCTTTCCCTCAAGCAACCTCACTTATCACTCCCCTTTTCCATAGTTCTCTTCAAGACTTCTACTTCAAGCATAGCCTCTTTAATAATACCTTCAAAATATTTAATGAAATTTCTCACTCTAACTATAACATTCATAAAAAATGTACTCTTCGGTAAATCTTATTGTTAAACACGTGGTTCCTGCGCTGTATCCTGGCCGAACGCGTGGCGCCTGACAGGTCTATACTTGATTGATTGATTTGCTGACTCAGCTCCCAGTTTTGCAGGATTATTGACCCTGGTCAATCCTCGGGCACGAGGGATCGACCAACCATCGTCCACGGCGATCCAGGAATAGATCTTCATAACCTCGGACCCGAGGATACGAAGTACCGCCTGTCACAATCAGCTTCACCTAACTCCGCCGATCTCCGTACAGACGCTCTTCCCCATAAAAGTACCAGCATTAAAGAATATCATCTTCCTCGTACAGCTGCGGACTTCTCCAGTAACAGGCGAACGGCGCTCGGAGCTCACCCATCACCTTTCCTCCGGGAAACCAGGGCGGAGCTACGCGTGTCAACGGCTATAAAAACCATTGAACAGTCCCAGCCAAGCGGCGGACACAGAAAAAGAAAAACAAGAAACAACGAGGAAGGCTGGGGGGACTCTCAAGGATTCGGAGCTCTCTTATTCATTTGTAACAAAGCCCCAACAGAGGAGCTTCTTCTTCTCCTTCTTCTTCCATAAAGCAAAGCATTGTATAAACCCT
>KZ454678.1:325205-439338 GCA_002786265.1 Apostasia shenzhenica
TACCGTCGGGTACGAGGCTATGAGTTTTTTGGATGCCTTCTCCGGGTATCACCAAATCTGGATGGCCAAGGACGATGAGGAGAAGACAGCCTTCATCACTGATTACGGAACCTACTGCTACAAAGTCATGCCCTTCGGCTTCAAAAACGCCGGTGCTACATACCAGCGCATGATTGATATGGTCTTTAAGAATCAAAGGGGGAAGGAACCTCGAGGCCTACGTAGACGACATCCTGGTCAAAAGTAGAACTTTCACAGAACACATCGATGATCTCCAGGAAACACTTAACACTCTCCGGAGGTACAACCTTAGAGGAGCTTCTTCTTCTCCTTCTTCTTCCATAAAGCAAAGCATTGTATAAACCCTGTTTAGGGGTTATTTCTCTGACCTAGTGAAATTCCTTCGCTGACGGACAGGTGGACGTAGGGGATTCCTTTCCTGAACCACCTTAAAACCCTCTAATGTGTTGTGCTTTTCTGGTTGTCTTGGACAGAATTCTCCCCCGAGCCACTATTAACAGGCTCACCCTTTTTTGCGCGCCGCCGTTTCCCGGAACTCTCTCTCTCTCTTTCTTCGGTGTTCCTTGGACCTCCACATCCTACGTCAACACTTATATTAATAAAGTAAATGAGAGATACTAAGTATATATGAGAATATCTTTACTTTCATAGAGACAATTTAAAACCATAAGGCTCGCAGAGCTGAAATTGACAATAGCTATAATAGGTTTCAATTGTGCATAGCCAATTGAACAATAGTGTGAAAAATCTCAATAAAAATGCTAAATCCCGAAAGAAAAGATGTGTATAACATCTATGATGAATGTGCCATTGCATAAATTCTACTTTAGTAAAATATGAGAGAGATGTTGATATATATAAGAACATCCTCTTATGTGACACCCATGAGATCGATATGTTCTTAGGTAAATCTCATATAAGCAAAACATATGAGAGATATTAAGTATACATGAAAACATACCCTTAACTCCATAAACAAATTTTAAAACCATGAGACTCGTTGAGCTAAAAAGAATAATATTTATGCTGGAATGAGTTATTATATTGACAAAATTTGCTTCTCCATAATAATCAATGACTTCACTTTAAACCATCGCCTAGCCTACATGCTCTCCTTTTTAGAAAAATTATTGGGTGCGAACAGCGCACCGTTCGGATGCCCAATCAGAGGGAGTCACGTGTACCCGAACCCAGCTGTATGGCACACATGGCGCCCTCTGATTAGGTTCCGGACGGTACGCTGTCCGCACCCAATAACTTCTCCTTCTTTTTGTATGGCATGTGCATCAGGGGACTATCCCCCACCATGCACAACTCAAGCCTCTCAGTGTCACCTTGTATTTGCAGCGCTCAAATAGACACGCATCATCTACACGCACTTCGTTGATGCTAGCCTCAAGGACTACCTTATTTTTAGAATCTTTTTAATGTAAAAGTAGAGCAGCATGAGTGTGACGACTCATAGCCGAAAAGAGTGGGAAGGCAGTATTAATGCCTTAACAGAAAGGAATGATTTAAAAAAATATTAATATCAACTAAAGTATAATTATAAATAAATTATATAATTTTATTAATAATTTATCCTTTTTTTAATACAAAATAAAACTTAAACTTTGGTTACATGCTTACAGTAAAATGATAAAAATTTAAAAGATTATATGAAATATTTAAATTAACCTTACAAATTTGAAAGAGAAACTAATACGGATCATGAACCGAAATGTTAGATTCTCATAATCCTAAATTTATATGGTATTATTTAATAATTAACTTTAGAGATGCTAAAGTTGACAATATTTGCATTTATTTATATAATTATATTTTAATTGAAAGTCGAATTATAATCAAAATAGTTTCTAATTATTTTATTAAATAAATAATAATAAATTTAATATAATATATTAAAAATTATATAAAATATAAAATTAAATAAATTTTTTATATTAAAATTTATGTATTGAAAATAAAAAATAATTTTTTTAATAAAATAATTGCATGTCTAAATGACCTCCGATCAAAAAGGATTTAAGTGTGAACTATATATGTTTTACTAATATAACATTTTCTTTTATAAAGAAATATATATAACGTTAGGAGTGGCAATTTGTACTCGTATCTGATTAACCCGCTCCGACCCGCCCCTAATGGGATGGGTATGGGTACTCAAATTTTACCCGCAACACCCGCCCCGCCCCGTACCCGATTTAATAAACTTAAATCTGAAAATGATTTCACTCAATGTGGTTCGTAGAATGCATAAATTCCATGAGATGTGGTCTTGTAAAAGAAAGTGTCTTTTGCCTCCACATGTTCCACCATACCTCACTTTGGCCATCTATTGTGTCATTCTCACCTGTTGATATAAAAATTGCAGCATAATGATAACTACTAAACAGTCAGTTAACTTGATTACTAATAACCAGAAATTTTTTTTTTTTTGTAAATTTGTATTTGAACTTTTTCCACGAACTGAATTTGAGAATATCCTAAATAAAAATTCAAGTTTATATTGAAAACCACTCACAAATTTTAAACGAAAAGTTAAGAAAAGTGAACGCATTTTTGTTAGTAGTAACCAGGCGAATCTTGGTTATCGAGAAAACGGGGCGGGGCGGGTACGAGTTTATGAAAACTAGAAGCGGGGCGGGGCGAAAACGGGTATGAGGCGGGTATGGATAATGAATAATATATAGCGGGGCGGGTATGAATATTTATAAACCCGACCCAAACCCGCCCTGTTGCCATTCCTATATAACATTTTCTTTTTTTTTTATCTTAAAAAAAATATATATGGAGTTTCAAAAAAAAAAAAGCAACTATGGACCACCATTTTACTTAAAAGTAAGTAAATAATAATATAAAATTTCGCGTGCCAACTTACGTGAACATATTTTTTTTTTAGTTAAAGTCCATAAACAAAAATATTTTTTCTCCTTCAATCAATATTTATATTAAAAACTATAAATTTAATATTTTATAAATTTGGTGGTCAGGTCATGACGGTAGCCAGTTGTACGAATTTAAATTTTTTTTAGGCATAACCTACAAATATAATTTTTTAGATCAAAAGATAATAAATAAAAAAATTAACATATAATATCAAAATTATCTCAAATTTAAATCTCAGTGAGCCCCCCAATTATGTGTAATATAAAATTAAAAAAATGCATATATTTAACTTCTATAAAATTAAAATTTTTAAGTCAATTGCTAGTTAAAAATTTAAGAATAAATAATTAAAAAAATGATTACTTCGGTCGTAATATTAATCAAACCACTACATCAATGTATACTTCTAAAATGAGTAGATCATTGACAGAAACGTCCCACTCTGCCAAGCCAATTCTTTGGTCTCAAGAAAAATTGCATTTTTCCCAATAAAAAAAACTTATAATAAAAAGGATGAATTACTAATAGATCTCCACATTTTATTTATAAATATATTTTAATTCATATTTTTTATTTCTCAGTTATATCTTTACTTAAAACTGTAATATATATATGTATAAATTTCTATTTTTCCTTAATTTTCGGTTCATATTTTAAATTCTAAAACTTTAAATAAAAATTTTCAAAAATATTAGACTTAAATAAAAATTTTAAAAAAATAAGAACTAAAATATAATTATAATTAAATTGTAGAGACCTATCAGTAATTTGCACAAATAATTATAATCAGCAAAAAAAATTTAAAAATTTTGAGAAAGACCTAAATATGTTATTTTTGAATGATTTAGGTAAGGGTGTTAATATGGATCAAAGATCGAAAATCGATCGAAAATTGAATCGATTTTAAATCGAATCGAAATCGAGTCGATTTAAATGAGCCGACTAACGAGCCAAAAGTTCTGCTCGATAATAATTTTGAGCCGATTTTGAGCCGGGGTAGGCTCGGCTCGATCCAGCTCGAAATCGGCTCGATTAAAATACATTTTATATTATAATATATATATATTAAATATAATATATATATGTTATATAATATATATGTATATATATTATAAACTGAGCGGATCTCGAGCAGGATCGAGTTGAGCTTACCCGGCTCGAGATTGGCTAAAAAAAAATTGGGATTTGATTCATTTTTTGAGTCGGCTCGAAAATGAATCGAAATCGGCTTGAAGTCGATTGGAATCGACTCGAGCCGGCTCGAAGTCGAACTCAATTGAGCTCGAGTCGATTTCGAGTCGATCGAAATGTGATCAATCCGATTTCGAACCGATATTGGCTCGGCTCGAAATCGGATCGATAACAGCCCTAAATTTAGGGGATTAAGTTGTAAAATTAAAAAATAAAGAATTTAATATATAATTTAAGATGATTTAAGGGGTATGTATGCAAATGATTCAAAAAAAAAAAAAAACTGTGAGTGACGACCACTTCGGTCTTCTCTCTCTCTCTCTCTCTCTCAATCGGAACCTTCCCTGCGGCTTCCTCTCAAGAAAGGCAGACTGAACGATGATGGAGGAAGGAGGAGGCGCCTCTGCATTACGCCATCCTCCATTGACGACGGCGATCCAAATAATCTGCTCTGTTCTCGCTCACGGAGCAGAGGATGACGTTATACGGGCGACCGTCTCTGTTTCAGGTGAAGTTCAAGATAATGACGCCGGCGATGCAGAATTTCCGTGCCCATCTACTATAAGTTTGATTTTTTTGTCATATAACACTATCCAATTATCTGGAATAGCTCAAACATTCCATTCACATAATTTGCGCCAAATGGAGTAATAAAGAGAGCGTATAGAAGAGATGAATTTAGTGTTAGCATCTCAACCGTACATGTAAATTAATCTGTTAGGCCGTTAAGAACCGAATGACCGGCTAATAGTAACTGGAAACCTGCAACTCCCTATTAGATGAAAATGAGAAGGGTTCTGAGGGTTCTGTAGTAGGAATAGCACTTAAAAGACGCTGACTTGGTAGTCTTCAATTGGTTGGGTGACGAACATAAATGAGGGTCAAATACTGTGGCAGACATTAGTAGAGTAATATATGTCATATCCAATGGTTGAGAGTTTCTATAAAAGCAAAAATAAGCATTATTAGACATACATCGTGTCCGATGGTATAAACATCGTGGATGATGCTAAATAAACAGAATTTGAAAAACCTTTAGATGCCACGTGTACGACTGAGTGCAACGCTGAGTTCAAGTGTAAATATCAGTCCCCAGCATGAATGGGCGTGAACATTTATGTGAGCTCAAGCATGTGTCAATCACGTGAGTGAGCGCATTGCTCGAGGCTGACGGAAATAAATTTAGGGCATCACCGTGCCAGTGCATAGTTTATTCGTTCCGACACCCTGCGTTATGCAAGTGTGTGTGTGAGAGAGAGAGAGTTGCAAATTAGGGCAATGATCGATCAAAAGAACTAGGCTAGCCTAGCATCTCTGATTAACAAGAAAAAACTATTCACATACTTCTAAGATGGTAGTAGGGCAAGGGGCTCTCTGAGTCCTAACTGCATAACATAGTTCCTTCTAAAAGTCTTAATCACATTACAAGATCATCAAATTTCTCTATTGGGACAAAACTCGGCCAAAGCCACCAACAAGGAAGCAGACCACATAATAGCAATTCACAAACAAGAAAGTCCCCAACATGCTTGGCACCTTCGAGAACAAGTGAGAATGAACTGCACGGTCCCTCCAGATTGAAAGAAAGAAGAAAGCGCAACCAATTATCTAGTACACCAATCTACGCTTAGAGGGAACGCTCTTACTCACCGATATTTGAAAACATCCCCAATAGAGATGTAACTCGATGCATTTTTGTACTTATTTTTAATTTAATCTGAAGGCCTAAGCCACATTTCAAAAAAAGTTAAATGGCTCAACTCTACTAAGAATAGTGAAATGGTGTTTCGAAACAACTAAATGTCCATTCAACTACATTGCGTAGAATTCAATGCTTTGCATAACCTCATATGTTAAGATTCATAATTGACTAATGTGATACCTAGTGCCTCAAAATGGAGCTAAGGATTTCGAGGTATTCGGATAATATTCACCTAAACAATTCAAACAGAGCTAAGTTATTCTCATAAATTATTAAATGTAACAAACTCAAGCTGAAATCATATTTACCTCTGAGTACAATAAAATCACCTGAGACCCTTGCCCACTGAAGAACAAACATATCAGACGCACTCCCGTAATAACCTGTAGCAACATGAAAAAAGATATGACAAAAATGAAGAATTGACATCATATTTTATGAAATCAATCTCTTTTGATTACGATAGGCTGACTGCTCACTTCATGGGACAATGGAGAGCAGATTTACACCATCGATAACCCCAACATAGCGCTACAAAGACAAGATACCACTTAACAACACGATAGTCATATGTAGCAATGAGAAAAAAAGATTTTAACAAGTGGGTCATTTTTATTTTCAAAGGCCAATATCAATCATTACAGATCTTAGGAGTGCAGGGAAATAACTCCTTAGGGAGGGTTATATATTCGCCATAATTGCAGAAAGTGTCGAATTGAGGTACAGAAATATTGCAATCTGCTCAAAAGTGAATACCTACTGTGGATGTTGTACTAGCCTCGATCGACTAGAACATCTCATAGCACTAAGATAGCATCTAAATGCATACAGTTTATGCTGAACAACACCATCAGCTGGTTGTTAACCATTGAATGGTCAATTATACATCCTTCAAGCAGAATAGCAATGTGATCAACCATAAAAGTGTCCACTATGCATTTTTCATCTTCATCTAAAACCATGAATTCAAAGAATTCATCTTCACCACCCGTGAATGGATTCTCTGTTTACGTTGTTTAGCTCTTTTCCCATATAAAATCACTAAAGTGCATAGCAGCAGTAATCAGACATAGGTTTCATATATAGGACAATCATTGACCAGTATAAAAATCTTTAAGTCATGAACATACAATAACAACAACAATCAAGCCTTAATCCAACTAAGTGGGGTCGACAACATGAATCCTTTGTTTTCATTACGCTTTATCAATTAATAAATTCTTATTTAGATTTAATTAAATAAAATCACTCCTTATAGTTTTCTGCCATTATCTTCTCCAGTCTCCCTCTTACTCTTTGTACACGGGAAAAATTTAATTAACTTAATTTTCCTAACTGGAGTTTCAATCGACCTATGATTTATATGTCTAAACCATCTAAGCTAACTTTTTCTAAGTTCATCCTCAATTGATGCAACTCCAACTTTCTTGTGAATATACTCATTTTTTATTTTATCCTTTCGTGCATACCCACACATCCACCTTAGTATACTTATTTCTATAACACTTATTTTATTTGTATATTTTCTCTTTATAGACCAGCATTCAGCATCATATATCATCGCTGATCATACTATAATTATATAAAATTTACCAACTCTGAATGAAATTTTCCTATCGCACAACACACTAAAAGCATTTCTTCATTTTACCCATTTTACTTGGATCCTGCTAATAATGTTATTATTTATTTCATCATCATTTTGAATGATTGATCCAAGGTATCTAAAGCGCTCACTGTTCTTGACAATTTGATCAACAATTGTCACATCATCAATATAAATGCTTTTTTCTTGACTAAATGTGCACTCTATACATTCAATTTTTTATTTATTAAGACGAAGACCTTTAAATTCTAAAGTATTCCTTCATAGCTTAAGTTTCACTTTTTCTTTAGTTTTATCAACAATAACAATATCATCTGTGAAGAGCATGCACCAAAGCACCTCATTTCGGATGTCAAATTAGAACTTTTATAGCCAAAGTAAAAAGATACAGACTTAAAGCTGAGCGTTAGTGTAATCATTATCATTAGTCAAACCTCCTTATGTCTAAATACAGGTAATAATTTTTTTATATATATCTTTAACAACTTGAATATAAATAGTACAAATCCTTTTTTTTCCTAAAACTCTCCAAAATACTTTTCTTGAGACTTCATCATAGATTTTTTCTAAATCAATAAAAAATTAGATGTAGGTTTTCTTTTCTCTCCTTAAACTTCTCTATTAAACTTCTCAATAAATGAATAGCTTTTATATTAAATCTACCTAGCATAAAACCAAACTAATTCTCTAACACCTTAGTATCATGACGTAATCTATGTTCGATCACTCTCTCCCAAAATTTTAAAGTATAACTCATTAAAAATTTTGAAGAGCAATTCTACAGTTTACATACACGTTACCATAGAAAAGAGCAAATCAGAAGAAGTTAATTAACGCTCCATGCCAAACATTGCAACTCATCCTACCATCTTCAATCCAAAATTTTCTTGCACACTCTATCAAGAAGAAAAAAATTTCTTGCGCAAACAAACGTTGAAGCAAAGCAATAAAACAAAGCAAAATTCAAAATTAAAACTCATTGATCAAGCTCCACGTAACAGAGCAACAGTGCAACACTAATCTTGGATTCTACAGTAAACAAATGTTCCCCACACAGTGCACCATAAAATTTTGCTTGAGCTAGCCAATTAGCTGGCCACGAAACAGAACAATGAGTACCTACGAGTTCTAAACATTTCTTCAGGAAACAGAAAACTTCAACGAGTTCTGATAAAAAATTTTGCTCGAGTTAGTCACTGGTGTAGCCAGTCACTAATGTAGTAGCTTAACTGAGGAAATCAGAAGATGTGGAGGAAACTCATGGAAGCTAAACAAATTATTATTGTAGCCAAACATAACCAACAAAATTATGTCTTCCCACCTAGCTACACAAAAAATCTATTAAACAAACCATTGTTGAAGCCAAGTAGAAAAGCAAAGCAGAATACACAATGAAGATGTGAATTAAAACTCATTGATCGAGTTCCATCACTCTATCGATATAGCCAAACCAAAATTAAATTGAGCTAGTCATTGATGAAGCCAAGGAAAAATCAAAGAGAAGAGGTGAAAGATCAGATTCCATCACATCCATGTGTTTTCTTAAGCAAAAATAATAATATCTCAGATAACAGGTAAGACCAAAAATACTACCACAAGAAAATTTGCATTAAAGCACCTAGAACAGTTTCCACCACAACTACAAACATAGTAGTGAAGCTAAAGTCAAACCAGACAACATCCATAATTTGGAGCACAACTACAAAGCTTGGATGAGAAAGCAAAAGAACAAAACCAAAATGACAATAGAACTCCAACATGGTCATGCTAAAGCCAAACAGCTGAATCACCAAACATTGGATCACGACTATAAACAAGTTCCTCCCACACTGGCATCTCATCGTCCACTAATGACATGAAAATTGCTCTATTTTCTGCAAATTGAATGCTTTACTTTTAATTTCTCTTTTGCACCACACATCTCTCCCTCAGTCATCCTATTCTCAACCCATTGAAACATCACTGAGTTCTATCATCATACTTGCATTAGGATTGTCCTCCTCTTAGTTCTTCTTTCTTGGTGGTTTTTTGCATGTTTTGGATTAGGCATCATTGGCGGAGCCAGTCTTTTCCCCAAACTATCACCTGACTAGTTAGGATTACTAGCACTTACATCCTTCGTAGTGTTTCTACTTGCACTAGTTCTTCACTTTCGCCATCTATCCAACGCTTCTCAATCAAATAAACGTAGAAGGTTCCTTATCACATGGCATATTGGCAGATTGTTCACAATGACATGAACTAATTACCAATTACCCTTTGCACTATCCAATTCCTTCCCAAGGCCTGTTTGGAACAAAGTTTAAAAGGATTTGGAGGAGAGCTTTTATGGGTTTTTTCTTCTTGAGATTTGTGTATGAAGTTAAACAAAATTTGTTATATTAAAAGTTTTGTAAGATATGAACTAAAACTGATTGATGTATTAAAAATTATAAAGGATGTGAAATAAAGTGATATTTTAATAATGAAGTTCGTGTAAGATGAAATAAATATAATTTTTATACTATTTTTTAATTAAAAAAATCTTTTTTGACCATGAGTTTATTGCCATTGCCTTCTTTGCATGGTTCCAAACCGGAACTCTAAATCTAACAATCTGCTGAAATATTTCCTACATTTTCTTTCTCCTCCCCCCATTATGCTTCCCTTCTTTACCCTTTTTTGCCCCACCCATTGTATTTTTCCTTGTTGATTGAAAATGTTGAACAACAAATTTAATTAAACCAACAAAAAGCAACAAAAAATTCAAAGAAACAATGCAAGAATGTTACCTTTATAACAGTAAGTTATTAAGCTTTTCTCAAGATTTTTGTTGCAAATTTAACAACTGATAGGTCTTTTAAATCCATAGAAGTAAAGAAGATGAAAGAAGATAAAACTTACATCCATAGAAGAAAAAAAAGGCTTGCCATCAGCATCCTAAACTTGATGTGAAAGCACTACTCAGTTGCACACAAACATGGGGGTAAAGGTGTATGCAATTACCATCAATCTCAAGCTTGAGCCGCCTACAGTATCATGAACTTCGTTCCTCCCTTGACCTTGATGCTGATGGCACCATGCTGTCTCTTAGAACAATGATCATGCGCGCTTGATGCATATAACACTCCAAAGCTCAAGTACTTCCACCACTGAACTGTAGCTAAAATGCCACGGTGAATTTATTTGCAGATTAAACACTCAACTGCTCATGCAGCTCCCCAGGAGACGATCAAAGTAAACGTTTTGGCCTAACACACGTGCTTGTCAATCGCACCCCCCTTCCATGGAGAAATAATTTTACAGGTGAACCTACAACTGTAACTTTCTCCTAAACAATGTTTCAAGAGGGGTTAATTTTAACCTTTCCTGACCAGACAAACACAAGCTTACTATAGAAGAAGATAAAATGATGAAGTCTGATGGCTGGTTATAGGAACTCTAAAAACCCATGTAGTGAGTGAAATAGTACTGCATATACAATAATACCCTTTGTTAATACCAGACCTGACATGTTTGAAGATGTAGGCTTATACTTGAGCAATTTTAAGCACAATCAGCTAAGAATCATGTCCATCTTATCTAATAAGGTTGAATTGATAAATATAGAACTTAAATATTCTTTAGGGATTGTAGTTCTGTGCATAGAGAATCGTATTACTTTGGAAAGCAAAAATGTTAATCATGTAACATATAAGCATTGGTCTTCTTTAACCTGGAGCTAGCTGCTAAATTCAATCTTTTTTTAACTTTCTAGTATGGTATAGGTTTTCTATCCTCAAACATAGCATAGGATACATATATTATAGTAACTAGAGGAGGGAGAGGAAGGCTAGCAAGAAGAATAAAACAAAAAAACATGTAGGTAGACCGTGTAGAGGGTATGGCTCTTCCTACAAGCAACCAAAAACGCAGGAAAACTGTGAAAAACCAGCAGCTGGGCAGAATAAAGGGGAAAGACCAGGAGGTAAAAAATATGCCACACAATCCTCCAGAAACCAAAATATGACAGCTCAAATCATTGTTGTGCACTCAGCCTATAATGGGAGAAACTTGATTATGCAATTTCAAATATTAGGAACAAAAATGCTTAAATGCGGACATAAGCACAGGCAATTTTGTCAAATCATATAAATCTTGTATTATCGCCTACTATCTCTCTAATGTTATGTCAATCATGTAAATCTTCTTTTCCAATAAGGGGAAGTATAACAAAAGCAAGCATTCCTCCTTCAATTTTCCACATGTAACCATGATGGGCAAAAGAATACGGAGACAAGAATAGTAACAAGCCATTTTGCATTAGGAGAAACCAAAACTATTATACATCAATTAAATGACTGACAAACTAATCTAGCAGAGACAAGCAACTTACATAGATTAAGTAAAAAGGTATTTTGGGTTCTGAATTTCTAGAATCGGATGTACTCGCTATGAATAGTCTTGAGATCTTCCCATTCTTTCGTAGAGGCAATGCCGGGATCAACATAGCATAGCTAAGCACAAGAAGATGGTTATCAGTCAATTACAGAACAGATGAAAACAAGTTAAAGGTAGAGAGACAGAGAAAGAAAGAAACCAAGACCTGATACTGTGGCTTTTTTAATGTGTGGACTTTTCTTTTTATCAGCTTCTGCCATCCATTGTTATCCCTGAGAGTCTTTTCCAAATCTCTTGTCCTCTAGAAGCAATTATTAAAAAGATAGTGATGCGGAACGGAAAAAGATGCCAATGATAATTTATATTTATATTCAGCAAAATCAATTAGCAAATTATTTTAATTAAGAGAAAAATATTTTCTAGATAAATTATATGATAAATAAGATTTTTGAATCCCGCAAATTAAGATATTTTAAAATTAAAATTAAATTGGATCGTATAATAAATAAGAATTTATCAATTTAGATTAGGGCGTCAATTTAAATTCAATAAATCAGATCCGAGGTTCAGGAATTTAGGACAGACGTCTCACCGTTACATCAACAGTAATTAACACACAAGGAATTTATCGAGTCACACAATTAGAAGCCAAAAAAATATTCAAGTCAAGCGAATAATTTTATGTAGAAATAATAATCGGCTTTAATTGAGTTCAGGAAAGAAGTTACCCCAACAATTTGAATCGGAAGAAGAGTCACTGATCGAGTACTGGGCGATGCGCGGACAAAGCGAGACGGGCACGAGCAAGCAGGCAGGCGAGTGAACAGGCGCGGGCGGCGGCGCGGCAGGCAGGTAGGCGCATGCGGGCGCGCGCAAGTCACGCTTTATAGCGGGCTGGCGCGCGGGGCAGGCGGGCGCGCATATCGGAGGGCGTGCGGGCCGACGGGGCAGGCTGGCGCCGGAGGCGCAGGACGGCGGAGCGGCGCGGCCGGGCGGAGCGGTGGGGGCGAGCCAGCGGGCTGAGCAAGCGGGGCGCGCGGGCGGGCGGGGCGCGCTGGCGTGCGCAGTCGGGGGCAGGCGGCGCGCTCGATGCGCAAGCGGGCGCGCAGGAGCAAAGCCGCGCGAGAAAGCTTGCCGGCCAGAGGCGACGAGCGGTCGAGCGCGGCGGGGCACGGCGAGGCGAGGCGCGGCGAGGGGCAGCCGAGCTAGATGAGGGAACGGAACTGCGCGATTGGAGCGGCAGCGGCGTCGGACGAGTCTGGCGGAACTGCGAAGTGCTGCGAGTGGAGAGAGCTTCGAAATTTTTTTTTTTTTTTGAAAGGTGAATAACTAGGCTAATTTGAGGATTCTCACCAAAGGCTAACCCTACCCTTTTCTTCACCGAAATATCGACCCCTTAACCCGGATCTAGGCTCTGAGAAAACTCAAACATAATTTCATTCATCACAATACTCTCCTTTACAATGCAAGGCGACCTCTTTATATAAAGAGATATGTAGAAATTTGAAAATACAATATTAAATGCAGAAAATAAAATACCAAATAAATAAAAGCAAATATGGAACTAAATAAAATCAGCTCCAAATGTGGTGAGTCTCCAAATCTTCCAAATATGCTCTGAATCAAATCAAATCTAAATAAAGCTAATATGGAAATCTCTATTAGCTCTAATTAATTTGAATTTGAATTTTGATTCGGTACATAACGTCATCCTAGCCATCCAATTCGATGCTGATCTGTGTCCCCACCAGATAGTCTAATGACAATCATTAAATGAAACTTATAGACAAAATCCGTGATCATGATTGCCATATGGCCTACAACCAACAGATGTGCAATTCTCTCAAATAAAAATGCTTTCATGTTAAGAATGACATTTAAATTTCTACAAGAGAGCACAATTTCATAAGAAACTAAAATCAAACATACATATAAGATGAGCATGATAATATGAGCCTACCTGTCCAGGATCTAAAATTAATAGAGAATATTTTTCGTCTGAACCAGTCACACTCTTTTGCATTTGGATCCCTACAATTGTCCTCGAATGACCGTCATGCTGGAAGTACAAGGGACTGCTTACAGATAACACAACAGCATTTACATAATCAGAATAAGCTCATTGAATCTAACATTTTTATCTCAAATTAGCCAAACAGTCACAGGAGTGCATCAAAAAGTGGTATCAACTTACGTTTTTTGACTTAAAACAACATTCTGAAGATTGTCCAACTTTCGACCAGCCTCATGAGCAAAATAATTCCAGACCCATTCCATAAGAACCTGGTGGCCAGTGATTTTTCTTTCTTTATACTTACTGTAATGGACATTATGTGATAGGCTGCTCTCTTGGTCACTTCTACTGCGTTGTAAAAACTTGTCCATTGGCCCATACACCGATTTTTCAATCATTCCCGAAAAATGTCCTTTTTCTGATGGCAAACTATCAAAGTCCACTACCCTTGCTCTAAGTCCAAAGGAAGAAAAGAGTGCAGCACATTCAGTAGTACCAATCCACGTTTTGGAACCATAAATCTCTTTGTTAAAAGAAAGTGATCCTGGTTTATCAAAGCCTCTTTCCCACGCTATCTCAAGCCACCTTTGGAGCGAGGGAATATCAGGGACAAATCCTGAACCACCAAACAAAACATCTCTAGCTTCTTTTCTTTGAGTTAATAGGTATGAGCTAAGCATTTGAATGTTACGCCAACCACAACCCCACCCATAATCTTCTGATTCTATACTTTCATAATGATCAACGTGTCCTGATATTATGCTTCTAGTTGTCTTGCTTTCTAATTCGAGGCATCTCCTCAATAAGAGCATGAGACCACCTTCAACCTTGTAAATGGTGCTTTTTGGTTGACATCTAACCAAGCAAGATATCTTTTCTTGAAGGAGAACTTCCCTCAGTCCAGTCGAATTTTGCTTAAAGTTTGATGAGCTATATTCTGCATTCCTACAGAAATCTTCAGATGACTCATAGCATATCGGGACATCCTGCATACAAATTTTATAGACAACAGAATAGTTTAGAAATATGCAAGTTATTGCCGGATATAAAGTCATTAGTAATTCAGAAAAGAAATAAATGATTCATTGTGGTCCTCTATCCTCTCAAATCTAGCAAATTCATATCTATCAACTATATTTTTCTTCTTTTTTTGATTCAGAAGAGAATATTTACTCTATCATTAAATAAACTTTAAAAACAGAAGAGATGGGAGAAGAGAATGATGACGACTTGTGATGATGATGATCATCATGATAAGGCTTCAAAAACAGATAACAAATCTAGAAAGACAGAAAACAAATCCAACATGTAGAAGCTGTTTTGAAATTTTTATGTACATTATTAGAATTACAACAAAGCAGAGCCTTAAAAACAGAAAAAGACAAAGATTCAAGACACTGAACCTGAAGATTTAGTTGAAGTAGAACATAGGCAATCTACAGCTCCTAAGAACTCATAAAACTTGTGAGATAATGATGAAGATGATGGAAGGATCTGATGCGGGACAAAATAGTATCATATTCAAATTTAATTTTAGCAATATTAAATTTGCTAAATTATTAGTACTTACAAATAATATTAAAATTCCAGAAAATTAAGTATGTTAACGTTTTAACTTACACATAATCATAGTAAATGAAAATGAATCAAGTAGATTGGAGCTAAATTCAAATTTTAATAAATCAGTTACGATGGAATGGAATTGCGAACCTCACAATAGAAACCAAAAACTTTTCATTCCCAATTAAAATCTCCATAATTAGAGTATGTCTGTCCAAAGTAAAGGTTTGTTTATTTAAAAGTTTGGCCATAAGCTTTTCATTCAACTTCGGTTCCCCACAGATTCTCCAAAATTTATCTCATGAGAAGAAAGCATAGTTATTACCTAAAGAGTAATTTACTGGAAATCATGTACAATGACATTGAATGTAACCTCTAAATAGAAAAAAAGTTATATTAACGAAAAATTCAGATGGCCAGCTTCTCTTCTCAAGGTAAAAAGAGGCATATTTCCACTAATTTGAAGTCTGAAACACTAAAGAAAAGAATTAAAATAAAAGGGACTGTTATACATGCTAATAAAGCTTTTCCCTAACAATGATTTCATGAAAACAACATATAAAGATTTGCAAACAAGTAATAGTGATGCAACCAGGTCATTTCAATAGTCAGACACATGATCGACTCAAAAATTCTTTAAAACATAAGTGGTATTAACTATCTATGGCAAAGATTTCAAAAGGATGTAAACCTACCATGAGTCTTGGGGTAGGAATATCAAGTGAAATTTTCTTTGCTAGTAGCATATCTCTTTCAAAATCATCATCCTGAAAATGATTGTTTGCATGCCTGCAGAAAAATCCAAAATAAAAAAAAGTAAAACAATTTTGCAGTAAAAGAGATCAACCACTATCAAAATAATGAATAAAAACATATTAGTGTACCATAAAAATGTTAAAATGGAAAAACAATTATACCATTCAAGCTCAGTGGAAGGAACATTGACATAGCAGACAGGACAAACTGAAAGCATTATCAATATGCAACTCCTAATTCAAAAAAAGAAACAAGTAAGAAATCAAAGTATAAGGAATATGCCGCTTCATATAAACCAAAAAAAAAAAAAGGGCAAATACAAACTGGGTGGAACTTAGCGCACTGATCTGCATAGTGAAAGCAAACTGAAGGCCAAATATACTAGAAAAAACTTAATAAACTACATAATCAAGATGAAAGGCCAAAACACAGGAAGCTGCTTGGACACTAATTCAGAAGATTGTCAGTGTCACACCAGAACATCAAATACAATCAAATTTGAAGTTTCATACTCCAAACCCTACAAAGACTTTGAAAGCTGCACAGAATTTAAATTAAAGCTTTCATACTAGCTGTAAGAGTACAAATTATTAAATATGACCACATAATTAGCCATTTCAAATGATGTAAAGAAATTTCTAAGATACTATGTATCAAGAAACCAAATGTGACGACCCAAGACTGAAGAGGATAGAAAGTGATCGCCGGAGTGATGTCCATGTGATTGAATTGGAATCACTCGGACAATGGGTAGCTCCTAATAGACTTCAACGTGGAGGAGTACAAGAATGAATCATTCTATATCAGAAAGTGAGTGGAGTTCCCGAGCTGTACAAGTAAATAATGTGATCTCAAATGATAAAAGCACATTTTGAAGTGAAACCGTGAAACTAACTATTATAAATTTCATAATTAAATATGCTTAAGATATTGAAAAGTGATCACCAGGATAATGTCCATATGATTAAATTAAAATCACTCAGACAATGAGCGGCTCCTAGCAGGCTTCAAAGTGGAGAGACATAAAAATGAATCATCCTACAATGAAAAGTAAGTGAAGTTCCTGAGCTATATAAATAGTGTGATCCCAAATAGTAAAAGCACATTTTGAGATAAAACTAGTAAACTAACTATAGTAAATTTCATAGTTAAACACACTTGACCTACAATTGTGCTGGGATGAGTAAGATATTGGGAAGTACTAAGTCACATAATTCCCGAAAATTAAAACGAACAAGATCTCTACATTTAGGACATCATACACCAAACATCTTAAGTTGATACACAATATAAAGCAGATTAAATAAAGATATTCATCCACCCTACAATTCTAAATATACTGTAACTTTGCTTACTTGATTGAGGAAAAGATTGTTTGGTGATGAACAAAACAAAGAGGAAGCCACGCAATTCCGATTTCAAATGCAAACAGCACCAACCTTTATGAGCAATAATGGACCTATTAGCATAATGAAAGAAATAATAATTTCAAGATTTTAAAATATTTTGAAAATATTCCATTGCTGAATATTGACTTAATGAAATTCCCCAGAAGAAATAATAATATATCATATAGTTGTACAATACAAGTTGAAAAATATGAATACTAAGATATAAATGCGAGTAGTTACGAGAACTCAGGATTGTATACTCCCCTCCCATTTTCTCAAATATAGTGGGACGACTTTGGTATAAACTTTAACCTAGGGTTGCCTCACACTACTCAAGGCAAGACTCTATTTTCGTGGTAGTAGACCTTTCTTTTAAATGACCAATTTCATTTTGTGTTTCGAGATGTGTGATGCCACACACACTTTGTTTGTGGCACAATTCATTTAGCTTTATAATTTCCCGAAAGCCATTGCATTTGATCGTAATGTTAACTCCATAAGCTATTTTTGACAGACCTTACGGGATGCAAGGTCAAATCACATACACACCAACGATATTATTATAATCTATGAATTTGAAACACGACAAGCCAACATGGCAACTTTCCAAATTACAAGAAAAGCACGAAAAGACATGCCAAATAATATAATATATTCCTATATCATTATGTAATTTTATTATAATTTTTGCTCAATATTATAGAAACACCTAGAAAGCACAAGAGCAACATAAGGACATAGGGACACACACGACATATTAGGACTGATACAAACTCCACAAGTATGGTTTTATAGACTGTATGATCACCTTATAAATATTGTTTTGTTGATGATAATTCATTTTTTTGTATGACAATGATGGCATAGTGATAAATCACAAAAAGGGCAAAGATCATTCAGACGCAGGATCTCACGGTGGGAGGACCTTCTCCTTCCTTTGGCCACAAGATGGTTTGTCACCGAAATCCTAATCTTGGAGATCCGGCCAACAGCGGTGATTCTTCACCAATCTTCGATCAAATTTTCCCTAAAACACAAGAGAAGCATTTTACTTCTAATATCTAATGCTAATCTATAATCTTCGCCGAAACACAGTTGGAAGGATTCAAGGCAGGGCGATAAAGGTAAAGAAATTAAAAAAAAAAAAAAACGAAACCAATCATCATTGAACTGTAGATCCTTCGAGGTTTATTGCACTTACCGGACGTTCAACGCCGTCAAGCAGTTCAATTCCGCGATTGAGTTACACCAGATCGAGGCAGGAACTTGTTGAATCGGCAAAAAGCTTGACGAAATGAAAGCCATGACGAAGATCACCGGAGATGGAAGGAACAGTGATCAGCCTCCTTTGTTCTCATCGGAAGAAACACTCGATCACCTCGCTGAACTTTCATCTGCCAAGAGCTCCGGCGTTGTTGCTTCTATAGACGCAACTGAGGGTTCGACGGCGTAGCAATGACGCGCGGTTCACTTTCCACTTGCCAGAGCCCGTCGTGCGGAGGACAGCTTGGCAGCCATCTCAGCTATCTGTAGGAGGAACATCGCGGCCGTCCGATTGACTCAATTGGAGGGTCCGGATCAGATCAGATCAATTAATTTATATTTTATAGCCTACAAAGAATATTTTTAAAAAATTAAGGTATTTATATTTATGTATATTTTAAAATTTAAATATTATTATTTGTTGTAATAATTTTAATATTTAAAATATATTTTGGCTGCTTAGCTCAAATAAGCTCAAACAATCAACTTAAATTGAGATAATCATAATTTAATTCGAATTAAATTCGACTTAAATTTAAAAAATTAAAAAAATGAGTTGAGTTTTTTTTATTTTTTTATTTTTTTATTTTTAACATAATAATTTTGCATGAATTAATTAAAAATTATGGTGGTATATATTTGAATCTGAGTCCTCGTTTCAGCCGGGTTAGCTGAGTTCAGGCGAACAGGAGCGAGTTTCGAAGTTTCAATTTACAGAGCAAAATTAATTTGTTAATAGCACAACGCGATCCTCGCTGTCGTGCGAAGAGGGGAAGGCGGGGTTACTGATTGCTGACCGTAGTGCCCAGAGAGATTCCGGCGATGATGAAGATCCTCGTCGCCGTAAAGCGCGTCGTCGACTATGCCGTCAAGATCCGCGTCAAGGCCGACAAGGTATGATTACCATCACACCTCTCCTCCCCGCTCCATCTCACGCATACTCTTGGCTGTTCATCATGAAGCTTTCTGGTTTACTTTGTTCGGGTAGAGTGCAGTCGAGACGAGCAACGTGAAGATGTCGATGAATCCCTTCTGCGAGATTGCCCTGGAGGAGGCCCTGCGCATCCGCGAGGCTGGTGCGGCGTCGGAGGTCGTTGCCGTCTCTATCGGCCCCGCCCAGTGCACTGAGACTCTGAGGACGGCGCTGGCGATGGGAGCAGATCGCGCCGTCCACGTTGATGCCGGCGCCGCCCCGGTCTACCCGCTTTCTGTCGCCAAGATTCTTAGGGCAATCGTGGAGGAGGAGAAACCGGGACTATTGATTCTGGGAAAACAGGTGAGGTCATGAGAACGTTGGGGTATGGGAAATGTAGATCAAAAATGTGTTGCCACTTTGATGGAATAGTCTATTTCCTTTTTAAATTTGTGTATCTGCCTAAAAATTACAAACTGAAAGTTTGATACACGCTCTTTTCTCCTGTCTTATTTAACTTTTTTGGGAGTATTTGATAACTTATCGAAGAAATATTTCTTGATTGTTTATGTGGGTTCCTTCTAGATCAACATATTACTTTTTTTTTTGATAGAAAATCAACATATTACAAGTAGAAGGTTAAATGATCCAAATCAAAATGAAAGTTGGCCTATTTGCTCAAGCTTGCCATTGAGAAAGAAAGAAAAACATGATACTAATTTAAGAGAATGGACGAATTCATTAATGCAACTCTTTGTGCCCGAAAAACATGTCACTTTCAACTCTTTGTGCCCGGAAATGTGCAATGCAAAATGGGATCGGCTAAGCAAAATAAAGCACTGTACTGAATTCTAGTGATAGATTTGTTTTGAATGTAGTAAACTCACTCTAACGGAGGTTTATGCATTTTTAAGTTCAGCAGCTGCAGGAACATTTATGGAAGTATAAGCAAATTGGAAAAATTCTCCAAGAATGCTCAATAAGAATGTAAACAAATCATATGTTGGGAAAGTACTGTTTTTGTTAATGTTTCTCAAGATCTATAATATTGTGCTTACCCATTCTGAAGACCATTTCCTTTTTTCAATTCCCGTCAGGAGCATTGAATCTTGGGATACTTTTGTAGTTAGATGGTCCTTAATTGTGTACTAGATCTTAGTTGCTCTATTAGAAATTTTACATATGCATCTTAGCTTTAAATACCCTAAACAAGCAGGATTTGAAGTTGAGCTTTCATGCTGTTGTGCAAAAAATTGATCAAAGCAAATCAAAACTATGAATATCAAAGGTTTTAATTACAAAAAAAATGCTAGTTTAATCCATTCCCTGTTGTAGCTGCCATTTTTGATGGTTTTACTATTGAACCCAAGCTTATTTGCCAAGAATTATGCTCATAAGGGTTTAGCTAATAATTCTTATTTCTGTTGTATGTTAATCCTATTAAATTGGTGGAAAACTAGTTATTTATGATCTAAACATCCATTATATCATATTCCAGAAGTATTTAGGAAGTCTATATTCTTTTTGGAACTAATGGTAGAATGCTAACACATCATTTCCCTGTTTTACTGGACTGTTTCTATGGCTTCAGAAATTTCGAGCAGAATACATATTTTGGGTCAGTAATGGATTATAGACTTATTTGGTTTCATTCTTTTCGGCAAGCATTTGTTAAATTATTTGCTCGTTCTGTGGATGCTGAGTTCTATGTTTTCGTACTTGATTATGTGTAATTTGCTCTGCGGAGCAATTATTTTCCCAACGTATAATGGAATTTCATAGATCTTTATTTCTTTACTTATTTCATGTTCTTTTTTAAAAAAATTATGCTGTTGCACCAACAGGCTATTGATGATGATTGCAACCAAACAGGGCAGATGGTTGCTGGACTCCTTAGATGGCCTCAAGGAACCTTTGCCTCTAAGGTTTGTTATAATGATTTGTTCTAGATAGTATAAATGTTTTCTTACTTATATTACTGCCTTCTGACCACTTCATGCTATTCTTTGAAAACAATTCCCATTTTTTAATCTTTTTTACTAAATTTTGGTAGAATTGCACACACACCCTTAGAAACAAAGGATTCATTTAGCCGATTCCACCTAGTGGGATTAAGGCTTGGTTGTTATTATGGTTGTTGTTGCACACATACCCTTAAAATCTTCAGCAATTATGTATTTGGAACCCCCATTATTTAATAATACTCACAGGCCTATAATCTTCTAACTTCCAAGATTTTGCTTATTTATTTGCAAACCTACATTATTTGAGCTAAGTTAAATTAAGCTTGATTTTGAAGCTGATATAGGGCCTGTTTTAGTTGCGGGAAATACATTGACATCACCTATAAGACTGATGTTGGCAACAGAGAAGACCATGGTAGTGATGGTGTCCACTCAAATCCATCATCGTCTTCCACCTTGCCCTACTCTTCTTCCTCCTTATACTCCTCTTCGTCCTTTCCGAAGGTTCCAAATATTTAGACTTTGCCTCCTTTCCATTGTCCTTTCACCTCCTCCTTGAGAAAATGCTGCTAGTACCATTCGTGTCTCCTCACTCCGGCTTATGTGTACCATCATTCATTTTTTCTTCTGCTGCCATCGCTATCGATCGAGAGAATAATAAATTTAAGCTAAAAAATGAAAGGATAATGGCGCGACATAATATAGTTAACTAAAGGATAATGGTGCAAAATCATGTGGAAATGTAATCTTGACTTAGAGATCAGCCAAAAGAATTACAGGTGATTGTTAACACAAAGATATACACCGAGAAAAATTACACTGAGATATACAGTGAGAAGAATTATGCAAAACCAAGAAAATCCTGCTCTCTTCTTTTGAGTTAATTCTCTTCTTAATAGATGGTGTCATTGTTGTCCACTATGTCATATTTTCTTTCTAAAGTTTAAACAAATAAAACATATGTTTATTAGCCTAATTAAGACAACTTTAGACATAAAAATTGTAGAGAATCAATTCCTCTAACAGCCGAAAAAAATCTCAGGTCCAAAGTATATCATTTGATAGTATAAAATACTACTCTACTGTAACCTCTCTAAATTTACAGAATTTAATAATATGTGTTCTCATACCACATAAATCAACCTATTTTATCTGAGTTCAAAGAAAGCCTTGTATACAAAAGTTTTAGTGAATTGAGTAATATAATCATCAGTGAAATTTCATAGAATAAAATGATCAACTGACATACCAAACCTCATACTTTAAAACTAATACATATAACTCAAAATAGTGAGATCTTCTTTACAAGGGTTCATAATTCCTCTGAAAGCCCATCCATTCGAAAATCCTATCCCTTTCGAAGCATACAACTTTTTCAAAAAATGATATCCTTTCAAGAACCACAGTTCCTTCAAAAATTCTATTACTTTTCTCTCCTATTACTTTTGAAGAGAAATTTGATCCCTACGGGAACAGACTATACTCTCTTTCTGAAGATACAACCTTCTCCATTGGCCATTAATCTTTTTAAGGCTAAATACCTTTTGAGAAATCATTTATGGCCTTTCAACTCAAATTCCCCAGAGAGCTTGGCCAAACTTCCAAGTAGGAAATCCACTCTTCTTAAGTATGACACCACTATTACCTCTAGTGGATCGTTTCAACTATGAACCCCCATACAAGTCAAATTCTGTCCATATTGTATATCCCCGGAGGAGCCATACCATTCATGAATCTTATCTCCTCAGTGGGACAGCCCCATGTCTTCACTTCAAAAGTTAAGGAACTTCCTAGCGAGCTCTCTGCTTCAAAATTCAAATCCAAAGAAGCCAATTTTGAACACCTCTAAGTAAATCAAATCTCTAATGGCAAGATTTCCTTAAAATTTGAACCCTATAGCCCATTGCTCTTTTGTTCGCTGTTATTCTCTTTTTTTATGTGATGTTAAAAGCTTCATTTAAGTCCTCGTGTGAAATCTGTAAGGATTCTGTTCTTGCACCTTGTTCTCATATTCTTTCAACCTTTGAGCAGGTTGTACTTGACAAGGAAAAACAAGTTGCAACGGTTGAAAGAGAGGTAGATGGTGGCTTGGAAACCATTTCTATAGATTTGCCTGCAGTAATAACGTAAATTTTCTTTGCTTTAGGATTTTTATTCATCTCTCATTTTTATTTTGTTTAAGAAAATTTACATACATGCCATATAAATTTTCCTATATTTCATCACACATTTTTTTTCACAACATTTGCACTATAAAGTAGTTAGTTTCTGTTAAGCTTGTGTGTGATATAATATAGGAAGATTTGCGTGATGTGTTTAATAATCTCTAGCAATCATCACCTGTTGAACATATTTTTTTTGGATAGACAACTATTTGACAAGTGCCAATATTTTTGACCCTTGCTAACTAAAACTAATTATTGGTTGCTTTGCCCTGAACATATTTGATTTATACATACATCATACATCATACATACATACATACATACATATATATATATGTTCTACTTTATATTTCTCTCTCTTTATACATGTATATATTAAGATTCACATCAAGCAAGTAATCAATTGAGGTTTTCAAATATTCCAGTCAATCTACCCCCTCGTTCAAGACAAATCTCATGCTTTCTTCAATTGAAGGAAAATTTTGGTTGTTTTGTTAGCCCTTGAAAGTAGTATATGATGAGACATGAAGTTATCTTGTTTTATTAAATATTATGTTAAATGTGAAATAAAATTAATAATTATATTAAAATTTATGTAAAATATGAAATAAAGTTAATTGTTTATACTAGAGCTTGTGAAATAAAAATATGTTTGGTTACTGGATGTATGATGAAAAGTTTGTTGGCCAAGCTAATAATCAACCTTCTACTTCTCTGTGTGGACTTCTCAAAATCCATAAATAAATAGAAAGATGATCTTGAAAATTTGGTATATCTCAGTTATTCCAAGATCTTGAAATTTTTTCCAATTTGTTTGTTTTCAGTACTGATTTGAGATTGAATCAGCCAAGGTATGCCACTCTTCCTAACATAATGAAGGCCAAGTCTAAAACCATAAAGAAAATCTCTCCAGCAGATCTGAAAGTGGAGCTCAGGTCTGATATTGAAGTAGTTCAAGTCACAGAACCGCCCCAGAGGAAGGCTGGCGCCATCGTCTCCTCTGTAGATGAACTCATTCACAGACTAAAAGATGAAGCTAGAGTTCTGTAGCTCTTTGTCAAAGCCCAGCTCAGCTTACAAGTTACAGCACAAACAAAATAGTGTGTTTTCTTGTATGCTGAAATAATTTTTATATTAATGAATTTTACAGCCGCTCATTACATCACTTCTGCTTCCTTTACACACGATGTTTTTTGGGATAGAGATATGTCCTTGCCTTTTGACTTTTCTGCAATCCTTTTACAGGATTGTTTCTTTTGTACTTGATGTTTTATATTAATGAATTTTATAAGCTACGGCCGACTTTCAAGAAATAATTTTTGTAAAATTTTTTTAAGCTAATATTGGATGATTGTGTCGATTCTTATTCATGTTAGATGGTGTTTATGATGAAAGTACTTGTTTGATATTACCTCCAATTGTAGGAGCTTAGGTGATATTTTTTAAAAATTGTGAACTTATTTGATATTATTTTTTAGTTTTGTGGACTCGTATAATAATTGTTATTATAATTATTATACTTGAGTGTAATATTTAATAATAGATCACATGGAGTACATCTTAAATATAAAAAATTAATTATTTTATTATTAAAAATAAAATCTTATATATGTATGTATATATATATATATATATATAATATTAAAATTTTATAAAATTATAAATTTTATACTATTTTTAGATAAAATAATCCATGAATTATTATTGAAATGCAAAATATAATTTCCTAAAATCCGTTTATGCATTTTATTAATTAAATAGGCTACCCTAATCTAAATCAATAGCTTATTGTTTAACAGGAACTCAAATTAATTTAATTTAAAATCTATTAAATTTACGAGATTTAGAAATATTTGGTTTACCACGTAATCAATTTAGAAAATTATGCGTTTATATGAAATAATTATCACTTAAATCTTTAAATCTCTTAATTCTCATTTAAATCTCTTAATTCTCATTTAAATATCTTAAAAAAATAATTGTTATAGTTATCTTGTGTCAATTTGATATCATAACATAATTTTTTTTAAAAGATAATTCAAACAAAATATTCCTTAAAATATTAAAATAATTGACATAAAAGTTTTTACAATATTTATAAAATTTTTAGTAACATAGATGTATTATCTCAAAGGATAAAATTGTTCTCTCTCTCTCTCTATTTTCACTTCTCCCTTCGAACTTTCAAGCTCAATTAACATCATTATATTTTATTTAATTAGATTAAAATTAACTATTATACACTATTATTAAAAAAATTATACATAAATTTTAAAATTAAATTTTAATTATATTCTATATCATACATATATTTTACAATAAAAAATAATTTTATTTTTTATTCTATATAAATAACAAAATAATAACTAATTTATAGTATATCCCCCGTATATACAACTTAAATATTTATCTCAGTAAATAAAATTAATTATATAAATCATTAATTTTTATTATACTCCATTACATAACAAATCATATTTTAGCTTGATAATTTGTTGCCATATCTCTAGCTTTTCTCCTCTACCTTTTGTTGACAAAATCCAATAAATATTGTCATTTAACATTAAATATAGTTAACCTTTAAAAACACATAAGTGAAAAAGAGAAATTATTAGATTCTCTCAAAATAACAGCTCAATTATTCATCTACTTATCAATGTACACTTAATAGCACCATTTTTTTTCTTAATACAGCATTCAATATAGATCTTTTTATGTCTAGTAAAAATCTTTAGTGTTTGATATAGATTTTTTTTATTTGACATAAATATTATTTTACATAATATACTCAATCCATCAATAAAAAATTTTATAATAAAAAAAAAATAAAAAATTCATACTAACATCATACTAAATAGAAAAAATAAAAATCATTAACTTGCTCTCTTGTATGACACACAATAATAAAACAATACCTAAGAAACATTTGGTTCAATGTTATCTTGATGTTATATTATATTATCTAAAAAAATCAATTGTTTTATTTAATAATATGTACAAATAATTTTCTATTAAATTATAAAATTATTAATCAAAATATGACATCTAGACATTTAAATGTCATGACATCTGAATTACATAACATAATACCAAGATAACAACGAACCAAACGCCCCCCTTAGTTGAGTTGTGATCTTAAGAAAATTCAATAATTTCTCAACATAAAGACATTCATTTCAATTTGCTTTAGAATAATTAATTTTTTAACTCAATAAAAACAAGAAGTAACCAGCTTATATAATCCATGCTAGCTACGTAAAACTTCATAATAATTTTCAGAACACTGCAGATTTTCAACTTGACAGTTTAATCAAAGAATATATGCAGGCATCTAGTTCGACAATCAACTCAAAATCGAATTAATTTTAGTTGAACAAATCAAAAACTTTATACAACTTTGTCACACAACAATTTTGATCAGAGTAGAAATACTTCAAGAAAATGCTCAGCTACTCAGTCATCCCTTCAAGTGCACCTGCAGAAGGAAAAATATATAAAATAAAAGCATAACAAGATAAACATATCTACAACTTTTAAAAAGTGATAATTTACATAACTAACATAAAGTTTTCAAAAATTTAAAAAAAATGGCATTCAAATCTTCATATTTACCTGGATAACACAAAAAGAATTTCATATAAACAGAAACAGCATCTCAATTAATTTCCATTCAAAATACAGATGCCTTGACAGATGTAAATCCCCCTTTTACAAATTATTTGATCTATGAACAAACATAAATACAAATATGGTGATTAAAAACACATTTGAGTAAGTAAAATGCATTTGCATGAAAGGGAGAGTGGATGAAGAAACTTGCAATTTTTTCAAGAAATATTGTCTGCATATTTGATACTGATATGTTTGTACTGTGTTTATTTGCAAATGTTAACTTTCAAAAAATTAACCAAGTAGATCTTTTAATTTAAAGTAATGTGCAAATAAATACTATATATTAAAAAAATAACTTAATAGAAGATATTTTCTCTAACTAATTGACACATTTGATTAATTTAAAGGCTAAATTAATATTTTATATGAAGACAAAATCCAAATTAATCAATTAATTAGAGAAAATATATTTTATTAAATACTTTAATTAATATCAAAGAATCTATTTGCACTTTATGTCAAACTAGAGGATCTACTGGTAATTTAGAAACAGGCAGGACCTAATTGCACATAGGCTCAAACTATAGAAACTTATTTGCTATTAACCCTAAAATTAAACTTGAATAAAAAAAAAATTTATCAATAGTTTATATATAATGTAAAATAAGGTTAGTAATTATATTAAAATATGTGAGGAATATCATAAAAATTAATTATTATTTTATAATATATGTAGATGTGAAATAAAATTAATTTTTAAAATTTATGTATAATGTGATATGTCAGGTTAAGTTAACAAAATTAATTTTAACTGGATAAACAAACACATTACTATTTCTTTATATTGTATCTTAGAACATTTACTAGTATACCACCTTTAAAAGTAATATTTACTGACACACCACTCAAATTTTAAATATTACTTATATACCACATTGTCATATATTTACCATATGTTTCTCCACTGTTCAAAGATTGTATACCCCGTCATATGTAAGTACAGAGGATAAATATGTGAGAATACAACAAAAGATGAAATACAAATAAATATAAAGTTTATAAAAAGTATACAAGTAATGTTTTGGGTAGGTGTGGATAAATATCAGTTTTTCAAGGTGGTGTGCCCGTAAATATCCCAATCTTTTTTCTTAGCATTATGTAGATAATTGCATCTTAAATTTGCCTCATAAGAAGCATCTAGAAGTCATGCCTTTAATTAAGCAAGATATTCTAATTGCATAAAAACATAAAATTTAAAATCAAAATCAAGGGAAACTGACCTTAGATGATCCAGGCCTTGAAACTAGATTTCTCATTTCTGGAATGTGAGTTCTGATGGCTTCACTTTTTCTGTTGGTATCCGCATTTTCTCTTCCATCAACAATCTCGTTCTTTCGAATCGGTTCTCTTTTCTCTTTGATGGTATGCCAGCTCCCGTTTTTGTTCGAGAACTGTGTCGCGGCTGCTCGAGCACCTGCAATTGCAGCATCGACACTTCCTGACTTCCCCACTTCTAAAGTTCTACAGCTTGATGAAATAGAACCTGGCTTTAATGATAATGGATTATAAGGATCCGGAAGTGGAAATTTGACTGGAAGAGGACCTTCAACTGGAGTAAGGCCTCTTAGTGCACCCTCGTATATCTGTAATATCAGTTGGAAGAGTGGATCAGAGGTTAAAATCAGGCAGGAGAGGAAATATTACAAGAAAGATAAAAGAAATGTTTAGTGCTCGCCTTCTTTTCTAAATTATATACACCTTGATATCCGCGCATTTCAAAAGGAATTAAGAGTTTCTGCAAATATAGGAGAATGGCATTAAAATCCTCAACCTAACGTTAGATCTAAGAATAAAAGCTAATTCCATAGTAGTTGGGATCGGCAATATAGATTTATCATCTATTGAGAACTATTTCAAAGCAAACCGTCTACCCTCGATGAGAGGAAAAATTATTACGTGTAGCGAGCGATCCACGTCAGTGGTTCACTCGCCAATCACATGGTGCCATGCAAATTGAGCAGGCCTCACTGCGCATGGAACACCATAAATGGTGTTAACACACATTCAACGGGACGGACCGTCCAATCAGTCTACTAGATCGTCTGGTCAACCCGACCAACCGTAAACGGTTGGCAAATCGGACAGTTTGTTCAACCGGCACATGAGCAAGTATTAAAAATAGGTATAGCTTGATATCAGATATGTATCAATTAGAGAAAATGTAAGTACATATAATACTTACTATTCTAGACATATACCTACTTGACTTCAAGTTATATTTACTTTTTTTCACATATACTTACTTTTAATACTTACTTTCTTAGTGGCCGAATAGACCGTTTGGTCGGCCGACCAAACTGTCCGGTTGGCTGATTAGAAGGTCCGTTCTGTTGAATGCGAGTTTACGCTGTTAACAGTATTTTGCGCGCAACAAGCCCGTTCACTCTGCGCGGTGTCATATGATTAGTGAGCAAACCACTAACGTAGATCGCTCGGTGCACGTAATAATTTTCCTGTGAGAGAGTGTGACTCAAAGTTGTACTAATGATCACATCCCAAGTTATATTCAATCCTTCACCCTAAGGCTGTGAATTGAGTTTACTAATATTTACATACAAGGTCAAATTCTAACCTTAACTCCTTTCAGTTTCCTTTTTTAATCACAATGCATTTTATGTCCCATGAGCATATATATATGTATATATGTATATGTATATAAAACTCCCAGTAAAAATAAGTTTAATTTGATTAACTCTCACTAAATGCAAACAAAATTGTTTAAGAATAATTATAATTTTAAGTTCAAACTTATAGATTTCTGCCTCATTGGGATCAAAAATTAAGAGATTCTATAAACATTTTAGGAAGTATATTCAGTAACAAAAATACGAAATTGTTTATAATCTTTATAGCAATGATAAACAAATAACCATTTGGTGCTTAAACACTAACAAGCGTTGGATAAAAAAAACCTGTGGATTTTCGCAGAGCCAGCAGAAGTTTGTAAGACCTTCTAATCTAACCTATAAACAAGTGGCACAAACAATTAGAATGAGAGAGAGAATATGAGACAATATATTCTCCATTAACCATCAGCAAAATATTTCCATTCACCACTAGCAAAAAAACGAAAAAAAAAATAGCACTTTAAATGTTAGCAAACTTACTGATTCGGGAACTTCCTGCCAACAGACTAGCTCTTCATTTTTGAGACAGCCAACAACTTCAACACAGCCTACAACAAATCAAAAGAAGAAAAGCTGCTGTATATTAGCTTACCACATCACATAACATCGTTGGAAGAGAACAAATTCAAGTAGAGTTATTTAATATTGCAACAATACTAATAAACCAAAATAATCCTACAACGCTAAAGATATAGTAAGGGAAATATCAACTATAAACAGCCAAAATATCACTTACAACCCACAGAACAATTTTATAAACGCCAGAAAATCAAATATCTCAATGATTACAATATGTCGATTTGAATCTATTTTTTTTCATGAAATTTCAAGGAGGATCAATCAAAGAAAACCTCTACAGATCTGTTATTTCCACAATCCATGCAATTTGTGTTTGGGCAGCAATTGGAAAGTTCAGATGATGGCACTTTGTAAAGTCAAGTAGCCTGCTCTAATAACTAGTTGAACCCTAGTTAAGTTAATCTCAAGATATTCTTCTCACAGCATAACATGAAAACAACGAACAATATAATAAGCATATTCCATCTGTATAAATATATATTTGAAAATGAAAATATTCCAACAATATTTTCTCTCATAGCAGATGTAGTTGTATTCATCGAACTTATCTTGTTTATGTAATATGAGTTTGTTCAAATGTGGATCCAATGAAGCCAAAAATTACAAATTGATAAAAGAAAATAATTGAATAATCAAATTTCCATTTTGCCTTTAATGGATCCACATCACATTGCACCTCTAATTTAATCATGAAAACCATCAATAATAGATCGAACCCATTGCTACAACTCCTAACCTAATTCACTTTAGAGACGTACCTTCACAACCAAAACTGCTATTGTCATTGCAAATAGGAGAAGATCAGCCTGTTATCCCTAGAGTAACTTTTATCCGTTGAGCGACTGTACCGTCGGATCACTAAGGCCAACTTTCGTCCCTGCTCGACGGGTGGGTCTTGCAGTCAAGCTCCCTTATGCCCTTGCACTCGAGGGCCAATATCCGTCCGGCCCGAGGAAACCTTTGCACGCCTCCGTTACCTTTTGGGAGGCCTACGCCCCATAGAAACTGTCTACCTGAGACTGTCCCTCGGCCCGTAGGTTCTGACACAAGGTTAGAATTCTAGCTCTTCCAGAGTGGTATCTCACTGATGGCTCGGGCCTCCCCGGAAGGAGGCCTTCTACTAGCAAAACATAAGTTCAACACTCAATGTAATCAACATGAAGGCTGACGTTCTATACCAACAAAAAATGCATAAATTCTCTTTCGCAGAAATTGAACAGCACAGATTGTTCATATCTACAATGGAAATGAAGCTCTGAACTATTTAAGGATATTCTGCTTCAAAAATAAAGAAACTCTATGTGAAGAATATAATAATTTATAAAACTCATCACTAGTGACACAATCATATAGCACCATCATTTTCAGCATGCTTTTCATAATCTTAATCATCATGATATGATTATGTGGTTGTTAAAGACATCATTCTATAATCATACATGAGTATAGTCCAATATAATTGAGAAAGAAAAAGGAGGAAGAAAAGCAAAGAAGCACGCAAGCTATATGGCTATATCCACTGGTGCTATAAGCATTCCTATTATAACAAGTTGCCAAAATGCAAGTCTACCAGGCTTTAAACAATGTAGTGTGTGGCAGCCCTTTTTGGGAAAAAAAATTTAACAAATATCCCGCTTTAATACATAACAAGCTCCATCATTCCTAGAACGACATCTAAAACTAATTTTTCAGAAAAAAAATAGTTTGGGGGTACAACCCATGAACCCTTGACTCCTTGATGCAAATTTGAAACTATTGTTTTATGGAACAAATCATAAATAAAAAAATTATGCTTCACTCTCGAATATTTTCAAAAAACTGTAATATTTTTACAGACAGTATCATAAGTCTACTTGTCATACATAAAAAAATATCAGATCAAGTATTCACTATCCAAGCACTCCCATTCTAAGCGACACATATCTTCTCAAGTATATTCTGAATGAAGGCAAGCATAAAAAAGAATTGATCTACAATTGCTTCCTTCAATTAAGAGAGGAATATGCACATAGAATCAAGGTCAAAGAAGACTAATCAAATGAAACAAATGCAATCAAATATCTAATAAAAAACAACTCATCAAATGAGGAATAACAGAACCTCACGAAAATAAATACATGAGAGACTAGTAGTAAATACAAAACTTATCTATCTTAATCAATTTGTACAAAACTTCCAAAAGATAGTATACACTGCCCCGTTTGGCGCAAAGATTAAAATCAGGACCAAAATGGTACTAATTTAAAAAACAATAATAAAATAATAAATAAATTTTTTTAATCATTCTACACAAATTTTAATATAAGATAACATTATTTTACTTCACATACTCAATAATTTTCAATAAAAATATCTACTTTATTTCATATCATAGATCAAAATGTTAGAACCTACTATTTTGGTCTAGGATTTGAAATAAAATAGACATTTTTATTAAAAGTTATTGAGTATGTGAGGTGAAATAAAATTTTTTTATTAGAATTTGTGTATAATAATTAAAAAAATTTATTTATTATTATTGTTGTTGTTTTTTATACTAGTACCATTTTGGTCCTCGCGCCAAACAAAGGCCCCAATCCCCATTTGGTTGGAAAATATTTAGCCATAGCTAAAATTAGGGGTGGCAAAATGGGTCGGCGGGTCGTCGACCCGAACCCGACCCGACCCGAATAGCCTCAACCCGAACCCGACCCATTTATTAAATGGGTCAAAATCCATGACCCGAACCCGACCCGATTAATAAATGGGTCGGGTTGGCGGGTCGACCCGACCCGTTTATAGAGTATTTTTTGATAAATACCCAACCCGAACCCTACCCGACCCGATTATGACCAACCCGAACCCGACCCGTTTAATAAATGGGTCAAAATTCATGACCCATACCCGAAATTTGCGGGTAGGGTTCGGGTCGAGTTCACGGGTCGGGTCATATATTGCCACCCCTAGCTAAAATATCCTCCAACTAAAAATCTTATTTTATTTTTTTAAAAATAAAATAATATTTTGCATCTCATCTTACACAAATTTCAATATTAAATAATCACTTTATTTGACATCCAACACAAATTTTAATATAACTAACTCACTTTATTTCATATCATACACATTTTTCAAAAAATTTCACATTTTTTTTTTAAATTATCTTTTTTTCTCCAACCAAACAAAGCCTAAGGCTAGCAATTTTGTTTGGCACTCAAAACCCAATTGAATTACAATTGATTTGAAATCAACTTGAAGTACATATGTATGCATGTATGCATGTGGAAGATATTAAAGTAAAGATGCACATATGCATAGTTGATTCAAGACATAAGGCTGGTGAATCAACCCGAATCAACTCAAACTCAGATAAATTTGAATGAAACTATATAAATCTCAAATCCAATTCGAAAATTATAATTTAGGGGAAATTTGATTTAATTTGTGTTATCAAAATGTTGATTATAATTCAGTGGTATTCATATTTATTGGCCTTGGATATTATTTTAGGGGTCATTTGGTTTAAGATTATCTTGATATTATGTTATATTATTCAGAAATATTGATGTTATCTAGATGTCTATACTATCTCTAAATTATTGCTTGTTTTGTTCAATAGAAATGACAATAGAAAATCAATCCAATCTCACATCTCTTCTATTAAAATTAAGGTGACATCCAGATATCATTTTAAAGCAACAATCTCATAATTTTTGATAATATTATCTAAACAAGTTGTCAAACCAAATAATTTATGTCTCCAAACAACATGACATAACATCACAATAACATTGAATGAAACACACCATTAGACAAACCACTTCCAGCCACAGTTTACAAAGCAGGATTCTTAACTAGATACTGACCTAGAAGGCGTGAAACTGGATAGTGCTCTGGAAACTTGATGTCTGTGATCCCATTCACAGCGTATATTTCCCTGTAGAAATTCTCCATTGCTTTGATTGTCTCTGGATCTGGTATCTTTGATGCAGCATGGATCCATAGCCGACCTTAAAAAAAAATTTTAAAAACTGATTTTCACAACCAATCCAAGCAAAAGCAAGCTACGTCATTTAAACCAGATAGTAGAGCAGTGTCAATTTCTGGATCATGTATCGTGCAAGCGAATCCTAGCCCCAAACGCAGTTAGGGTTCCAGAATTAGCCAAATCACCAAGCAGCAAATTCCACGATTTAGTTTCAATGTATTACAGCCAAATCTTAAATACCCATGCTTTTTTCTTGCGGTATTTGTACGAAAGTTGATGCTGAATTAGGTTTCAAGGGATGAAAAACAAACGAACCTGTGAGGGGAGCAGGCCATGATCTTCCCTCGATGCGCTTGATGCCGTGTATCAAGAGCGAGGCCCAGGGCTGGTGCATGGTCAGGCATGGGTTACGGTACTTCTCATTTCCACTCCCGCCGCCGCCGCCGCCGCCGCCGCGTCGGCCGCCGTTTCCCTTCATCTCTTCCCCCCTCTAAATCAAACGAAGAAGAAAGAAGCTGGAATTCGGAGGAAACAAGAAGGAATTTGACTTCTGTTCGGGAGATTTTTCGGGCTCTCCGCCAGTGATCGATCTTTCGTTCTTCACTTCTCAACCGGAACACCAACGCAGGGGAAAAGAAAAAGACACGGCCGAGGAGTGAGGGGTGGCGATTTTGTTCGAGTTAAAAATCACGCGAAATTTTAAATCTATTTTTTTAGTGAAATCAAACTGAATTATAAATAATAATATTTAAGAATAATTACTAATTTAATTTTATTTATATTTTACCTATTTATTTTTAATTAATTATACTATACATACTCAAAATATTATAAAATCTTACATACACATATTTAAGTTAAAATTTAATCAAAATCTATTTGAAAAAAAAATATTCTATTAGTAAATCATTAAAATTATATTTTTACTCTTAATAGTATATATTTTTCTCTTCCTCAATACCACACTGAAGCATTGATTTGTCCTAAAATCAATTCACATCGTGGATATCTTCTTCTTTGCCTCCACCTAAACATTAAATTTTTAAGATTTTCACTCAAAATATATTTAAGAATAATACACCAAAACTTAGGAGCTTGATGTAATTTGCCCATTAGATTATTCTCAGAGGATGCTCTCATAATTAATCAAATCTTTTTTGCCAGCGGTTAATTAAGTAGTCCAATATGAACTGAAATGTGAGTTGTGGACCTGTGGCGTCCCTCTTTTTTGAACAAATTAAAAGGAGCATTGACTTTGACTTCTGCAGTAGTCAACTACAGCAATCATTTATACATGCACCTATATAGTCAAAGTAAATGTTCCATCTTTGTAAATAAAACTAATGCAAGTCAATAACATTTTAGACTTATGAGCTTCACTTGTGAGGCAGTTGAATCGATGTTATCTCTATATTTTCTAAATATCATAATATCTAAATATCATATTTTGATTAATAATTTTATAACTTATTTCTGTAATATTTATTTTATTTATATGTTTTTTCTTTGCAGGCTAGCATTCAGCACATATATCATCGCTGGTCTTACTACAGTTTTATAAAATTTACTCTTGATTCTGGATGGAATTTTTCTATCGCACAACACGCCAAAAGTATTTTTTCTTTTTACCCACCCTACTTGAATCCTGCTAATAATATTATTATCTATTTCACCATCATTTTGTATGATTGATTCAAGGTATCTAAAGCGCTTACCCTTCTCGACAATGTGATCACCAATTGTTACATCTTCAATATAAGTATTTCTTTCTTTGACTAAATGTGCACTCCATATATTCAGTTTTAGATCTACTCAGATGAAAACCTTTAGATTTTAGAGCATTCCTCCAGAGCTCTAGTTTTGCTTTAGCTCCCTTTTTAGTTTTCTCAATAAGGATAATATCATCTACGAAGAGCATACATCAAGACACTTCATATTGGATATGTACAGTTATGACTTTCATAATCAAAATAAAAAGATACGGACTTAAAGCCGAGGCTTTGTGTAATCCAACCATAATAAAAAAATCTTTAGTCAAACCTCCTTGTGTCCGAATACAGGTAATAGCTTTTTTATATTGAAATAAATAAAACTAAATTGTGTGGCACGTAGGTAATTATCCCTTTTTTTTTGCGAGGAAGATGAAAATTGGCCCAATTGAAGCTAAATGTGAAGAAAAGAAACGTGGTGCATTAAACTGCAATTGCCCCATCCCAATATACAGCTTGCGATGGCTAGGGCTCGGGGAGATCGCTCACTGCCGTTGCTGCGCCGTGGAAACGAGGAAGCGAAGAAAGGAGAAGAGGTGAGCTCGTCCCCTCCTAATCTGCTTCTCCTCCTCTTCTCTCCTCTCCCTCTCTCAGTCGAAACGCAGCACCAGCAACGCCGGTGGCTAGAAGCCCCTCATCCTTCTCCAACAACGGCGAGCAGCGCCATTCTTCTCCGGCGACGCAGCGGCGGGGTCCCATCCCCCTCCCACGGCAATGCGGTGGCGCCAGTCCCCCCTCCTCTCCTCCGGAAGCAACCCACAGCAAACAGAGAGAGAAGTCCCCTCTTTCTCTCTCATCCTTCTTTTCTTTCAACGACGGTGGCCCTCCCTTCTCCTCTTCCTCTGCGGACAGCAGAGGCGCGGTGCAGGCAGAACCAAAGAGGAGAGGGACTGACGGAGCAGTTCTTCTTTCTTCCCGTCACTCTCATCCTCTGACTTTCTACATCTCTCTCTCCCTCTATTTTATTTTTTCTGCGTGAATGCTCTGTGATGAATGGTCTACGGTGTGATGAACACTCTGTGCTGTGGATTTCTGCTCTTACTTGATCTTTCGGGCGAGCATCCGTCTTCAAATGGCCTAGATCTACTCTCTGGTGTTCAAAATGCCCTCTGGATTGATATTTAGTTCAAATTGAGTTTGACTTTAGTTTATTAAGCTGAGCTGCAAGCCGAGGTCGAATCGCATCGACTTGACTCGATCTCTATTTTTGTAAATATAAATAATGTATTTATTTATTTAATGTAATTATTTATTACTTGTACACAAGTGTGCGTTAATTGTGGTTAAAATATCTGTCAGGTGATCTTGTGGGTATGGTTAATCCAATTTCAAATTCTAGCAAAGACATTTTTTTAAATTTCAATTCTTTGGATGGCTAGCGTTGGCTCAATTAAGGTTTAAGCTAGCTCAATGTTGAGATGAGTCAACTCGAATTTGAATTGAATTTGGATGAGTTGAGCTTGAGTTGTGCCTGGCTTGACTCGAACTCGGAACGTTCTTACTAAATTATCAAGATACCCTTGCTTCTATAATTCCTTTGCGAGTTGCGTTGACCCTAGGGAGGATATGATGCGTCTTGATGTGAGGCAACTCCCATTTTCTTAGCAAGTGTAAAATTTCCATAACGACATGGCAATCAACCAAATCAGTTCAACTAGATTCACAATGTCAAGCACTTAAGCCTCTCAATATGCCACTAGTGTTCTAAAATTCAATGACTTGCTTTTTTGCCATTGATGTATTATCGCGACTCAAATTCTCAATCGACAGTGGTCCCAAATCGGATGATAGGCTCTTATGCTTCTTAATATGCCATTAATAGTATATAATTTTGATTACAGACTTTCATGCTCTGGATACATCATTGTGATCTAAATCTCCTAAGAGTGAGCTTCTGTGCTTACGCTATGCTGTCACAAGTCAAATATTGTAATGGTAGGCTTCTGTGCCTATGAATATATCGTTATGATTTTAACTCTTAACGATAGGCTTCTATGCCTTTGAATGTGTCGTTATCACTCAAATTCTCAACAGCTAGCTTTCATGTCTTTGTTGCTGTCACAAATCCCTCATGAAGTCTAAGGACTTGTTTAGTTGGAGGCCATTTTGACCATGACTATTGCCAAAATGACTTCCAATTATTTTATTAAAAATATTTTATTTATCATCCTTAATACATAAATTTTAATGCAAAAAATTTACTTTAAATTACATTCTACACAATTTTTAACACATTATACTAATTTTTTATTATTTTTAAATAAAATGATTGGAGGCCATTTTGGTCATGGCTTGGCCTCCAACCAAACAGGTTCTAAATCTCATAGTATCGTTGATTTCAGTCTAGGGTCTTCAATAGACTTGTTATGTGCACCCTTTGATAACAGGCTATTGTTTCCTTAAATATGTTATCTTGCAAACGCAAAGAGCTGAGTACAAAGAAGCCTAAGGGTCACAAGCGAACAAATCTCGATTCCACAACTCGACAAAACCAATAGAGAAAATTTGAGTAGTATCAGTTGGTCGAAAGAGACGTGCTTGGGACTTAAACTTAGTGTTCCCTCTTGACATATTGGTATATTCTTGGACGAGGAAACTCATGACTTATAACGGGTCGTTCTGTAGCCCACTAACTGGCTTAAATAAAGCAGGACCATCGGTTGATCCTTGGACAATAAAATCATGGGATCCTGACAATGTTCTTCTATCGCCTCCATCTAAATCGCATCGCGTGTTTGGTTAACTTTCCCTTAATTAAAGTCTCATTCTTTATGAGGAAATGAGTAATTAACTATAGGGGCTTGCTCCTATAGAAAATTATTGAATCCTAGAACTCTAACAATACCAGAGGCATCTCCTTTAGGATTTGTTTAATTTCTATACCACTTTGGTTACGTCAAAGTGCAAAATGACTCACTCATTATAGAAGAATAAAAAATAATATTAAATCAATTTTTATCACATCATACACAACTTTTAGTATAAAAAAGTTTAGTTTATTTTACATTTTGTTCTATTTTTAATGCATCAATTAACTTTATTTTACATCCTACACAATTTTTAATATAGCTAATTTTATTTATCGTACACATATATCAAGGAAAGCTTATAATTTTTATAGCATGAAATTAGTCTCTTTGCTAAAACATCTCTTAAGATTTGTTTGGTCCCTACACTATTTTGATCTTGTCAACGACCAAAATAGTTCATTTGTTATAGTTAAATCAGAATTTGTTAAGTGATAGAGTGCAATGGAAGCAAATGATTTATGTAGCCGACTTCACTTAGTAGGATAAAGGCTTAGTGATTGTTAATTATAAAAATATAAAAAATAATATTAAACTAAGTTTTATTGTATTTCACACAAGTTTTATTATAAAAAGATTTACTTTATTTCACATCCTACATCATTTTTAATATATTTTCAACTTTATTTTACATCTCACACAATTTTGAATGCATCTAACTTCATTTCTCATCATACACACATTTTAAGGAAAGCTCACAATTTTTGTGGTATGATAAAATTAGTCTTTTTGTCAAATAGACCTTGAGGGTGAAAAATTGTTTTCAATCTGTCTCTTAGGAAGAGTTTCAATCAGCCAATCACGTACAAAGCTTCTTCAACCTTAGTAAATATTTTCGTGCGCTTGATAATTTTTATGCATTAAAATGTAAATGTTAAGATTTTATTGTTATAAAAACTAGATCCTATATGATATTATATAGAGAATATTTTATCATTCTTTGCATCGTTGGTTGATGAACTCATTGCATCCATAGGCATGATATAAACCTCATGCCACATCACATATTGCATAGTTGGATAATTTTACAAAATTTTTCCTTACAACTTGATAGACATCTTCGTATCATATTGTTGACGGAAAGATGTCGGAGCTCCGAGAATCGGTGACACGTAGCGTGTTTAGTCCAGGGTTTGATCTTTAAGAGGTATAATAATCATCCAGAATAGCACATAGGAATTTAAGATGATTCAGGGAGGAATTCCCCTTCATCCACCGGGGCATCAATGAGAGTGGTTCCACTAAGACTCAAGGAGTCTGGTCAAAAGACCAATACAAGGTGGATTACAAACATCGTTCCCGACGTTTTTCGGGGAAATCTCTCTTCTAGCTTATCTACTGTTACATGTATCTCCTCTCCTCTTTTGCTTGCGTCTCACCCGGAGGTATTTATAAGCGGGTGGTAGTGGAGTTCAACGGATTCTCCGGAAGGAGACACTGAACATTTGTCTATTGTGCCCATACTGACGGTCCAACCACTGTCGGCCTTCGGAGAAATCGACAGTAGTGAATGAAGCACGCTACTTCTTGATCTTTGCGACCCGTGGGAATTGGAAGCTATGCTGACATTTGTTTATTGAGCCCATACCGACGGTCACACCACTGTCGGCCTTTAGAGAAACCGTCTGTTGTGGCTGGAGTATGCGGCTTTTTGATCTCCGCGACCCGTGGGAATTGGAAGCTATGTTGACGTGGCGTTCTGATAGCGACAGCCGAAATCGGAGAAGTATCGTATCCGATGTTATGGGGGACGTTGTAGCTTAAGAATTGTGTCCGATGTTATTGTAGCTTAGGCATCGTGACCGATGTTGAGAAAGGCCGAACCAGCGGGATCGAGGTCCGAGGTCTGCAAAAGAGAAATCTTATTAATTATCGTTAATGATGTCAATAAGGTTTGAGAGAGTCCCTTTGCTTGTCACGTGTATGGCTGAGATGCGACGACGAATCCATGTTTAAACACATATAAAACTCATATCACATTCCATTTTAATTATCAACCTTAACTCGATGATTGACATCTTCCTCCATATTTCCATTAGTTTGGATATTGTTGGGTTGATAAACCCATACTTGAACAGCATTGAATGATTTTTTGTGGCTTATGCATGATGAGCTCGCAAAGAGAAGAAAAAAGAATAAAATGGAGAGAGGAAAGAAAGAAAGAGAATTTTCTCTCTTTGATTTGATCAGTGTTTTGTCGTCCATTTGTGTCTTCTCTAGATTCTCCAACAAGGGTTTGAAGGATTTTGGTGGTGAGAAACTAGTAGGCGTTTAGATCTGAGTATTTACTCAAATAATAACATTTTATTCTCCTCTTTGATTATATTTACCAAGCTTAGAGTTAAAACTTGCGAAGAACTGTATATTATGTGGTTGTGGATTAGTTGTCATTAGCCTTGTGTTTTTTTCTCTTTGTGACTGTTTTCTATGCAAATTTGGTACTTTTGTTTGGCTAATTTCAGTTTGACAATATTTTCATTATGTTCTTTAGAATCTCTAAATTTACAATGAATGCACTACTTTTGAATCCCCTTTGTTTGACGATGCTCATCTAAAGTTTTCATTTTAAACTAACTCTTTAATGAGTTCATCAACTACTAAAAAATATAGATTATTATCACCATTATTATTATTTCAAGTCGAATTTATTAATTAAGAAGAAAATTGGTGCAACAAAAAGATACAGAAAAGGAAAATAGGATAAAGCACCAAATGATGACGGTAGAAACAATATAAGATGGACATGGTGATGATGATAGTAACTGCAAGAAAAGTCTGGAAGATTGTTTTAGGAAGTAACATACAAAATATGATGATAGGAAGTGAAAATCACATTCTTTTTTTTTTCTCTCCCTTTCTTTTTTCTTCTCTCTCTACCAGTGCATTATGCATAATTCACGGGAAATAATTCAATGCTATTCAGGTATGCGTTTATTAACCCAATAATATTCAAACTAATAGAATTATAAGATCATTGAGTCAAGGTAGGATGATTAAAATGGAGTGCAATAAGAGTTCTATATAATGAGAAAATGCTATCAAGTTGTAAGGAAAAAATTTGTAAAATTATTCGACCAACTATGTTGTATGTGGTGTAGGCATATCATGTCTATGGATGCATGAGGTAATCTACCGACAATTCAATGAATAATAGAATGCTCTTCATGTAATATCATATAGGATTTAGTTTTTATAATGATAAAAATCTTAACATTCACATTCTAACACAAAAATTAATCAGGCATACGAAATGATTTATTAACACATAAACAAGAAACTCTTGCAACAACAATATCAACAACGACAACCAAGCTTGATTCTACTAAGTGGGTCAGCTACAGAATCCTTCATTTTCTTTACACTCTATCAAATTACAACTCTATATTTATCTCCAAGCATGAAAGATCTTTTTTTATAGTCTGTTGTCATATCTTTCTTTATCTTTATCTTTTTTTTTATGTAGACTATTCAATAACCTAGCTCTCTTTATTGGAGCTTTAATCAGCTTACAATTTATATTTTCAAGCCATCTAAGTCGACTCTATGTGAGTTTATCCTCAACTGGGGTTTTTTCAATGTTTTTGCAGATATACTCATTTCTGATTATATTTCTCGTCTTTATCCGGTCATCTACTTTAACATTCTTATTTTTGTGACTCTATTTTATTTGTATGTTTTTATTTTGTAAGCTAACATTTAGTACTATATAGTATTCTTAGTCTAACCACTATCTTATAAAATTTATTGTTAGGTCTGAGTAAAATTTTTCTATCACATCATGCAGATGCATTTCTTCACTTTATTCTTGCTAATAATTTCACTATCTATTTGCCATCATTTTTTATGATTAATTCATTATACCTTAATTGCTCTCTTCTAAAACTAACACATGAATGTAAATCTTTCAATAATAAATTTGAATTTAAAACAACTGTGAATACTATTAGAATTACCAAGCATGTTTCCTAATCCACATCATGGTTGCCATCATCTTTGAAAATATCCTCCCAAAAGTTTTCCTAATTAATTCCTTTTGGGTCTTAAATACTTGAAATTCATCGTAATAACAAACTAAAGAAATCTGGGTCATCAAATCAACTGATTAGAGGCTGGACGGCTTGGATTAACTAAAATCTGCTAACATAGGACCACTCTGCAGTTTCTGAGATTTGTGCCAAAGAATTAGAAACAAGGAGGGACTTCTCTGCAATTCGTCGCACAAAATTGGAGGATCAAATGACCTTTTTACCCTGCAATTTTTCCAATATTACGTGCTAAGCCTGAAGCCTTAAAAGACAAATACTCTCCAGCTTTACTCTAAATTACCGGTTGACCCACGCCAAACAAAAATTGATGTGAAGTTGAAATTATATATTTGACCCTTTATTTGCACGTCATCAACAAAGTCCAAATATCTTATTTTGAAATCTAAAATCTTTTTTTTTCAAATCTTTCTGGTGATCTTTTGTATTGCAGTGCCCTCCAACTCTGTCATAACTCTCCGACCAAGTTATTTGCTGTTTTCATGACTCATGAGCACATGTAAAAAGCTGTAGAATTTCCCTCGATAAATCTACAAATTTCTCCTGAGTGGATCCAATTCCCAATATTAAAGAGAGGTAGGGAAGGATAAAAAAAGGCTTTATATGTGATCATTACATATGACCTTGAACCGCTTGTGCCCATGGAAAGCTCTACTTTGTAAAGTGTTGATTGGAAAATCGAAATTCATGTAGCCAACCTCGTTTTTTATTATTGTTATTGCAATGTTCTGTGAAGTCCTGTCATAGATTTTTCAGGCATCACTATTACTAGCTTATCGGTTTAACTCATTTTGGCATCGCGGTGTCTAAGCTTTTAGTTAGAACTACAGCATGTCCTCCAAAGAAGAGGTCAAGGATCTGAATCCCCTCCAAAAAGTTATGAAAATGATCACAAGCATGATTTATTGTTTTATTTTATGTTGCAGATGATTGCTGCTGATATTTGGTCATCGTTTTGGAAAATTGAGCTAACTGTTTGCAGAAATCCACTTGTATACCTGCTAATGGATATTTAGTTGCTCTAAATTCTTTCAAATTCTCTGTAAAGCATGGGCGCTCTATGCTGTAAGCAAAACACCTTTAATGAGGCGTATGTTGAAGAAAATGCACATGTATGTCCTTATAAATTGAGATATGCTGTGTTAGTCTCACATTGTTGTAGAACTGTTTTGAGTACTGCCCCATATCATTTTCAATTGTTTTTACCTTTTAACTATTCTTATCACTCCAGGCTGTAGAAATAGACAGAAGGATTGCTCAAGAAACAAAAGCTGAGCAGCACATACATAAGCTATTGCTTCTTGGTATGTGAATGAGAATCTACCATTGCAAATTTTCTTGGACTGAGGCGTTGTTCGACATTGATGTGTTGTACAAAAAAAATTTGTTATATAGTTGTACAAAAAAGTGCTTTCATATAAAATTGTTCTTTTTATTTGATAAGTTGCTATTAAAATGTATTGTCAAAAGTAGGATTATTCGGTGGAAATTGATGAGTTGTATAACCATTATCAAATTACTTTTATAAATGACTATTTTTTTGCTTATATGCATATTATTGATAGATAATGATATGTATTTTGTTGATATATTTTATTATATGTATATTGTTGTGTATTAGACTAATTTGATTATATATTTTTAATTATATGTTATTTTAATTATCAAAAAGATATTATTTTAAATATAATAGTTTTATGTATATTTTTGATATATTTTTAAAATACATGTATTATAATTAATTAGTAACTATCTATGATAATTATAATTATAATAAATTTTAATTATTATATTGTTCAAAATTTCAGTTATGGAGAAATACTTTAAAATCTAAAGATTCTATTTTAATAGATCAAAAATTAAATATATGGTGTGTACATTTAATTAAGAAAAAAGTACTTGTATTTGTGATATGACAATTGGTGATCAAATTATCAGAAAGAGTAAGCGTTTTAAATACCTTAGATTAGTCATGCAAAATGACAGTAAAATAGATAATGATGCTATTAATAAGATTCAAGCAACATGGATAATATGGAGAAATACATCTAGTGTGTTGTATGATAGAAAATTTTCACTTAGATTTAAAGGTAAATTTTATATAATAGTAGTAAGACCAACGATGATATAATACTGAAGGCTGACTTACAAGGAAGTATGCAAATAAAATTAATATTACAGAAATGAAGATACTAATGTGGATGAGTGAGTATACACAAAAGAGCAATAAAAGTGAGTATATCAGTAGTAAAATTGGGATAGCATCAATTGAGTATAAGCTCAGGACAACCGGCTTAGATGATTTATATATATTATTTGTAGGTCGATTGCTGCTTCAGTGAGAAAAGTTGAGTTGTTGAACTATGCCCATAATAAAAAAGGAAGATGAGATTAAAAAAGATATGACAAGAAATTATAAGAAATAATCTTACACATTTAAAGTTAAATGAAAATTTATTAATTGATAGAGTACAATGGAAAATAAAAGATATATGTAGCCAATCCCACCTAATAGGATATATTATTTGAATTTTATGTGTGAAGGTAAATTTATTTTAAATTATTTAAAACTGTTTTCTGAAAATCACTATCTCAAAAGTTTATTTTTTTTAGCTTTTTAAAAGCTAAAATCTCTTTCACAGTTGTTTTACCAACTGCAGGTTTTGGTTTTTAGTTATATAAAAGGTGTTTTTTCTCAGCAAAAAACTATGTCAAACACAGACTCAGTAAAGTTCAAAGGACAGCACGATCATCAGGCATAGCTTAGATTATGTGTCTCCTTCTTGCTTGAACATTCTACTGAATTTCTCTGGTAGAGATGAAGGAACGCAAGTGACATAATTTGGACTTTGAACATTCTTTTAGTTTTAAGGATACTTTCATGTTTTTGTTTCAGCATTATAGTCATTTGAATATTTAATTCTGCTTGCTTTCTTGCTTTGTGTGGTCTTAAATTTTATTTTATTTTATTTTACTTAGATGGATATGACTTGTTATTGACCTTTATTGTTTTTCAAGGTGCTGGCGAATCTGGAAAATCCACCATTTTTAAGCAGGTCAGTTGGGTGGAACACGTCTGTCTTTTGTGCTTATAAATCCTAACAGTAACAGTTAATTGGCTATGAACAGATAAAACTTCTTTTCCAAGCTGGCTTTGATGAGGCAGAACTCAAAAATTACAAACCAGTTATTCATGCCAATGTCTACCAGACAATTAAAGTACGCAATACTCAAGGGTGTGTTTGTATGTTTCTCTTATTCATAATCAGGATTTTAGCATCTTGTGACTGCATAGTATTCCTATTTTTAAATTTTTTAAAATGCAGTAACTCACTTCTCCCTTGATAAATATATACCGTAAATAAACAGATACTGTATGATGGAGCAAAAGAGTTGGCACAAAATGATTCAAATTCTTCAAAGTATGTTGTATCTCTTGATAAACAGGTTTGATTTTTGCATCTCTGTTCCAAGTTATGTATATTTAAGACATCAGCCCTTTATGATTTTGCATACACAGATTTAATACTTGTCTGTGATTCTGTATGGTCCAAGTGATCCATGTTTACTTCTTATAGTCCTACATTATGAACTTCACTTTTGACATTTAGGAATATAAACCAATTCTTATCAATAATCAAATTTGAATGACCATAGTGGGAGTGTCAGCTAGGCATAAGTTTATAGCTTCATTTGATTCTGTGACAAACTTATGTTGTATCTTTGTCAGTCAAATTTTTACTGGAAAACTTAGATCGTTTGTTTGCAATTATCTGTTCTATATACATTAGAATTTCTATTGTTTTCTGCAACGATCTTGTTTTGTCTGTTTTGATTAAACCGTCTGCTATATTAACAACTTCAATGGGTAAACTCATGGCAGTTCACGACTCTTGAGTAGAAATACTAAGATATTGCAGAGTATCATAAAACAGCCCAGGCTTCTCTGCGCGGGTACATAAATATTGGTTAAATCACATTTTCTTTAGAATTCTTTTTAGAAAGTGCGTTAACCCTGAAAACCTCCTGCTTTAGAGTAGTTGCTGAAGTACTATGCAGTCTCTGTTTCACGTGAGAAGTCTCTGTTCAAAGGAGGCGTTTAGATTATATGATTTTATGTTATATGCCATCTTATTTGGATTAAATGAATACTTATTTGCTATTGGAAAGGCCATTTTTAGAGCATATTTTTTGCCATGTCTTCGTTCCCATAAGATGCTGATTTTTTCTTTGAATTGACAAAAAATATAAAAATTCTTACCTTAGGAATTTGGAGAAAAACTTTCTGAAGTAGGGAGCAGGTTGGATTATACTTATTTGACCAAAGACACTGCAAAGGATATAGAAGCTTTGTGGAATGATGCTGCCATTCAAGTAGAGTTTTCTATAATTCCAGACCATTAAGCAAAGATATTTTTGTCAGCTTAGTTTCACGGTTAACATTGATGGATGTTTCTATCATCACAAATGCATTTGCAGGAAACATATGCTCGTGGAGATATTTTACAAATCCCAGACTGTACTCAGTATTTCATGGAGAACCTGAGAAGATTGTCTGAAGTGGATTATATTCCTACTAAGGTGCCTAATTTTCTTTTGCTCAACATTTGATTCTTTCCTGCATCTTGGACTTATTAAGTCACTTTTACAGTCATGGCTACCTTTTGGCTAGTCAGATTTTCATTGCTAATGAATTTCAAAGGTCTTTTGTGTGTACAGGAGGATATTCTTTACGCCAGAGTGAGGACAACCGGTATTGTAGACATCCAGTTTAGGTAGGTCTCAAAACAGATAAGTTTTCAGCAAATTTTTTTTTGGTTGCAACTGATTGTCATCCATCAGCTTATCTGCCTTTGAGGAATGGAGGGACTGGGAAATTGACTTTATTGTGAAATAATAATTCGAGACATGCCACCTGTCTACATGGAAGATTGAGATAAACATGGTCTCTTGATTTTAGGTTAATATCTTTGCCTAGAGTTAAAAAGCTACTCATACAATGGAGGCAACATAGGAGCCGAAGACTTGTTTGATGGTGTAAGCAAACAGCTCTTCCAGTAATGGGTGCACCACGAAATTCGGCATAAATCGTAGACCATACCTATCAAAGTCAACTGAGCTCATACTGACAATAGAGGGGAATGTTTGCTCCATACTGCTGTATGTAGGGGGGGCGATGCTGTCAGATTGCATTAATGGGGGTTATTTTCTTATAAAAGGGAGGAATTAATGTGGAGAAGGGGTTCGTCCAACAAACTGAATGCTCCGGCACCCTTCTTCGACTCCCATAGGCAGAAAGCTGGAGCTTCACTTCGACTCCTTTCTCCTTTCCTTTTTCGGATCGTTTTTCGTTACTCTTCTCCCACTATACAAAAGCATGTAATAGAGATTATTTGGTGAGCTTTAAGCCACCTCAAATAAGCGTTGTGGTTTTTCCCCTACTTACAGGGTTTTCCACACCAAATCCTGGTGTTTTTGCTTTGTGTTTATGTTTGCTTTTCCTTTTGCCTATCTTTTCGAGACTGACGGATCACCTTCACCAAGTTTTTGCATCAACAGGCTCCTATATAAATCTTGCTTCAGCTCCTTATAGTCAAACACAAACTACTATTTCCCTTTGTTTATAGGATTGAAATACATGGTGCATGATAGGGAGAGAAATAGGGAGAAAAAAGGCTGGCTGTCTGGTTCTTGGATAATTGTGAACGAATGGGAAGCACAAAAATGAGCAAATGTGATGTCAAAAGACCTTAGAATGGTTCCTCTGCCTTTCATTACTTTGAGAAATCAAAATTTGTTCTTCTTCTTTTTCTTCTTTTCTCTTGCAGTAGGTTGAACCAACTATGTGGTTGCCTAGGATTGGTTCTTCAGGGAATCCATTAGACTATAATTTTCCTCCTTGCATGCGCATTATTCTTCATTGTATAGCTAGCAAATTCGTCGTAATTTAGCGAGAATGGTTGATGCTGTTAATATTTTCTTTTGTCTGATGTAACCCATTAATTTTGCTAATTAAAATATTCTGTAGCCCTGTTGGAGAGAGTAGGAAAGGTGGTGAAGTTTATCGGCTTTACGATGTTGGAGGACAAAGAAATGAACGAAGGAAATGGATTCATCTGTTTGAAGGAGTTACAGCCGTGATCTTTTGTGCTGCAATCAGCGAGTAAGTCTGCCATTTTAAAATGCCAACAATTCCATAATGTGTTTGAGTTTAATAATTTACTTTTAAAGAATGCGTTTGTGCAAAATTGCAGGGACGGGAGGGATAGTCTACTTGGTTGTTCATTATGACTTGATATCCAAATGGTGGAATTCATTCCATAATCCACCAATAGCCAAATCTATTGAATTCCATAGCTTGGATTTGTTTTGTCTCTAAGTATGAAATGAACTAATTTTATGGGTAAACATGTAGTCCCTTTTGTCTGGTGGTGTTAATGGAAGGACCTAAGTGAAATAAATTTCCAATCATAGAAAACTAGGTGAAACTTTTAGAAAAGGTCAATCTACGTTAACTACACATTAAATTTTAGGGACCCATGAATAACTCACAAGGCAAAAGCCTCTCTCTTTCTACATATCCTTGCTAGTTGGTCTTGCATTGAGTGTAACAAAGAAAGTTTAGGTTTTCCACATTCGCATCTTAGGTGACTGATCACTTAAGGAAGAAAGATTATTAGGTTCTTTAGTTCTATCTTTACTTTTGATTAATTCTAGCATTTATTTTTGGAATTGGGTATACCATAGCTAAATGTAGGATGAAGTTGTTGCAAAGCTTTACATCATTGCTTTGTCATGTGCTACTCCCTCCAAATGTTTATATTAAATTTGCTTGTCTGCTACATCATACATTTTGAGTTTGTTGTTTTGTGATATCTGTAAATTGGCTTTCAGATATGATCAGACACTTTTTGAGGATGACACGAAGAATAGAATGATGGAGACCAAAGAATTATTTGACTGGGTTCTCAAGCAGCCTTGTTTTGAGGTTTATCAAAGCTTCTTTAGGTCTAGATACGATTTTTACTAGGAAACATAGCATTTCTCGATGTTATGAGATTGTCTGCAATTTGATCTTTTTATTTTGTTAATTCATCCCTTTTTTACTTGCATCTTTTATAAAACATTATTTTGGTATGATAGTTATAATGAGCATTTTCCTTCAAAGGAGAGTACAATAGCTATTGTTCAAAATGTTCTGTGATTTATTTTTTCACTGATATCTACTTGAAACTAATCTCAAAACAACTTTGGGAAAATTGGTGATTTGGCCTTTACTATCTAACTAGCAATATTTTATCCTGAAATTACCAACATTCTGATTTTATTAAAAACGTAGGAGAATCTAGAAAACTGAGTCATCAAACTGTAGACAACCTCAAAATAAATTAATCAAGATGCTTTTTCCCCATTTCATTATGTTGCTTACTCACCTCTGCATTTTAGCAGAAAACGTCCTTCATGTTGTTCCTCAATAAGTTTGACATATTTGAAAAGAAGGTCCAAAAGGCAAGTCTTTCGTTCATTATCGTATGCCTATGGGGCTTTTCTATGCTTTTTTCAAATAGCTTATGATGACTTGAAACAGGTACCTTTAAATGTTTGCAAATGGTTTAAAGATTACCAGCCTATGACATCAGGGAAGCAAGAAGTGGAACATGCCTATGAGTATGTGCTTTTTTCTTATCAACATGTTAAAAGATTATGCTTTTTTTTTGTTTTAATAGCAGTAGTTTAGGATCCAAGCATAATTTTGACAGGTTGAGTGTTGCTGATGGTTAAATAACTTACGAGATTTTTACCTGAATCAAGTGATGATATTAATTTTTCTTATTTATGCACGTTTGTTTTTAGTTATAAGTTTTTAACTTATATTAGTTTTTACCCAAAGTTCTTACCGAAAAGGCAAAAAATTTGAATTTCTCTAATTTTGCACAAACACTAAAAACTCTGAATATTCATGTTTCTGTTTTTACAATTATCAATATTTAGTTTTACATTTGATATTCTCTTTTAATCCTTGAATGCCATTTTTGTTCTATATTGTGCTTGCTGATCAATTAGGGTTATCAGAAGTATGGGAACACATTATATTTTCATTATTAGGTGGACTATATGTAATTTTTTTTATATTTTTGTTTAAGAAGCTTGGGAACTTTGACATACTGGTTATTTTATTTTATTTTTTTTTGGGGGGGGGGGGGGGGGGTGGGCATAGGATAGTTAGGGAACATATTTTTCTATTATGGCTTGTCGCCACCTCACTTCAGGAATTCCTAATCTAATTCGCTCTTTATGTCATTTAATAAAGTTACATGCTTTATGAAGTTAACAATTTCCTTGTACCTGTATTGCCACTTTAATAGATATGTGAAGAAGAAATTCGAGGAACTCTATTTCCAGAGCTCAAAGCCAGATCGTGTTGATCGTATGTTCAAGATCTACAGGACAACTGCCCTGGATCAGAAGCTTGTAAAGAAGACCTTCAAGCTAGTTGATGAGACCTTGAGGAGAAGAAATCTCATTGAGGCCGGTTTGCTATAATAAGTGCAGTTTTGAATCATTCATAATGATTTTTTTATTCTATTTTTGGGCTATCTACTTGTGATTCTTTCTCTATGCAAGTAAATTTCTTTTTTCGTTTATTTGTGGACTTGTACTCGTGTTTTTAGATTCCTCTGGCTTGTTAGCTGAGTGGTAAGTTGCTCATCACCCAAGGGAGAGGTAAAAAATGTGTTTGTGTTTTAGAAATTGATAAATAACTTATAGTTTATGCGGTTTGCAGTTCATTATATTTTGATCAATTTTTTGAATCTCAATATTCAAGTCCTCGAAGTACTAATTGTTTTTCTGTTAGGTCCTTCCGACTCCCTTGTGAAATCAAGATGTTCTAATGCCCTGGAGAGGTAAATTTACTTTATTTTTCATTTCTTGAAAAACTATGAATAAAAAGTTGGCGATGGGGCGGCAACATATACATAGAACCTTTACTGATATTTTGGTGGTGGAGGCATTTTAAACCTTAAAATTTATTATAAATTTGTTGTGTTATTTGTATAGTTTGAATTCATATTCCTAAATTAATGTAAAGTCAAGTATACAATATTAGAGATTGAGCAAAAAATGATGAAATATTTAGGGGATTTAAATGTTGCGATCAAAAATTATGGATTAAAATAAACTAGACTTATGGTTGATTTTTACATGCAACATAGATCTTTTCATTCTGCATATTAGAAATCAAACACATCCTATTCATATAGGATATGGATATTAGTCTTATCTTTATCCCTTATAGCATCACTCATGTACAATAAAAGATAAAAAATTTCTATATCTTTGTACGTATTTCATATAGGACTTGGTGACATAGAGCACACAATAGTATTAAGGGAATCTCCTGTTGACTGGCCTTTTAAAAGAGTATTCATTCGATGATATTTTTTGACAATATTTGGAAATTACGAACATTTGAGAAAGGCAGAACAAATAGTTCTTAGGAGTTCGGGAAATCGTCGAGAAAGTCCTTGTGATTTCTTATTTCTCTTGAAAAATTTGTAATTCTCGAGGCCTTGTCTCCCGAGTTAATTGTCTAATCTTCTATTTTGTGAATTTTCTTTGTTACTTATTCTTGTATGTCGTCCTCGAGATTTCTTTTCGTGAGTTTTCTTTGGGGCTTACTCGGGTCTGTTCTTTGGTTTTGTCCTAGTTCCTCCATTAGGACTTCCTATTTGAGGAAAACCTTTGCATCATGGTGGTGATGAGTGAAATGTGATTATTAGTGACTTTGAAGTGCACCAGTTTGATTCTTTGATCACATAGACTGAAACTGAAGAAATTGAACTGAAGATTTGGTTAACCAAATCAATGGTTTGGTTCAATTTTTTAAGTTCGGTTTTGATTTTTGTGATTTAAAACCGATGGTTAATCAAACCGAACTCCTTACGTAATTTAATATAATTATTTTAATTTAATGAGATAAAAGGCACTATGATCAAAATTCATATATATTTATTATTTTATTTTCACACTCGAAGTCTGAGCACAAGATGAGTTACCTGTAAGGTATAATATTATAAATTCATTTATTTCTATTATATGTATATTTATACTTTAATCTTTTTGGATAAACTATCATGATGTACATAAAATACATTAAATATATTTATATACATCTAGTTGATTACAAGTTGAATTAATTTCATTTTGAGTTGGTTTTGAGCTGCAAAAAATGAGTGGATTTCGATTCGATTGATTCATGAACAAGGTTTGAGTGACTTTTGAGTTTTGACAAAATTACCTCTAGTTAAGTTGCATTGGATGATCTAATGAGTAGATCAGACAATCCGGTCAGGCCATTGAATGGTTTGTTTGCCATCTGACTATTGGTTTGATAGCTCTGTTTAGTCATCTGTCCACGAATGAACTATCTAATTACTAGTTTGATCAGCTCTGTTTAGTGCATTACCAACAGATAGTCCATTTTCAGCAATGGATGATCTAACCTTATGCTAGTTTCATTGATGTTGTTAGTTTCTCCACACACTTGATTATCCATTTCACGATTCATCTTTCGTCCATTTTTTATTGATTGCCAATCTCCTTCAAAAAAACTCCTCAACAACAACTCCTATTCTTTGAGATAACAGCGTACTCGACTTCCATAGTTAAAAAGTGCATGACATTTCTAAAATCTAGACGTCCAACTAATGGCAGCCTTATCTGGTATGAACATACCCTAAGGTGCTTTTATCGCAATTTAGTCACCATCATGATCCACATTTACGTAATCTTTTATAGTAACGTCATCTTCTTGTAACATGATGCCAATTAGTGCCTTTTAACATACCCGAGCAAAAACTTGGAAGTCTCCCAATGATTTGTGCCTGGATTTACTCGACTCCTATTTTATAGGCAATGTCCAGTTTCGTCCACACCAAACATACATAGAGTTACTATTATAGTATAAAGTTTCTTTACAGTGTGTTTGCACTCCTCATCCATCTTCAGTTACCTTTTCTTTGTGAACTTGAAATAGTTTCCTAATTGAGTACTCCTATCCTTTGTATTCTTAACTTTTAATCTCTTTGGTATATTTTGAATGTACCTTTATTTGGATGACTACAACTCTTCTCAAGTCTATCTCTTATTATCCATTTGTTTTCCCCAAATTTGTGATATCAAATTGCTCTATTAATTATTGCTTCAATTTATAGATCTCCCTTATGCTGGCACTAGCAATAAACATGTCATTCACATGAAGTACAACAATCACCAAAAGCTTGAAATGGTGTTAGTGATTCATTTCATTAGGTGAAATTCTTTTTGCATGTAAAAAAATGCTGACTTCTTATATAATTACTTCCTCAAAACTTACTTGAAATTACATAAACTCTTCTTGTGTCTACACATAAGTTTTCCTTGCTAGACACTTGAAAACGATTCTGCTACATTATGCAAATTTGTTATTCCAAATTGCCATGGAGAAGCGTTTCTTTTAAATCCTACTTCTTTAAGTATAAGTTTTTCGCAACAAAAATACTCAAAATTGCCCTGATTGTAGTCGCTTTAACACGTGAAAATATTTTCATATAGTCATCATCTTTTTTTCTTTTGAACGTAATTCACTACTAATTTTGCCATAATATCTCTTGTTATTATTGGTATCTTCTTTGATCACGTATACTCACTTGTTCTTCAATGCTCTCTTTTTATTTAGTAGTTGAGACAACTCTCTCAAGTTCTTTTCTCATTAGTTAAATTTTTCATCATTAATCTTGTAGTTTTGCCTTATAATGCAGCTCTACAGTTTAGAAACATGTTCTTATATAGTTTAAGAATTTTCTTTTTTTTTTCGATATTAAACGATTTATTCTTGTGTTTCTCTAACCACTCACCATCTGACTTAAAAGCCTGCAATGAGTCGCTTATTATATCAGTCATTTTCATCTCTTAGAATATCACCTAGCAGTCACTCATCTTCAGTGATGAATTGTCACATTTTTTTCGTTTAAGTTGAAGCATATTCCGCAAACGTAAAACCTGTAACACAAGCATTATAGAAAAGCCCAATAAAATGTCGATCTTTCGAGAAGCCCAAAGCCATGAATTCCGGACGGGATTGTGGTCGCCCGAGAAAGACGAGAAGCTGGGGGATTACATGCTCAAAAATGGCCTTGGCTGCTGGAGCTTCATTCCTGCCAAAGCTGATAGCATTTATCCATTCTTATTTTCATTTAGTTCGACCAACTCCAAGACAACTTTAAAGTCAAATTACAGCATCGTATCGTATAATTGAAACTTAATTCGAGTCAGTTTGAAAACTCTTCTATTTCAAATTAAATTTCATCTTAGATCTTGAATTGAAATGTATTTTATGACGTTGAGTCTGCGAGATGACTTATTTTTGCTTTCGAGCGAGTTGACTTCTGATTAGAAGAAAGTAGTTATGAAAATAATTGGTAGCTCTAAAATATGCGGTGTTGATTCGATAGGATTGCAGACGAATGGAGAGATGTGAATCCGAGTTGGGAAACAAGAAATTTATGGTACAACGCTAATTATGTTTGTAAATTAATTATTGGCTTCTTAAGTTAATTAATGGCCAGTTTATCATATTTTTGATATCACTTCATCTAGATATATGGATCTTTTTCATTGATTTTTATTTCACATAGTTCGTTGAATTCTAAAATTGAAAGGTGATATATGATTAAAATTGATAGAAAATAAAGTAAATAAAATGACTTATATGAATTGATTGAATAATCATGAGGGTTGATGTGTTACGGTTAAAAATAATTGAATCTTTTTGAAATACGTGGCAAAACTTGAGAACCTAGATGTAATTAAGCAAAGAAAATAAAATTGACTATTCATGTATAAGAATATAAAAATGATCCCAATCTGAAGGCTAAGGTTTAATTTAGTTTTGTTTAGGGAATTTGATATATATATCAAAGCTAAAACTTTGGTTTGGAGAACTTAAATGGGTTCAAAGGCTTATAATTTGTTATATTTTTTATGAGATATATATATATATATATAATTTGAATCATTTAAATATATCTGGAAGAAGAATAGTGTTGCACCAATTGAAAATAAATTTAGAAAAAATCGGTTTAGATGATTTGGACATATAAATCGTAGGTCGATTGAAGTTCCAGTTAGAAAAATCGAGTTATTGAATCTTGCTCTCATGTACAAAGAGGAAGATGAAGACTAAAGAAGATATAGCAAGAAACTATGAACTGTGATCTTAGTTAACTGATAAAGCGTAATAAAAATAAAGAATTCATATAGTCGACTCCACATAGTGGGATTAAGAATTGATTGATTGTTGTTGTTGTCTATTAAATAATAATTTTTTTTTAGCTTCAAACATGTAAGATTATTTTTTATAATTTATTTATATGGGTAAGATTTAATAATCTAATTTTTCTTACTAGAATTTCTATTATCCTAGAATTTATATGTTCAAACTATCTAAATTTGACTCTTTCTGAACTTATTTTTAGTTAAGATTACTCCAACCTTCTTGTATGTATATTTATTTTTTATTTTGTTTCTTTCGCATATACTCGCTCATTCATTTTAGCATCCATAATTCTATGACAGTTATCTTATTTGTGTTTTTGCTTTATCATGTCATTGTCAGATCCTAAGTTTTGGATAAAAAATACGAAAGTCAAATTAGGCTGTCAATAGTTAGTGTAAAATTTATTGAATAAACATGACATGAATTCTAAGCCAAATCAAAGCTAGAAAAATTAATTTCAAATTTAACTCGATAAGTTCGGAAGTCTCTTTTGCGTTGTACAATAAAATTGTTGCCATAAGCATCTTAAATCTGAGGTTTTTTTATTCCGCCTTCAATTTTTTTCCACTCAAATTCGTTGAGTCACACGCTTATTAGAGAAACAAAAGACTAATATGATGATTTTATTTTTTAAATATGTGGTATGAAATTATGTTAGTGGGTCTCGTGTACACCATGCTCAAATGAATTAAATTAATTATTTTCTACCTGAAATTTGATTTTTTTAATTATACCTTTACCTTTGAATCATCACATGATATATATATATATATATATTAAATATTTTTTTCTTTATATATATTTATATAAATTAAATTTATCTAAGTATTATAATTCTATATGAATTAAGACATTTCATCCCATTAAGTATGGGTGGGTGGAAATGATCATAGTTCAAGCCGAGCCAAACACAGCTAAAGCATTAATTCAATTCGAGTTCAAATTGGTTTGTTACATTTAAGCTGACTCGAGCAATCCATAACAAATTTTTTTTAAAATTTAAAATTAAATTAATCTTACTCACAACATCACCTAATAATAAATATCCTAATCATAATTAACACCACAAATTTATGTAAACATAATAAATAATTACATTATATACTTAAATATTATAATTATTTATATTGAAAAAAAAATAGAGATTGAGCTAAATCGATTCGATCCAATCATATAGTTTATGGTTTAGCTCAATAAACTCGACTTTAATCCGATCTAAATATAAATATGGACTAATGAGCACATAATAATTTATATATATATATATTACATTGGCCTATTAAATTAGAGAACTCCAGAGGTTTTATAGGCAAAATCCATATGCAGGGCTTCTCTTTGAAACAAAAAACTATCCGTGAGATAAACATGAGAACTAAAACAGCGTGGGCGCGCCCTTAATTACGATAATGCACATCGTCGAGCAAACTGTCGATCATTTGAAAGCAGTATCCAGAGAGACATCGTTGAGGTCACCGGAGAAGAAGGAGATACCTCCAAGGTGGCCGTGGAAGAGGCCGAGATCGTCGCCAGCGAAGTTCAGGAACAGCTGGTAGGACTCATCGGAGTTCTCATCCATCTCATTCGAGCTTGACGAGTCTGGGCCGGAAGGCACCTCGCCTTCGACGGACGAAGCTGACGGCGCCACCCCGTCCTCGACCTTGGCGGCCACAGCTGGAGCAGAGCCGGAGCTCATCTCTCCGGCGGGGCGGGACAAGGGAAGCCGGAAGGAGTCGCCGACCTCGGAGTTCCAGATGCGGAGAAAGAAGTCGGAGTCGGGCTTGCCGGCGAGATCGTCGCCGGAGGGATCTGCGGAGGCGGTAGCAGAGGAACCGGAAGCGGAGGCGGCGGCGGCGGCCGCAGCGGAGGAGAAGAGGAGGGACTCGCGGGAGAGGCGGGCCTCGGCTTCCAGGCGGGCGCTCTCCCACTGGGCCATGTGGCGGGTGGCGGCTGCGCCGGCGCAGGCGGAGGTGGCGGCGGCGGCGCCGGCGGAGGAGGAGGAGGGGGAGGCGGGGGCGAAGGTGTCGGGGTTGATGCCCATGCGGAGGAGGCGCTTCTTGAGGTGGGTGTTCCAGTAGTTTTTGATCTCGTTGTCGGTTCTTCCGGGGAGCTGGGCGGCGATGGTGGACCACCTGCGAGAGCGCGTAACTCATTAAATAGCTGGTGCGATAATGAAGAAGAAGAAGACAATTTGAAATTAATATCATTTACTTAACGTGCATTTAATGGTGTCAGTCAGAGTTCAGAGCGATCAATTCAGAGATACGCGGTAAAAAAAAAATGGAAGATAAAAAAAAAAAAAAAAAAGGAGGAGACAGAGACGAGTCGTTTTATTAATGGGAAGGTAAGGGGAGACTGGAGAGTACCACGTTAGGTTTTTAATGGCGTGGACCCCCCACGGTCATAATTGATGTATGCCAAACTGAACTGAAACAGAAGTCGAACAACTTCAACTCAACATGAAGATTTCTCTGAATTGGGAAATTTTTATGAACAACAAAACAAAATTATATGCAGCCTCCAAATTTAACCTCAAATTAATTACTTTTTCAGAAAAATTATTCTATGAATTGAATCACTAAATTACAGTATTAATATATATATATATTAATCAAGCTAATAAATTAGATTCTTCAATTGTAGCAGATCAATAAATTATAGACAATATTTTATTATTTTAATAATAGAACTTGTGAAATTGTATTAATTTTTTTCTCAACATATTTTTTTGTGTTGTCCTTGAATTGTTACGTAATCATTTTTCTTATATTCTAGACATTAAGGATCTGTTTGTTTATAAAATTAAATTTAAAAAAATTAAAATTAAATTTGGATAGAGATATTTTTTTATTAAAAATTGTGAATGATGTGATATAAAATTAGTTATTATGTTGGGATATGTGAGGGATGTGATGTAGGTTAATTATTATTTTAGTCATATGTGTAGGATGTGAAATAAAATTAATTTTTAATATTAAATTTTATGTGTGATGTGATATGACTGGTTAAAATTAAACCAGTCAGACAAACAGGGCCTTAGGTACTCCTTAATTTGATAATTGACCTAAAAACGACCCAAACATTTTATTGTACATTTATTTCGTATTTTACATAAATTTTAATATTAAATTAATTTTATTTCTCATTACACAAATATTCAATACATTTTTCTTTCTAATCCAAAAGTAATCATCAAACTAGATTCATTACTATTCCTGTGGCGAGCAAGGTTTGATATATATGAATTAAAAAATATATAATAATTGATAGAGTTTCAAATGTCATCACTTTTTTAGTCAGACATCAAATGAATGCTATCTTCATTTATTTTAAGATGCATTTAATTCAATATTATCTAAATATTCTGACATCTAAATGTCCATTTTATGAGTAATAATTCTATAATATTTTACAAAATTATTTAAACATGTTATCAAATCAAATAATTATTTTTCTTTAGATAACATATCACACCAAAATAACATTGAATTTATTTGTAAAGATTAGGCTAGCAGTGTGTAGAAGTGGAGCTCAACATGAATTTTGCAGTTTGACATTATGGCCTTGTTTGGCATGAGCCCAAAAATTGGCAAAAACATACCTTAATAATATTTTAAATTTATTATAGATTTTAATAACTTTATTTCACATTCAACACAAATTTCAACCTTAAAAATCAATTTTATTTCACATCAACACAAATTCCAACCTTAAAATCAACTTTATTTCACATCCTACACACCTCTCAATATTAAAATAAATTTCTTTCCCATCAACTCTATAAAATAAATTATTTTCTCTTTCCTTACCCAAATTCATCCTCCTCCAAATCTTTAAGCCCCACCTCTCATAATCTGCATTATGTTTGAGGTCATTCTACTCTGCTTGAAGTTTTCGATTTAGAATTGGATCCCCTCATACATTCATAACAGTTCCTCGTTGAATCTCACTCCTAATTTCTGTCAAGGAGCTCAATTTTATTGAATGTTCTACGGTTCTACCCTAATTCTTCACAAGTTGAGAACTAAATTCCACACTTCAACAATATAATATATATTTTTACTTCGCTGTCAGCACAGATGTTAATGACCAAACCAATAAACTAATGAACTACAAAAAAAAAACTAGCAGCAGCACAGAAGTGGAAGCTAGCGACTGAACTTGCATGGCAGCAATAATAAAGGACCATATCAGGTGTGAAAGTGGTGCTCAATTAATGCAGAGCAGAGGAGCATTAAGTATGATAACGACGGAAGAGATATATAGCATAGTAATAAATTGGGAGGAGGAGGAAGAAGAAGAGGGAGGAAGAAGGAAGAAGGAAGAAGGAGAAGGGAGATGGACGGTGGTGATTACTTGTTACCGACGATCCCGTGCAGCTGAATGATGGATTTCTGCTCCTCCGGAGTGAATGGCCCCCGCTTGATGTCCGGCCGCAAATAATTCGTCCATCGCAGCCGACAGCTCTTCCCGCACCGCAGCAGCCCTGCATTAATTCTCATAAGCCAATCCCATCAGCGCAATCACTACTACCGTCGATTACAGCCCCCTGTTTTAGGGCAGAACTCGCGCAGTGAGGAAGACGACGGCAGTCGTGGGATTTGAATTGTTCGCATTTTAATCTATCGCGCAGTAAAATAGAGCATATGGCAGGCTTAATCGGATTCAGAGAAAGAAAAAAAAAAAAAAAGGAAGAGAACGCAGGAAGCGTGCTGCAATCTGAAACAGGGGATTGGGGGAAACGGACCTGCGAGCTTGGGGAGAGAGCGCCAGCTACCGTGACCGTTGGATTGGATGTAGTCGACGAGGATCTTGTCCTCCTCCGGAGTCCAGGGGCCCTTCTTCAGCCCTTGCTTCTCGCAGCAAGGAGCTCTTCCCATCTCCCTTCAACTATCTCCGCTGATGCCAATGCCTCCAATTCCTTCTAGGAAGCTACCGGGAAAGAGATCGGAAGCCGAAAATCAGCAGACCTTTATAGCTTGAGAGGCCTCGATCGGCGATAGAGCGCTATTAATGCCAGGATCTCACCTGCAAGACATCAGCGGAAAACTCTGAAATCAGGCCAACCTCGGTAGCCCCACGATCGACACAGATCTGATCAGTCGGAGCTTCTCTCTCTTCCTCCTCCTCCTCCTCCCCCCTCCTCTCTCTCACTCTCTCTCTTCACTGTAATCTCCAATTTAATGAGAGGAGCAAGTACAATAAGCTTTAAAGGGAAGAAATAAACGAAGATTTTTGAGATTCTCACGTAATTGAATCCGGGGAGGAGTTAATGCGGCGCTCTACGAAGGAACAGTGGGAATTTAATGCACTGGTCATGCAGGCCCGTCGCCATTGATGAGGCAGCTAGGGTTAGGGTTTCCAAACGAAGTGAAGAAAGAGAGAGAAGGGAACGGGGCTCCGATGACCGTCGCCGCTGCCGCACTGCGACTTCGGGAAATGAGCTGCGCAGGGTTTGACTACTTATAGACGGCATTGAAGGCGCCAGAGGACACGTGTCGATCACGGCACACGTCAATGTTCTGCCAGGGGCGGTAGATGTTCGTTTACGAAAATGCCCTGACTCTTTGTACCATATTACCAGATGTATCCACCACGTTCGAAATCGGCCTATAATAGAGAACACGCGGCAGCGACGCCACCTGCAGTTTCCTTCAAAGTTCACCAACTCCAAGTTTTATTACGTATATTTCTTTCAAAAATTTTTTTTTTTAATACGCATATAATATATATATATATATATATATATATATATATATATGTGTGTGTGTGTGTGTGTGTTTGTGCTATTTAAATATTTCGAAATATTTGTAAATTTTATAAAGAGAGAGAGAGAGTGGAAAATAATTTTGAGATTTTATTAAATTTAATAATATTTTTTTAAAAGAAACTCATTAATAATTATATAAAAAATTAAGAATTTAGATATTAAATTTTTATAATTATAGAATTACGTGAAATTAAGCTTTAAAGTTAAGAATTTCAATATAATTTATTCATAAAAATAATTATTTTAATTTTTGCTGCCAAAAAATAACTAAGTTACTAAGGGGCGTTTGGTTTAGTGTTATTTCAATGTTATGTTATGTTATCTTTAGACATTAATTATTTGGTGTAATGACATCTTTAAATAATATTATAATTAATTACAAAAATACTATTACACGCTGACATCTAGATGTCACCCCAAATCGGGCGACATCTTAAGATAACACCGTCAATTTATCATTATAATGTCAATAACTTTCAACTAAATAAAAATAATTTGGATAGCATTGATATTTTTTAATATCATAACATTAAACCAAACAAATGTATGAACAACAATGACATTTAGATAACATGATATCTAAATAATATTGATATTGAGATAACACTGAACCAAACGTCCTTTAAATTTGAATCCAACTCAAAAGAAGGGCTCAAATTTATTGATTGATTGTTGCTGTTTGGGTGTTTTGGATAGGTTCAGCATCTAAATGAGCAACAGTTGGACAGCTTCGTGGGCCCCAATGGGCTCAGTTCCTTTCTTTTTTTTTTTGAAATTCAGCCGTAGCCTATAATACTATAACAGTAAAAAGATACATCAGGTACAAAAAGTTCGATCCTCGTTGAGGATCGCATAAAAATCGAGTGGGAGAGACATACCCCTACGCCACTCTTGGGTTAAGCTAAATGTATGTTCAGTCAGCTAATAAGAAGCCGCCACATCAACACTGGACCCACTCAATATTGACATGACGTCTAATGATTGGCTGGCAGAACCATTTAAATAGATTGAACCCATTAATTTTTAGTTATAGAAACATAGAAATCAATTAGAATAAGAGATAAATGAAAACAAAATTTAGTCGTATTTCAATTTTATACAAATGGGAAAGCAAATGTTTTTATTCATGTGCAATTTATATTTATACACATAATACTCAAGATTGATATTATTTTTTTAGAAGTATGAATTAATAAATATTTTGAAAGAAAAGCACATCCATGTCATATATACATTTAATTAAATTAATTGTTCTATGCATCATGATTTATGTAGATATGCCTATAAGTATATTATATAAAAAAATTAGATAATGTATGAAAGCATGCTCATTGGAACTCACCTCAATGCATAGCTTGAAAAAAAAAAAAAAACATATTTCACAATTTTTGTTAAATTAATGTGAGTCATGAAGTCGATAAGATGCTTTAAGTTTTTTCACGAGTTTTAAATTTTTTTAAGCTGCCCCCACTTTAATTTTTGCCTTCTTCAGAAGAAAAAAAGAGTGACCATTTAAAATATTTTATCGACTTTAAAATCTTGTATTAGTAATTTCAAAATTTATGAATCACTTAGAAATACTTTATGGGCCTCAGGCCTGCATAAAAAAATTCAAAATTTATAAATTAATTTGAAACGCATTATTTGACTAAATTAGACCTATAAATATGATTGCTATTAGTACATATATTTTATTAATAAATAATAAAAATAAAGATTATATATAATTAATAGTTTATTATTTATCTTATTTTTTATATGATAAATATTATTAAATATAATAATTATATTTATATTTTGTAAATTTTAAAATATGTATTCAAAATAGTAGTTTTATATAATAATTTAAATTATATAAGTTATAAATAGTTTTATATTATTAATATATAAATATATAAATTATATTTTATAATATATTGTTAATTATAATATAACATGATAGTTTAATATTTACACTTATTATTTTAAAATATATTATTATAATATATAATTATTTAATTTTATTTAAATATTATAATGTAATGTAAGTTATAACATAATTATTAAAATTCAATTATTTTGAAAATATTTTAGTCTTTAATTAGTTATGGCAAAAATAATTTTCTAAAAGGCTATCTTTTTAGTTTTCTCCCTCAACTATTAACTATTTTTTTAATTTTTTAAAAGCTGAAATATCCTCAAAAATTATTTTGCTAAACGCAAATTTTAGTTTTTAGTTGTATGAAAAGCGACTTTTTTAATCAAAAAGCTTTCTCAAATGTAGCCTTAGCAGTTGAAACCGTACTGAAAAATAATCGTATGCCAACCGCTTCGAAAAGATTACCATTATGATCTCTGGCTATTACTCCTGCACGTGTAACATCATTCTCTTTTACAGAGCTATCAAAATTTACCTTAATCCAATCTGAGAGTTGAAAAACCCCGTGGGAGTTTTAACTACAAGCAAAAAAAGATCATATCTAGGAGATAAACTCATGCCACTCAGGATCAATAAAAATAGACCCTATTTACCTACATTCTTTCCCATCATAATAACCATAGCATACAAAAAAAATCAATCTTCATTGTTGAGGATTATGTTTGTCATAAAATTTTTTTAAAAAAAATTATTTTATTTCACATTAAACACACTTATCAAAATAAATATAAATTTATTTCAATTTTTTTTAAATCAAAATACAAATATCTCATCACACAATTTTAATTGAACTATCTAAAAAAAGACACCCTTTCACTCCACTATTGCAGACACCACTTTCTCCATCTCCATCTTCCTGCTACCCTTCACAAGAACAACATCACCTGGAGCCAAGAACTCATTGACTGTTGGAGCCAGAGAATCCGGATCTTCAGCTAGAACGGCATCAACCTTATCCACAATTTTCAGCCTTTCAGCAGCTCTAAGAAATCTCTCTCCAACAAGCATTATCAACTCAATAGAAGGATCAGAACAGAGATTCAGTACCATTTCATGAATTCTTTCCTCATCAGCACCAAGTTCAAGCATGTCTCCAAGGATGCAAGCTCTTCTACCTCTGCATTCCATGGACTTCAGAGAATCAATGGCAGAGATCATGCTTGGGAGGCTGGCATTGTGGGAATCGTTGAGGACTGTTATGCCACTCTCTGTGAATATTAATTGGGACCGCATCGGAGCAGGACGAAATCTCGATAATGATACGGCGGCTTGAGGGAGAGGTACTCCTAATGCGACGGCAACAGCAGCGGCCGCACAAGCGTTCATTGCGAGGTGCAAGCCGGGACCGTGGATCTTGAACTCTACCCTGAATCAGGAGAGAAATGATCATGGGATGACAATCCAAAACCCATTCAAAATGAATTAATGATCTACCTGAGAAATAGACCATAATTTCTTATTAGTATAATGTAGGTTAAGCACTTGTATTTCAGGACTTTATTGCAACAAAATCCAAATTTGGCATTTTAGAGAACAGAATTTTGAATAAATTTTTAGCTATTGACCCTTCTAATTAATCACCACCCCTTTACAATTTTCGAAATTAATATACAGACTTGTAAGTAAATTACAACCAAGTTTTTATTTTAAAGCTTATCACGTAAGTTCATGATTTTGAAGAATTAACATTAATAGCCTTGTTTGGCAAATGCCAAAAATTGGGCAAAAAAATATAATAATAATAATATTTTTAATTTATTATAAATTTTAATAATTTTATTTCATATCCAACACAAATTCCAACCTTAAAAATCAACTTTATTTCATATCCAACACAAATTTCAACCTTAAAATCAACTTTATTTCACATCCTACACACCTCCCAATATTAAATAAAATTTCTTTTCTATCAACTCTATAAAATAAAATATTTTCTCTTTCCTTACCCAAATTATCTTCCAACCAAACAAGCTCAGATGCTTGATTTTACAAAAATCATCAAATGAGTCCTTTTTAATTTTATTATTGTTATTTTTAAGGGAAACAAAAATGCCCTCCCTCTCTCACTTTTCCCTTTCTCCCACCATTCCGCCAGCGCCAATGCTAGCGGAATGGCGGAGAAGTAGCAACCGACGAGGGGGCAGGGGCCGCGCCTTCTCTATTTCTACATCTGTTACTTGTCGATGGCGGCTCCTCCGCCTGCGGCCGACAACGAAAGGGCGGTGGAGCCACAACCGATCCCCTCGCTCCTTCCTCTCTCACTTTCTCTTTCTAGATCACGTTAACGGCCTGAGGCATCTCTCTCTATATATCTGTTACATAAATTTATAGAGAGAGTGGGAAGATGGAACAGGCAGCCACTGCCCCCTTGCTAGCGGCAGCTTTGTTGCCACTGCAGAATCGGTAGGAGAAAGAGGAGAAAGTGGGAGGGCCATTTTGGTCCTTTTTAAAAAAACTACTAAAAAAAAAAATTAAAAAGAACCCATTTAATAATTTTTGTAAAATCACAAAAACCACAAATTTTCAAGATCATAAACCTGCATAAATTAAGCTTTAAAATAGGAACTTGAGTGTAATTTACCCTTCGCCTCAATATAAGTTGAAGAACTTAACCAAAATTTTGGAAGTCAGAAGGTGAACTCGCTGGAAATAAAACCAACATAAACAAGAATTCTCTTAAATCTGAACTAAGCAGTTCTAAACCTGCTCACAGACAAAAGCTTTTGATTTGATCTGAGACGAAGCATTTCAATGTATAAATTGAGAGCATCTAGTCAAAATATAGCCAAAGTCTAGTCAAAATATAGCCAAAGCTGTCGAGAAAGAAAACAATCTAAACAAGAAGTAAAATCTACTTACATTTCCGAAGTCCTTTTAGTGGAAACGTCAAACTGGCTACCGGGCATCGGCATGTTACTTTCTAAGATTACACGAATGGCACGACCTCCATCTACGCGTTCAGCCAAAACCAACCTAACATCACATCCAACCCCTCGTCCAAAGAGTACCTAAGAGACAGGTTTCAAAAATCAGCAAAAATAAGATTGGCACTCCATCATACTGAGAGTTATCACACTAGAGGCACCATACAAAAAAACCGACATGAATTTATTCACGGAAACAAGAAAGAACTGCAAGATGTAATTTCAGTAAGTAAATTGCATATCAAACACAAAAATGTGCACACATGCAGTGATGCAGTTATGCAAAGCGTTAGTATTTCCAAAGAATCAAGGATTAGAAACAGCCAATTGAACAAAGATGAGATAAATACCTTAGATTCTATACTGTAACTGCACTTTTAAATTCCCAAAAATTGCTATTTACTATACAGCCAGCCAATTACATGTTGCACTTCATTGCAGCCACCCAAATGCCTGTGATCTGGGTAGCCACATTATAGGTCTGTGGCAAAAGATGAAATAAATTATGCATTTGGGTAGCTACATGGTAAATAGCAAATTTTGGGACCCAGAAGCAGGTTGAAAAAAAATGGTCATGCATGTAATTTTCCACACGCACACACGTCAATACATACTTACATACAAACACACACACATATAGATAAATATTAATAGAAATATATAGATAGATAGATAGATATATTCTAGTGTTGCACAAGAATTTATAGCAATAGTTGCACTCAAACCAGAATGCTTAAGAAAGGGAATAGATTGTTCCTTTTAGTAGGGTTTTCAGCTAATAAAGCCGTTGTTTAGTTTCAAGATAATGATGATATGGACACAGCAGTACTCAATGAAAGAAGAAAGTGAATGTTTTAAATGATCCAAAAATCACCCTTTTTTGCACCAAACCTCATAATTTTTGCTAATTTCTTTGGCCTTATCCACTGAACAGTGGTACAAATTGTAGATGATCATGTTTTCCAACTTAATTCACATATCTAAAGAAGTATCAGGTAGAGTTTTGACTGTGACAGAGAAATCACGAACAAGAAATTAAGCTTATGTTTGGTTTAGTGTTATTTTAATGCCACGTTATGTTATCTAGATGTTATAACATCTAGGTTTCATATTCTGAGTGATAATTTTATACCTTTTTACAAAGTTATTTACAAGTGTCATCAAATCAAATAATTATTCTCTTAGATAACATAACATAACGTTAAGATAACATTGAACCGAATGTGCCCTAAGTGTTATTCAGGCAAATTCTCTTGTAATCAAAGCTTTTCAGGCAGTAAAACACAGCACAAAAAAATGTTCTATAGTAGGGAAAATCTGCTTTCTATAAAGCAACAGATGTGGAAGAGGACCCCATTGGGATAACTCATGGGCAGTGCAGGTACCCAGAAGCCTGAAATACAAGCCTTAGCTCTATGATATCAAAAATCATTTTAAAAAGTCCCATTTGTCAATATTTCACTACAGGAATGACAATAAACATGGACCCTTTTGAACCTCCAACGGTTGTCGAACTGACAAAGGATTGGAGATGTATCTGCTAAAGAAAATGTTTAATTGTTATAAAGTTGCAATTTAGAGAGATTAAAAAAAGTTAAACATTGATAGTTGTTTCTTAAGAATAATTACAAAAATTCCACAAATAATGCTATCCAACAACCAACAGAAAGTATAGATATCTTCAAAATAGTTCAACAAAGAACTTGACTTATGCAATCGCATAATAAAAAACATATATGTAAATGACAGAGCAAACTAATATTAAAAAAATGCTCTTCATGATGAGTGTAAACAATATATAAGCGGGCAAAGCGAAAAATAAAGAGTCCACCTTTCTTGCTCCAAGTGGAATAGGAATGCTCATAACAAAAGGATCATCAGCATTCAGCACACACAGGTCCCCCGAGTCCATTTCTCGCAAAAGTTCCCCTTTTGCCTTTGCAACACCTTCCAAATCATGCAAGTTTTCCAAATGGGAATGCCCCACATTCAAGATCACTCTCACAAAAGGGCGGGACATACGTGCCAATTTCAAAATTTCGCCTTCCATACTCATACCGAGCTCAAGAACTGCAACTTTTGCATCCAAGGGAGTTCCAATTAATGTCAATGCAACCCCTATCCCATTGTTGAGGTTTCCCCGAGTCTGGTAGATGTGCCCAAGGCTTCTAAGAGAAAGTGATACCATAATCCGTGTAGTGGTTTTGCCAGCGCTTCCTGTCAAACCAACCACAACCCCACGAAACCTATCCCGAGCAAACTTAGCCATTTTTTCAAGTGCAGTATTGGAATGGCCCTCCACCTTGATGAAGCCATTTCCCCAATTTTGACAGACTCTATTTCCTATAACTCCTACACAACCCCTTTCCCTGGCCAATGCTTCATTTACAAAATCATGGCCATCAAAATTTTCCCCCGAAATGGCGAAAAACCATTGCCCTGGCAACAATTTCCTAGTATCAGTAGAGATGGTTCCGGAGGGTCCCCATCTAACAATTTCTCCACCCACAGCTTCTGCAATCTCCAATGCATTCCATACACAATCATCGTAAAAGATCCTTGTTCCAAATGATTCAGAAACTGAATCTGGAGGAGTAGATATTGTTTCCAGATCCGGCCTCTCGGAAACCACAGCTTCCCTTGCATACAAATTAACTTTTGAAGACCTAATGTTACTGGAATCAAAATAATGTCGACTACTGCAAACTAAAGACATCAGTTTCACTGGTATAACAGCTCTTTCCCTGAATTTCTGCAACGTAGATAGCATGTGTCTCATATTTGGGTGTGAGGTGCAGCTACACGAACAGTATCTCTCGCTCGCTAAAACCCTAGGCGCGTAATTGCATACCATTCTCTCCAATTTACCAACGAGCCCAGAATTAATAGCAAGGCTACTTAAATCAAGTTACTCACTTCGTTTCATGGATGATTACCACTGTTTGAGAGCGAGCAATGGCATTTGAAGCGTTGGGTTAAAGATGAATAATGGCGAGGAAAACGATCCGTTAAAAGGCTTGGAGTCGCCGGCCGTAGGGTCGCCGTCTGGAGTCCGGAAAATCAGGAAAAGAAGGCGAATCATGTTTAAATCTTCTGGGAGAGTACATGACTGATGAGTACCGAGAAAAGAACGAAGAAGATGAAGATGACGGAAGGCTAAAACAGCAGCGCACCTTCCTTCTCGAAGCCATGGAGAAGAGTCTAGCAGGTATCCTTGCCTGAAGAAGATGATCCACCTTTTCCTTCGGATCCCCTGAAATGAAGCAACGATAAAAATGAAGCAGCTTTGCTTGAATCCATAAATAAATTCAGCATTATAATTTTAAAATAACTTAAAAAGCCTTTTATTTTCATCCCATTTTAAAAATATTACATATATAACACATAAATTAATTATATATACTTATTACCTACCTACAAATTAAATATTTTTAATTTTTTTTATTAAAAAAATATTAATATTACTCACTTCATAGTGTTCTTTATTTATTATTTATCATATGATCTGATCTAATTACGATTAAGTTAATTATTATTTATATAAATATTTTAAAAATAGTTAATAAATACTAAATATTACTTAATAATATAAAAATATTAATAATATTATTTTAATAATTCTATACATAATACTTATATGATATTTCATAATTGAAAAAACATCATTTCATGAAATAAAATTATAATCTTTTAATCACATAATCTAAAATTTCTAAATCATAGTTTCAAGGAGACAATAATGCGAAGCAAGTAAAATTAATATGTTTAAAATAGTTTTAAAGTAATATTTATGTTATAGGTGCCTAATAAGTAAATAAGATAATTTATATTTTATACAAATAAATTCTCTTAAAAAAGTGTGTAACAAATTCACTCAAGTATATCTACTTTGAAAGGATTGAAACCGCTTCATATAGCAAATTAAACATAACAAATATTTGAATTGGGAGAACAATAATCTATTACATAAGTGGTAGATCAATATTATTATATATTTTCGCTGATCTTGTCCTTAGGGATAGTTACCTACGAAAAAAAGTATATCTTTGATACTTAAAATAATTTGGATCTACTATGATTAGTTAATATTTGACCTCAACATACAAAATCTTGATTGTCTTCTTAAAAGCATGATTCTTAATTACATTAAGGTTTAGTAGTTGACTTATTCCTCTCAATAAATGATATGTTATTTATTTTTGTGAAAATATATTTTAAATAAAGCCTTGTTATAAAATCCAAGTTATTAATTTAGCATCATATCAATATTCTTAGTGCTAAGGGAAAATCACCTTGAGTCTCTTCAAAATTTTACAGTCATTTTTTCTATTTCGCGATTTTGTTTGGTTGATAGTCAACTTAGTTATAAATTTTTAAAAAATAATAATAATATAATCTATACAATTTTTAATACATTAATTAATTTTATTTAATATTTTCACAATTAACCTACTTTATTTTTCATCATAAATATATTTCAAAAAAATTATATATATATTTTTTATAAAAAAATTGAAAAAAATTGTCATGATCAATTTAACTATCAATCAAACATGTGCTATATGTGTCGAGATTTTATGAAACTCACGTGACATTTACTTTTTTTTGTCTCTAATTAAGTTTTTTGGGATGCTGAAAATGACTTGGAGACCATGAGCAATCCTCTTTATACTGCGATGAATAGAGCTATACTACAAATATAGCTAGGTCCTCTAAATAAATAATTTAATAAATAGACAATTATATCATTTCAAGCGGCTCAGATCTATTTTAAATTGACTTGAGCTCGAACGATTTCAAGTTATGCTGGACTACTCAAAATCATTTCAAAGTCGAAGCTGAGCTATACTTAAAATTTTAAGTTCGAGTAACTCACTCAAACTCGGACTTGACTGATTTACAGCCCTTAGATTAGAGATTTTTATAATTAAGAAAAGGCCCTTAGTTATATTTAAAGTTTGAAATTTACTCAAAATTAGCTACAAATTGACTTGAAATTAGTATATACAAATTTAAATATATTGGATGCAATATATAACAGATGCTAAATAAATGTATAAATTTTAAAATAAGATTAAAAATAAATCTAAATTCAACTAAATAATTTTAACTAATTAAAAAGAAAAAATCGGATTAAACGCAGGAAATTCGAATTCGGTTTGACTTTAGTCAAACTCTACCCGTTAACAGCCCTAATTTGAGCGAGCGCAATTTGGGGTCGGTGGTCCCATTCATCGATATTCCTCACTGCTCCGGCTTTTGTTTTGGATCCGATCGCGCGAGCTTACGCTGAGATCGGGAATCTGGGAAGAGTTCTACGAGGGGGGTCGTCTTCTTCCTCTCTCCCGCTTTTCCTTTCACCGCCTGTCTCCGGCTGAGTAGACAGAGCAGCAATGCTCCACGGTTCCTCGAGTAACGGCTATCATCGACTCGAGCAGCAGAGAGAAGGCCGGCCCCGGAAAAGGCGAGGCGGCAGCCGTTTTAGGGCTTCGCACTTCGGCCAGCCTCCCGCTCCCCCCTGCACCGAGTACGACAAGGCCTACTTTCAGGCTTACTCGCACATCGGAATCCATGAGGAGATGATCAAGGTATCGGTTTCCTCGTCGAATATCTTTTGCTTTTCGCTGTTTTTTGTATTGAGAGGGGATCGTTTCAGTAGTTATGAGCAAGCCTTGTTATATTTGACTTGAATGCGGAGTTGATTCCGTTTTGTTTCATCAGACGATCTTGTTTTTGATGCAGTTGTGTCAGATAAAGTAATGCCAAAACGATTACCTAATCATTCTTTGTGATATATGCCTAAAGCCGGCATAGAACTGGTAGGAGGGCCGAATGTTATTGTCACAGTGGTTACTATGATGTCTGGTTGATGGACGAATAGACATGAAGAAAACTGAGAAAAAGACATTTTGTATGCTGTGAGTTCATGCCAAAATTCGTGCAGAACTTTAGTATGTATGGTGTTTGGCAACAATTGCTCTGGGTATTTGGTTAACTAAGTCGTTGGTTTATTGCTTTTAAGCAATATATCCCAAGAAAAAGGAATAGTATTGATGCTTTCAGTTTCCTATTTTTAAAAATGATTTTTATTCATAAACACTCTTTTGCTATGTATTTAAGCTTACATCAGCATGTTGGTTGATTGGTAGATTGTCCAGGGCCTTAAAGAGATCATGGATCCAAATGCAACGTAGAAAATGCATTTATTCCAGCTTAACAGAACTAAAATACTTTTATAAGCATGAATTTAGTTATTTGCAGCAATGACATCGTACATAGCATTTTTCTTTCTTTTTTTTTTAATCATGAAGGTGTTGCTTATTCTTTGTTGGACAGAGTCACTTGTCACTTGTTATCTCTAAAATATTATGAGATTTTGCTAACTATTTTATTCCACTATAGGATCATGTTCGGACCAGCACATACAAGGCTGCAATCATGCAATATCAAGATTCTATTGCTGGAAAGGTATTGTTTAACTCTTATAGATTCTATTGAAGGTGGAAAAAATGGTGTGGTTTATAGTTTTCTTACCCAGTTTGATTATTTTTTCTAGGTTGTAATGGATGTTGGGTGTGGAACGGGAATTCTTGCTATATTTTGTGCCCTTGCTGGCGCTAAGCGTGTAAGATGCATTTTTTTCATTTCTCAGTTCTCATTTTCCAGGCTATCTATGTTGCCATGCTCTAATCTGAATCATCTCTAAGCATTTGAGAACATTTGAATTGATGCACGAGTAAATCAAAATATCCAGAGCACTAACATAATTGGAACACAAATATAGATATGAAAATATTGTTACAAATGGGTCTATGGTTTCAATTCTTTGAGGCACAACCTTATTACAAGTACAAGAGTGAAAATATAGGTAAATTTGGAGAAACTGAAAAGTAATAGAAAGGCTAAAAGCTTGTCTGCGAATTCTAAGTTGGCCCATCATACTTCGGATTTATCTTTTATGAAATTTTGATACTCTATGGCCATTAAAACAGGTTAGCTGATAACAACTAGTTAATTACTATCTTGGAATACAATTGACTAACAAATTATTATAAATATAGGAGTACCAGGGAATGATCTTTTGTAAGTTTGTTGTGAATATAGGTTGGTCCACATAAAGAATATATTTAATTCACAAAACAAAAATATTTATGCTTGATTCCATTGTTATCAAATTTATCCATATATCTGAATCAAGATATATATATATATATAATATATTATATATATATAATATATAATATATATATATCAGATAAGAAACAAGCATATATTGAAGCACAGATTGATAGACAAATAGAACAAAATAAAACCATGAAAACATGGGGTGTAGATTGAGGTGTCAAAGAATGCATCTTTTAAAACTATGATCTATTCACAGAAATTGCTACATAAGTAACGAATAACCTGGTCAAAATTGTTAGCTCATGTGGCCTCCCAAGTGGGGTAGCGGGGTGAGCATTGGGGAAGGGGGAATTTGGTTATTATAAAAATTGTTTAATTAAAGTTATTGAATGATTAGGATTAATGTCAAAATTTTAATGAATTTGAAATGCAACAATTAAAAATACAAGTTCAAGTGAAAATAAAAGCAATTAAAGAAATGTGTAGAAATTGTCCGAATTCAAGAACAATTTGAATATGAATGCTAAATGTGGTTGGTCAAATTGGCCACTCAATATGACCAAATGGATTTGTTTTGGTTGATCTGTAAGTATTAAACAATTTGAAACAAGTCATGTGCAACACAAGTGAAGAAAATAAAGCAAATGACTGAGAGAGTGATAAAAATAAAGTACTCAAGTCATAATAGTAGTTCGACTCCTCTGAGCCCACCTCCAGTCTGCAAGCTTCTCATTTGGGAATTTCTCTATTGACCAACTCCTTTAAGTGGGTCAAGCTAAAATCCTTGCAACCACTCCTTTAAGGACAAGGAGCTAACCTCGAATATTTTGTTGGGCTAAGGTTCGATTCTCACAAAAGTACTTATAAAATCCTAGTAGTAAAACATCCTTTTTCACCGGAAGGAGAAAAACCTCCACACTTAGACAAACCACAAGAGACCTATGAATGTGCTTACTAGCTTAGTAAATAATCACACTTGGAAAGAAAGTAATACAAGAAGAGTTTTATACATACTTAATATGGGACAAGAAAGTATTAAGTGCGTAGAACTTAAATACTTTCTTGCAAAGAAGAAAGCGAATAACTCTTTACAAAACCTTCAAGTAACCTTTAAGATAACTCTTACTCAAGTTCTTATGCACAACCCCAAAGGGAGAAATCTCCTTGAGAAGATTTGCAAATTAGAAACTCAGTGGATAGAAGTTGGAGAGCTAATAAGAGGGTAAGTAAGAGCGCAAATGAGTAATTGTAATGCCAAAAATGTTGTGGTTGATGAGGGATTGAAGCATTTTGTAGGTGAGACTAGATGAGGGTTTTTTGGAATTCAAAGCATGGCTTTGTGTCTCGCCAATAGTTTCAAGTTTCCAAACCAAGGTGGTTTGACCACCCAAGTAGATGGAATTGAAAAACAAGATATGGTTGGATGCTCATTAGAGAACAAATAATCCTTTTGTTAAAGGGAGTTTGTAATTATTGCAGCTTTATATAGGCTTTGACCATATTGGTAGACCACATTTGTGGACCCCCAATATAGCTGAACAAACTCATGGCTACTAAACCCAGTTGGCCAATCACAATATGCGGTCGATTGCAAACTGACCATCCAATGTTGCTAGCGCCCAAAACATAGTTATGCTACTGCGTTTAATGTCCATAATAAATGTGATTGTTCAACTTGAGCCAACAATTTGGATAATGATCGGAAAAGTTCGGCCAACTGTCATTTTGAATAATTTTTTAAGGTGGATTTTGCCAGGTCATAATGGCCTCATAATTTTAATATTATTATTTCGTTTTGGAAGTATTAGGTAATATTGAGTTCCAAAATAAATTTATGAAAAGGTTAGTTGTTCATTTCTCCTATGAATAAATGAGTTTATGAATTCTTGTTTACTCTCTATATGTCTCTCTCTAGCTTCCTATCAAAAAAAGTGGTGATTGGGTGGAGATTAGCTGATGATGATGGAGAGTGTCCACGTGTATGTAAGAGGACTTGTAAGGTGGTTGTGAGGTGACAATAGAGGAAGGAGAGAATTTATATAAGAATTAGTTGATGAAGGGAGGAGGAAAAAGGTGAAGATCGTGGCTAAGGTGATAGGCTAGTGAGGGAAGGGTATAGGAAGCTTGGCACCAAAGTTCTTGACTTAATGAAAGGATCTTCCTTACAATTTTCTGTGAGAGGACAGTGAGGGAAACCACCAGTGTTAAATGACCTGATGATTGTAGTGGAGGCTATAGGGGAGCAAGAGAAGGTGGTTTGGCTTGAAGGTTTCTAGAAATGTGGTGCAGGGACAATGTTGAAGTTGTTGCCATAAGGGAAAAGCCCTTCTTTGTAATTTCTTATAAGCAGACAATGAGAGAAGGTAATGGTGTCAAATGACTTGATGATGGAAAGAGGTCATAGGGGGCTAGTGGAGGTGGTTTGGCAGGTAAGTTGCCAAAAAAATGCAACGTAAGGATGACACTGATGAATTTTAACTTCATTATATCCTGTGAAATTTCCAAATACTATAGTAAATTTGTTGGCTCTATTTTGATATTTCCCACGTGATGGTTACATGGGGAAGTAGGGGCTTTCAACCAGGCTAATGATTATGCTCAATCAAATGAAGATTGATTTATATCAGTTGGCTTGTTTCAGGTTTTGAACTTATTTCCTTACTGATTTCAACAAATATGGGCTCAAATTGAAGCTGTCGATGAGAAAATTTGTCAAAACTCGAAATCAAGTCAAATGGGCAAAGTTTCAAAAATATGTTAAAGATTGGGTTTAAATAGATCTTCAGGTTAGATATTGAAAATATGTTCCCACTATAATTTGTTGCAAGAGGCTTCACAGATGTTAGCTATAGCTTTTTGGTGTTTCTTTTCTGATAGCGATCTCTCTCTCCCTCTTTTTAACCTAGTTTCTTCAAAAGCTATATGTGCTGCGCACATATTATTTGTGATATCTTTCACTTTACTAACATTAAAGTATTAATCGCCACTTTGCACACATTTACAGCAGGAAATCACTCTATTGCATGAACTTTATTGTCGCGCGATAAATAGGAAATGGGTAGGGGATGTAGTGAAGTATAAAAATGAAAAATTATGCCAATTTGCATTATTTTAGCAATATAGATTCTCACTTTTTGTAGTTTATTTCTATGATCGAGATGGCTGTTGATGCTATAATTTTTTGCCTATTGGATGCATGTCAAGGGTCACTGTTTCGATTTTAGCACCTTTTTTAGACAATCATAAGCATGTTGAATGATGTTCAAGTAGTTTGTATGGCACCATACTCTAGCAAGAAAAACGATAATGCAAACATTTACATTCTTTTATGAACTCTCAGCTCTTGTTTGGCAACAGGCTAAAAAACATGGTTTATTTTAGCCATTGCCAAAATCTTAAATTTATTTAAAAAAAAAAATTTAAAATTTATTTTATTTCTCATCCTACACAAATTTTAATATTAAATAATCACTTTATTTTACATCCAACACAACTTTTAATATAACTAACTCACTTTATTTCACATCATACATATTTGTCTAAAATTTTTCACAAATTTTTTTCAAACTATCTTTTTTTCCTCCAATCAAACAGATCCTTACATGTGTGCTTATGTGGTTTGTATTTCTTAATGATTAGCTAGAAGTGATGTGGATGCCACATTACAGCCTGTTGTCTAAATGTATTGTATGTGTTATAGAAAGCAACATAATATTTTCTGTATACTCGTTTGTGATGTAAAACATTTGTGCTCTTATACTACTTATACTAATTGTGATGCAGGAATGATGATGCAGTTTTGGATATAAGCAAGTTATATATAATAGAATATTCACAAATTAATGCTAAAATTTCAAGATTTAATTTTGAAATGACTGAGAAATTAACTAAACCTGTAAAACTAATTTCTTTTAAAATTTTAAATAAATTGGACTGAAGATAATTGAAAAATTACTAATTCGGATTAGGGCTTAATTTAGTTTCCAATAAATCAAAAATGGGGTAAAAGGATTGCGGGTTTTTACAATATTTAACCAACAGTAATTAAATTACATTCAATAATAATATGTCGCAAATATGAAATAAGTTCGAGCAAATTTCAAGCGAATAGAAAAATTTCATAATATTTGATTCAACTATATTAAAGGTTCTATTGAAATTAATACTTGGATCACAAAACTCAAGGATCACTTTTGCAATTTCTCCAAATTAGGGTTGCGGATGGATCAAATGCATCGGGCAAAGCCCGACCTCAATGATTGGGCTCGAGCGATGCGGGCGCGTTGGGCGGCACGAGTGCAGGCATGTTGAGTAGTTCAGGTGCAAGAATGTCGGGCGGCACCGGCGCAGGTGCGTCGAGTGGAGTGAGCGTGGGCGTGTCGGGTGGCTCGAGTGCATCGGGCTAAGTGGACACGGGCGTGTTAGGCTGTGCAGGCACGGACGCATCAGGCTGCGCAGGCATGGGTGCGTCGTCGGTGATGTGAGCACACCCGATGAAGAGACGACGCAAGTGCGTCGGTCGGGCGACGTGAGCGGGCGACAACGCGATCACGTCAAACTGTAAACAGCGAGCTGGATGCAGAAGCGCGGGCTGGCAAGCTGTTCACGTGAGTTTAAGCTGGCAAGGATGATGATTAAATGGGCAGAATGAGATAAGGCAAATGCTAAGAGGGGTGCAAGATGAATGAATCAAACCCCGAGGGGATGTGCTTGAGCGAGTAGAGTTTGGAGACTCTCACCTAAACCTCAAGTCTTTTCCTATCTAGGATATTGATTCATTACAAAATTAGATAACTCCAAGGGAGAAGACAATAAATTTCATTCAACATTAAAAAAAATAAGAATAATATGGAAGTGTTTATATAGACCTTTATACAATTTGACTCAATAAAGAAAAATAATACATAATATAATAATTTTCTCACACAAACAAGAAAGTACTAGACCATATGCCTAAAATAACATCCACAGAAATGAAGATAACTAATACAGAATAAATGCAGGAAATAAGATTAGCCTAAAATAGAATCTCTGATCAATCAAGATGAATGAGAAAATTTTCAATTTACCAAGTCAGCAATCCGCAACATCTACCTTTAGAAATCTGTTCTGACAATTAGTAGATCCAGATCGAAGTAATGTGGCTAGATCTTGGTCACCAACAATAAACTCTGCCAGGAATGAATCGACGGTTGATCGAGGTGTCCCCACCAAATTGATATAAAATATAAAGAAAAGACTAAAAGGTGGGAGACGTATATATTATCTTTGTCAATTCATGTGAGGCTACCAATTAGAAAAGTGCAGGGCTTTATTTATAGAGTTCCAACTAAACTTACTAGAGAAAAATAAGTGCAAATAAAATAAACAAAATAATTGCTAAAAATAAAAATACTAACCTACCTGCTTTAATTCTTGAGATTCACATACTAATGATAGTAAAGATAGATACCCAAGTTCCTTATTAAAATATTTAAAAATTCAATAAACCCTCATCCCTCTTTATTACTACTAAAATATTTAAATTACTTCTTGAGATTACCCCTAGCTGGATCTACATTAATTTGCGCTATTTGGTTTCTCTTGAATGGACATGATAGTATAAAGCATCATGCCTTTTGATGTTGTTCTTGCTTAAGAAATCAAAGCCGTTTACTTCCACTTTAATGTTTGTTTATGTGCAATTTTCTTGTACATTGAGTGATTTATTTACTGTGGCTAACTTTGTTTTTGCAGGTATATGCAATTGATGCTAGTGATATTGCATTTCAGGTATTTAGGACTGTGATTATGATCAAAAGCATATGTTCATGTGGTTTTTCTCCTTTATACTTAATTCATTTTACCTGATGGTAGTGGATTGTTTAATGAAAAAAGTGAAATTACTATTTGAGGGTCTTGTATTATCATTTATTGAATAATCCGTTGCTTCTATTTATGAAATAAAAAATACTATTTAATTTATCCTTTTTTGAACTAGTTTACTTGTTGCATAATGTGGTAAACTTATTCATCACATCAAGAAAGAGCTCAACAGCCAGATTTACACATTGAAGTGTGCATATAGAACAGTCAAACAATGGTGCATTAGCAACAGAGACTGCCCGGATCATTGAAATGGACTCTTCAAAACAGTTGACCAATGCAGGCACAAGGTCTTCAAATTTCTTAATAGCCAGCAAAATCACTAAAGAAATGAATAGCATAAAAACAAATAAATAAACATGATTATGGACTACAGCAGAAAGGTCACACTTGATCATACAGCAAACAATGATAAAACTATTAAAAAAAGACTGACAACTACCCTTAGCAGTATTTTTTATGATGATGTAACCAACAATTATACGGGCAAAAATGAGGATGATGATGATGATGACGAAAAGCTAACCTATATAAGGAACTGCAATATTGTTGTAATGAGTGTAGAGATGGAAGTGGTTATGTTGATGCAATTTATTTTTTATTCTTTATTTTTAAATGTTTCAGGCAATTGAAATTGTGAAATCAAACAAGCTTTCTGACAAGGTTATTGTACTACATGGACGAGTTGAGGCAAGCTTCCTTTACCAAAGAATTCATGATACTTGCTTGTTTTGAGTCTTTTGACTTTCACTTGTTACTGCTTTGGGGCTTCCTAAAGTGCATCAATTTTGGTCATCCAATTTACTTGAATGTTAGATGATATAACTAATGCTTTAAATAGCACCAAGGCCTTACTGGTACTTATGGGATGTGATTGAGACAAAAGGGACTAAATGCAATACCAATGTTTTATTGTGCATGTTCATCATACTTGAAAGGCAAATCATGGTCTATACTTTATTTCCTTTCTTCCCCTCCCATTCAAATGCGCACAAGAGCAAGTTCTTTTCTACAGTTGATTAGCGCTTGGCCTGCTTTGCTTACTTTTGGGGGGTTATAGCATAGTAGAAACTGTGCAAAAGCAATAAACAAAACTAACCCGTGTTCCGACCTAAATTTCTACTCGAATAAATAGTTACGGATACCAAAAATAAAACCTATTCCCTGACCCAAAATTAGACTTGATCCGTTTTGCTTTTTTAGGCCCAAGTTGACCTTACTCTAATCCTATTAAGACCCATCCCATTTCTAATTTTTATGTTAATATATATAGGTCTTAATATAAGTGTAAAACTATTTTAATGCACAGTAAATATTTATCTATTTTCTATCATGCTTTTAATATATATATATTTGCTTAGAAGTATGAACACATGTTAACATGAGAATATGAGGTGACACAACAATGCAACAACTTCCAAAAATATAGGAGATTGATTCAACCATGGTTTTAAAAACTAGACTGGACTGGGCAGTTCAATTGGTTGAACTATGAATTGGTAGTCGAACCGGTCTGGTTCAAGCTTAGAACCAGGTTGAACCGGACAAAAATGGGGTTGAACCACCGAATCGTTGAATCATTGCAATTTAACCAGATTTCAATTCAATATTTTCATAAACCTATATAAGCATATTTTGAAACTTCGAAGTGGTAACGTAAGAATATAATTTTACAAAGAATGACTCACATAGCTCCTATGGGCTATGACTTGATTAATTTGCTTTTTTTTATTTTACTTTTTAAATTAATTTTCTTAAAAAAATTCATACTATTTATGATTTAACATAAAGATGTTCTTATTTTGTTAGTGCTTATTTTAGAAAAACTTATCCTTTTATAAATATCATTTTTTTATTACTAGTAATCTTTTAGAAGAAATTTGAGATTTTCTATTATGAATTTTTTTTAGAATATCATCGTATTTCTTATTCTTTAACAAATATTTAGAATGAATTAAAATTTTATTTTTTTATAGATATATCAATTAACAAAATTAAAAGTTGTTAAAATTAAGTTTTTAAATAAGTATATTTTATAAATGTTATTTGTTATTTTATTTATTATTGTTATAACTTAAATTTTGACGGTCAGGCTCCAGTTTGACTCCGGTTGAACCTTAGAATCTTGAACCTTTAGCTCTACTGGTTCTAAGTCCGGTTTAGTTTTCAAAACCTTGGATACAGCAAGATATGTTAAGGCGCATCAAATAATAACATAATAAAATAATAATTACTTATATGATGATGTAATATGCTATAGTTTTTGTTTGATTTTATAGAAGCACCTAGAAAGCACAGACACAACACTAAGACATTGAAACATGACACAATATGTTGGGATGTATAGATGCGTGCGTACTTTCTTAAGGGTTGCACATTTGGATTATCTTGAAGTTTTTGTTCTTTTGTTGGCAGAAAGAAAGATAGTTTGATTTGAATTTTTGATGTTTTTAAATTTATCTTTTAAAAATTCATAAATGGACTAAAGTTACTTTGTTATTTTGTAATTTAAAGTATTTTTCACAAATCATTATAATTTATTTTTATGATTTGAAATATATAATTAGTTTTGTGCTTGAAAAAAATGCTTGGTTAATTAAATCATGAGAATTCAATCTAAGCTCAAGTCAATTGTGGAACAAATTTAATTAAATCTGAATCAAGACTTGACCCAATTATTCGTGGATTAGATCTAGAATAGTGGTTTTGAATTCATGATGAGAAATATCGTTTGGTCTATAAACCAATCTGGGTATGCCTTAGATCAAAATAGTCGTTTCATCAAAAAAATAAAATGCAAAAAAATTTATTATACCCTTATAGATTTCAATATAAAAATCTATATTATTTCATATCCTACATCATTTCCAATATAACTATTAACTTAAAATTCTCAGGATATGCCAAACATAGTCTCAATATCTTACATCTTTCATGTTCTTTTTTCCAAATATCTGAATCATATTAGATGCTTTAATATTGTATGCATGGTAATTGTTTGCATTGGTAACAGGATGTCGAAGTTGGGGAAATGGTTGATGTCATAGTATCTGAATGGATGGGCTATTTGCTTCTATATGAGGTGCTTTTTCAGATCTATGTTTTATTTTGCTTTTGAAAATCTTTCTTATTTTTGCTTCTGGTTATTCACCTTTTTGTTATTTTGGTTGATAAAATTTCTTCTCTTAGGATTTTAAATATTTTTTGCCTTCTTTCTAATTTTATTTCTGATCATGTTTTGTTTGGTGTTTGTAGAGTATGCTACCAAGTGTGATCTTTGCTAGAGATAAATGGCTTAAGCCAGGAGGGCTTATTCTCCCGTCACATGCCACGGTAGATTTTTGTGGAATAGTTTCGCTGACTTGGATTTTCTTTATTTGTTGCTCCAACTAATAGCTGAGGAAATTGTTATCTGAATAGTTATTTCTAGCAAAGCTTATCTAATATTGCTAAAGTAAATCAAATATGCAAAGTTGTAAGACAACATATTATATAATCTGATGTATTCAAGCCATTGAACTAACGTATAGCAAGAATTTTAGACCATAAAATGCTATCAAAACTCATTTAAGTTGGTAAAGCCTTTTTCTGGGGTTCCATACTATGCTGTCTTCATTTCAATATCCATCCAAACCTCTTTTTAGGAAACCTTACGTATAGAAGCAAGCTCAAACTATAAAGCAGCTATCCAGTAACTTGCCTTAAACTCATGCTTTTGTGTCTTGAAAGGGAGTGCCACCTTGTCATATACTTTTTAAAGATATTACACAACTGCACATTTTGGAAAGATTAAAAAAATTCAAAAAGCATTAATAATCATAGGTTATATTACAAATCTATATCAGTGTCAACATTCTCTTCTCTGATAATATTCTACATGTAAACTAGAAATCCTATCCATATTGCAGTGGTAAAGACCATAATTTCCTGGCAACAATTATCCCATCTTCTGCTTCCCAGTGTTATGTGCATGTCCACCAGAAGTAGATGCCCTGATACTGCACACTCGACCTACACAGGCCTTCTGATGAGGAATGGAAATACGGATTATACTAGAATTATGAGATTAGCAATTAATAAAAAAGCCTCACGTAAAGAGCAATTTTTTACAAATATCAAATTGTGTGATAATTGAGAAATTAAAATCCAGCAAATTAAGCTGATCTAAGTAGCAGATTTAAATAGAATTTGATCAGTGGATAAAAATAATGTATGTAAGATTAAGCCATCAATTTGATTCAGTTAATCAGGTTGGAATTAGATTGGGTCTCCCAATGTTAAATTCTGCAATTTCTCCCCATTTGAGCCAAATCGAACAATTCAAATAAATCAAATAATTTCAATATCGCTAGTATTGTTTTATTGGGAAAGAGATCAAACTAGAATCAGAGTGTTGGAGGAAGAAAGAGTCACACTTGATGCATAGACTAGACTCAAGGTGATCCAATTCCTTCATCTCAGAAGGAAGTTGGACCCCTTCAATACTAATGGAGGGGATCTTTATTTCCTAGATATATCGAGCTTTTTTGGTTATTGATGCATGGAGAAGTTTGGGGGAATTGGTGGAATTAGACTTCATTGGTGGCAGACTTTGAGGAAATTGACGTTGATTACTGGCGGGCAATGCAAGATGGCTAGTCCATCAAGCAATTTTAGACGAAATGGTTAAATGCCTCAATTTCACGAATTTAGATGAGTAGTGCCGATGAACAAAAAAGAGAAGATAAAATGGATAATTAGGGGTTAAGTACTTTTGCTGAAGGCCTCAATTGGATCTTCGATCATGAATTCATTCCCTAAACTCAAATTTTGTTTAACTCTAATTGGATCTTCGATCATGAATTCATCCCTAAACTCAAATTTTGTTAAACAAGATCTTAATTACAACAACTAGTTACTAACTTTAAAAGGGTAGGGTAATCCCCTTAATGGAACTAGACATGAGACTAAGGTCTTATTTTGGGAGAGCTTTTGGCCACAATTGTGAAGTAAAGCGAAATTATTATCATAAGAAATGTGATGGTGATGGCGAAGGAGAAATGAATGCAATAATATTGGCTGATCACCCAGCCTAAGCCATTTAATTTGACTAGCCACTAAGCCTAAATCAAATAACTTTAAGCCACCAAGCTGTATGAAATTTTGGGAAAATACAAAATCATGATAAACTTTCATTTCACTTCACCTGTATAAATAGATATATAAGTTAGTAGTTAGTCAAATAACTAAGTAAAGACTAAACTACTCACATTGACTAAGTCAAATCAGGTATGCATCCGACCCATAAAAACTCTGATCTGAATTGCTTGAGTTTAGGATCTCATAACGGGTCTATGTTTGACATGGTTCCTATGTATGAGTTGAGTTTAGGATCTCATAATGGGTCTATGTTTGACATGGTTCCTATGTATAAGTGACTCATCCTATACTGCATCAAAATGTTTGATAAAATAGATGTATTGTAAAACATAATTTTAATGTAGTTATAAAAATTTGTTACTATTGTGAAAAAGCTTTCTGTTGCAAGTGTGTGCGTGGAAGCTTGTATATGAAAAATTGTCCCAATTATTGAAGTAACTCCTCCATCAAATAACCGACTTGATTAAGTCAACTAAAATTAAAATAGCTCAACAAGTATAAAAATCTATAAAGCACAAGTGTGGTACGACGATACAAATATGATGATGAGATAAATAAAAAAAAGATAAGATACAATTACACTAAGGTACAATATTTAAATGTCATAAGAAAAAATTTTCATCAAAAAAAGTCATAAAAATTCATTAAAATAATGACAAAAATGTACCTTATTATTTTATTTAAAATATAGCTTGTACGGTATACTAAAATAGTTTGTACCACAACATGAATTTCAAAAACATCATTTTGAACATTATTGAACTTAATTACATTTTTATATTCTCAAATATTTTTGATACTACTAAAAGTAACATTATGTATAATTCAACTTGAAAAGTGAACATTTTTAACAGCTATATAGAATTTCAAAAAGTTTAAGTTTGGAATAATATATCATAAAGTTTATTCAATTTTTTTTTAATCAATTATAGAATATCTAGGTGATAGGAGTTACAAAATGTTTTAGTGTATTATGTTTAGTTTCAATGTACATCTTACCCAAATTTATTAGCTCAATGCAAACGAGATCCAATTGATAAACAGTACAAATATTGTGATGTGAACTGACTTAATCAAATTAGGTGCAAGCTTGGCTCTCTCAAAAAGAAAGGCCAAAATCCCAGTATAACCTCGACTAAGGTATAGAAGTTGAGTGGTGGGATTGGCATCTGACAAATGTAGTGACATTCCTAGCATCTGCGAGAAAGTGTTGGCTGAAGTAAAAGATGCATTGTCATCACTAGCATCTATGGAATTTTAAAAAATGGTTGAATAAGGTAAAGGAAGTAGTGATGTGAGGATGCCAGATCTTTGTGTTGAGAAAACTTTCGCACGCATGAAATTCTCTACTTTTCCAATCATGTAAATCCAGTGTGCCTCTCTTCCATTATGAACTATAGGGTCCGTTTGGCATAATGCCAAAACGGTGTGAAAACTTTTTTAGAGTTTTTTAAAAAAGGTGTATAATTGGAAAAGGTTATATTAAAAATTGTATAGAATGTGAAATAAAGTGATATTTTAATGTTAGAGTTTATATGAGATGTGTATAAAATAAAATTTATACAATTTTTTATTAACAAATTATAAAAAAAAGTCTTAAAATGGTCCCATAAAGTTTAAGCATGTCTTTTTATGTATGAGTCAATTTTTGACCATTATATGAGTTTTTCTTTAATTGAAAATATTAAGAAGCATCAGAGTTATATCAAACTCATATCAATATTTTAGAATTATATCGGATTGATGTACCACTAGGAGTATCAAAGATGTATTGATGATGTATTAGGAAGTATTAATATCTAATTTAAATACAATATACATGCGTTAGGCTTTATGAATTATCAATGTTTTATAGATTAAAATTAATGTAATAGAAAATTTATATCTCATCACGGTGATCATGATGCGATTATATTTGTTACTAATTGATATGTCCCCATCACCTTTCATGGGTTTGTAATGTATAATGATATGAAGAAATCATTAGAGCTGTAATACCTTAGGAAAGATTGCCTGGCGAACTTAATATTTAAGTTTTTCCTTTGTACATTCCAGATAGCAGTTTGGACTTCGATAAGTTCTTGATGTACATCTGGAAATCATATTGATCTGATCTTCAGATGCTGGTTTTTAAATACGATTGACGTGTATCTTATGTAAGATGAAGCTCTTTATATAGATATCTAGAATTCAAATTGGCAAGCCAACTATCTTAAGAGAAAGAATCAAAGAACTAAAGCGGCATAGAATTAAACAATGTAATACCATCGAGGTGACTCTCATGCTGATAGCTCACATCCTATTCCTTCTGTTCTTGTTTGAAAGACCAGCTTTTGGAATGCTTGATCAAAATAGCTTTGAACTGATGAAGTTGCTATGTAGATGATACAAATGTATAATCTCTAAACTGTTGTTAAGTTCTAAATTAAGAAGAGTGGCTATGTGTAGCTTTCTGATTAGTGCCTATATGAATTTTATCAGAACTCATTGTGGAATGAAGTACAAAAGCGCCTTTTTTCCCTTGCAGCTGTACATGGCACCCGTTACGCATAGCGAAAGATATCGACAAAGCATCGAATTTTGGCGTGATGTTTATGGCATTGATAGTGAGTTGAATTCACTATCTTTTGTATGGTAGTATGCAGTTGATTAATTCAAAGTTTAACACCATATGTTGCCATTATTTTGTCAAGAAATAAAAGAAATGCATTTCCAATCTGGAATCATGGAAAATGTATTCAGCTGTTTTTCTTCCTTTTGTTTGTATATTTACTCTTCATTTAAAAACATGGATAGTTGAAATTTATGTTTTTGTGGCTGCAGTGAGCGCCATGTTGCCCCTTGCAAAACAATGTGCATTTGAAGAGCCATGTGTAGAAACAATAACCGGCGAAAATGTGTTAACATGGCCGTCTGTGGTAAAGTTTTCTTTGTAACTTTATCAATAAACATCTGCTAATAATAGATGTTGTTTGAACTTTCTTTTTGTGCCTCTAAACCTCATAATAGGAAGACTTTATTGGGATTTGTGACCTTTATGTACAATTTTGTATGGGCTTAATAACAGGTAATGAACGTAGATTGCTACACTGTCCTTGTAGAAGAGCTAGCATCTGTAAGTGCGAAATACAAGTTTACATCAATGATGCAAGGTAAGCTTTGTACTTTAGGTAGTCTACCATAGCTATCTACGAATATCTTGGTGTTTTATACACTTGAAATCCATCCTATTTGGAATTGCTACATCGGTATTGACAACTTTTAAATTCGCTTTTAACATTGTATTGAAGATTATAGTAAACAACTTTCTTTTCAAAACTTATTTTTCCGAATAAGTTGTAGGTTATGCTTTATGTGATTTGAAGCCACTATTGTGTAGGTTATGTGCTTTCAGAAGCATAAAATACATCAACAGGTTGGTTTAAGAACCTACATTTCATGTAGAACTATTAGCTTAACTTGAAAATGAGTCGCTAGATAAACTAGGCAAACTTTTATGCTCGAACATGACCCAAATAATCGTATGTCCCTCAAACCTGACGCGAGCAAGTCCTAGCTTGAATTAACTACAAGTTCTACCCTTTAATAACACAAAATCCTTTAAACAATAAAAAGTTAATTGGGATCAACATGATTTAAGCCTAACACGACAGAGTTGTTCAACTTAAGGATGCTTAATGGGCCAGATCGGTTATGGTCCAATTCCATTGGATCATCGTATAGGTTGGGCAACAATGCTTTGGGTTTGGTCCCTATTGGATCTAGGAAATGGTCTTGAATTTCTGGCTTCATATTAGGCCAAAACTTTTTTCTCATTCTTTTTTTAAATTAGAACACTAAGCCCTGTTTGTCTAGGAGTTTAAAATTAAGCTGGTTTAATTTTAACCAGGCATATCACATCACACATAAAATTTAATATTAAAAATTAAATTTATTTCACATCCTACACATATTACTAAAATAATAACTAACTTATATCACATCCCTCACATATTCCAACATAATAACTAACTTTATATCACATCCCTCACATATCCCAATATAATAACTAACTTTATTTCACATCATTCACAACTTTCAATAAAAAAATATCTCTATCCAAATTTAATTTTAACCTTCTTAAATTTAACCTTACAAACAAACACACCCTTCTTAATAAATTATTTTATTAATGTCCTTTTTAATACAATTCAAAATAAAGAAACAATAAAATTGTAAGTTACAACTTCAAAAGAAAAAAGATAAAAACATTTGGCTAAATTACATGACACTATATGGGTTTTTTGTTTACATATTTAACACTCAGAATTGAATTTTTGTAGAATAATATGGAATATATTTTGTTATTTAGCTATATATATGTATTTATGTTTGAAGCATCATATTTCCATTTTTTGACACTGCTCTTCATCATATTTATGAAATGTACTATTGCTTCATTATATTTATGTATCTCATCGCTTACCTTACTTCCCTCCAAGTGCAAGCCTGCGCTTTGATGCGAGGTTGTAAAATCCACCTCCTCTCCAGCTTTTCAACTTCCTTAATCCCCCACACTGTTGCTTTATACCATCAACCCAATCTAATTTGTATGCCACTAGCAGATTTGCTTAGACCCTCTCCATCTTCATCACTGCCAACAAGGCAAATAATTGTCATCTGATCTACTAATGTGGTGTCATATGCGTAGACCTTTCAAACTTCAGTAGGTGTTCGGAAGAATATAGTCATATATTGTTGGTAATGAGCTGATAAAATATGAAGATGCATTTAATTCCAAAGCTTTCGGAGCCTAGGAGGGTGAAGGGAAGGCTAAAAGTGTTGAGTTGATTTAATTACGGTTATCTAATTATAGTTAAGAACACCATTGCGTTCGCATTTAAAATATTTCATGTACAAACATTTAAATTTAATTCTCTGAAAAATTTTAACCTTGTATAATCGTTTTGCAATTTCTTTCTATACTTTTAAATTTTTGCTATTGAGCACATCCATAAATTCATCTGTTGGTTCTGTGATTCTGCTTTGAACTAGTCCTTGAGATGTTGGCATGCACAGTAAAGTAGTTGAAAGATTGCATCGATAATCATCTGTTTTTCTCGATATTATGGAGAATGTTGATTTGGACGCAACTATTGATGGTTGATCCTCTAGTATGTTGCATATAATGGTGGATAAAATGAGTATTGTTTGTTGATACTTCCAATAATTTAGAACTCATCTTGAGTAAGAAATAACACCATCTAATGCTAATTTTGTATTCTGAATTTGCACTAAACTTTTCTACCAAATTGTGTTTTTTACTTTTCCAAGATATTAGATTCCCTACTAGTAGGATATAGTAACTTGATATTATTCTTTGACATGTAAGAGAACCTTTCTAATCAACATTTGTTTATCCTGTCTTTCAAAGATAGTCACGGTTACACTATAGAAGTCTTTTTCAAGGGCTGTTTTAAAATATTTGAAAGCTGCCTCCCAATGACTATCACAAAGGAACTTAAGAAACTATCATACTTATAGCAAAAGAAATGCCAGGTCTAATTACTATATGATTGTCAAGTTTGTCAATTAATTTATAATATCATATTGGATCGGATATCAGCTCCTTTTTTTTGGAACTAATTTGACATTAGGTTCCGTAGCCATGAGTATCGATTGATCTAGTGCAAAAATAATGTTCTCCTTGAGCATGTTTAAGACATTTCTTCTATGATATGTTTATACCCCCTAAATGGGTAATTTCAATCCCTAATAAGTACCTTATGTCTCTCAACTTTTTTTGTTTGAAATATTGATGTAAATAGTCTTTTAGATTAAGGATCCCATCAATTTCATCTACCTTGATAAGGTCATGGGTTACTAGGGCTCAAACTTTAAAGCTTTGGCTCTGATACCAAGTCCAAGATTGTGAGGGAAAAAAAGAATAATTTTTATGGTCCTCTAATACGTATAATTAAGATTAAAGCAATTTGTATATTGGTTCATAGGATTATTTTATAAACACATCCAGATTCTTAACAATTATAAACAATAAAGTGAAGGAATTGTTTCCCAATATTTTTGAAATTTTGCATCCATCTTGGAAACCAAAGAAATTAATTTTTTTTTAAAAAAAATTAACATATTTAAGGTCGAAATATAGAAAATGTATGCTAATAGTAACCAAAGAAACTTCATTTGTTATTTTGAAAATATTTAATAATTTTGTACTTTTTTCCAAAAGTTTTCAATCCTCCAAAGAGTTGTTGGTTTATGTTAATTGTAAAAAAATTATAAGCCAATAAGTAAATTTCATAAGATAAAATTGATTCAAGTAAATAATGGAGAGAATTTTATCTCATATCAATTTGTAAAGGAATGTTTATAGAAAGTTGATCACTCAATATGCACATGTTTCTAATATGATTTATATATTCATTTGGTCATATACTTTATTTTTTCAACTGCTAAAGATTGTTCACTAAATGCTATTGAAACATATAAATTTTGTAATTTGACATGCACACCTAACATTAAAAAAATCCTTTCAAAATTAGTTTTAAATGTTTTGTTAATTTCAGCATCTACATTATTATTAGATGGATTATTCAGGTTAGTTGAATATTATTTTTTCCTATATAATATATCTGACAAATATTGGTAAACTAATGTCATTTATCTAAAAAATATAACAATATACATCCCCCAATACTTATTAATTTATTGACAAAAAACAAGATAATTAAAACTGTGTATGGTAGTTCAAATAGCGGATATTAGAGTAACTTTACATAAAATAATTTTTAAATTTTTTATTAAAGCGAATTTATTTCCTTCAAACAATTTTATACATTCTTGTTAATGTATATATATATGTTGATATGCGGGCTATAACTATTGAATGATAAGTTCAAGATAACCCTCCTTCACATATTATAACAATTGTTTGCATTTTACTTTGAAAAAGACAAACCTCTACATACTTTATCATTCTTAGCAACCAAGCCATATATACACTTTGTAAATTGATTTGTATTTGTGAACCTTAAGTAGATGTTAGTTGGCTCATTTTCTCATTAAAGTCATGAAAACTTACCAAATGTTTTTTGAATGTGGCAAACAATTACCTTTGTTAGCCCACTTTATAAGAATAATGATTCTTTATAATTCTTACAAACTGCAATATAACCAAGTTTATTTTGGATCATTGTTAGATTATACAGTAAATTAAAAATATTCACATAACTTGCTCTTTTTTTTACATTGATATGATTAACTTGATCGTTGATAATGGTGTCTTAAAATTGAGTTGGTGGGCCAAAATCTTGCACCATTCAGTTGCTAGTTGTCAAAATCACAAGCATCAAGCCTCCTTTGTCGAGAAGGATTGTACTCCTGAGTTCCGATAGTGGTTCCTGGGAGCTAAGAGTTGTGTTATAATGACTATCATGTGTAATGAAATTTAGAGAAATGCAATAGTTGCAAAAGGGTTCATAGACAGTGGGATTATAGAGAGTTTGGAAGAGGGGAGTAAGGGAATTAAAGAGGTCTATAAATTTTCTTTTTGCAATGGTGAAATGACTCCATTTGACTGTTGCTCTTCGTCAGCAAGGAGCTTAACATCCCAGTTTTCAAGGGGCACGAGGCGTCGCCCATTTATAAAAAATTTTAAATGTCGTGTTCGATTTTTTATTTTTTAAACCGGTTCCTATAAGTTCTCTGAATGCTGTTTTGGTTTGTACCAAAAGCTAATTCTAATTAGACTAGTTCCTGCAGTTCGTGCTTCCAAAAAAAGGTGAATTGGTCCTGTCTGGACACAGGTCTAGTCTCAGTTAGAACCAATTCAGTTGAACTAGGCTCAAGGGAACTGTGCCAACTTTAATCGTTGTTTGGATCGGAAAGTTCAAAAAGAATGAAAACCATTAGAAGATACCTGAAATATATGTTACCTGCTGATTACATAATCAATGGATATAGGAATGAGTTAGTTAACCATTAATTAAAAGAACCTTTTAAGTTGATGCATTTTCCCTTTGCTTTTTTATTACTATTTTTTTCCCAACATAGTTTTTCCAGCTAACAGGTGTAGTGAATTATTATGCTTAATAGTGATGCCCCATGATGTGGTTCAACTAGTTTAATATGTAGCTTAATAACCATGTCAAGAACATCCGTAATGAAGTCATACAGCATACTTGGTTTTGATTTTCATCTTGTTTTTGTAGTATTGTGGGAAATGTTTGGTTCACACAAGGGCTTATTAATTTCTATTCATTCACGTGAAGCTTTGCATTTGGCATTGATTGTTCATTTATTTAAAATTGTCTTTATTTTACTTTATTTCTATTATTGATCTTCCAAGATATCTTACCGAAATTGATAAAAATTATAAAATTAAATGCTTTGCAACACTTGCAAAGCCATGGCTCAAATCACAAATTTGACCACTAAAAATTGATCCTAACTTTAAAAAAAAATATGGAAGAATAAATGATGGTGTACTGTTTCTAATAAACTTTAAAAATGGAACGAAAAATTTTAAAAATAGCCAAAAATAACAAAGAAAACTTACTTCACATTGCTACTAACTTAACAAATTATTTAATAATGTATACAACAGCTGCAAAAAATAAAAATACTAATTATATACTGCTACTTGTGTAACTCAAAAAGTTTGTGCAAGTATGTTTACTATCATGAAAATAGGTTGTCTTTTTTGTAAAATCACTTATTATCTTTTTAGCTTAATAGCTAACTTTTTATTTTTGGTTAAATTGTAGCTCCACTTCATGGTTTTGCCTTCTGGTTTGATGTTGAATTTGATGGGCCCCAAAACATCCATTCTAATGAGCATCTTCAACCCCTTCGATCATTCTCTTCGGATATAGTTTTACATGATCCTAATAAAAGCAAAGCAATTGTACTATCGACAGCACCAGAGGATGATCCTACCCATTGGCAGCAGGTAAACTTTCAACAGCAATAATCTTAATTCCTACTAGTTGGGCTTAGCTGATGAACAACTTTTTCTCGGTCGATTTCCTTTTTAAAAAAGTATGGTACATCTAAATCCTTTTCATCATAAGTTAATCACTATATATTTCTGGAAAGTATATTCTTAGACATACCTCGATTCTTTTTTAGGGATGGCAACGGGGTACATTTGAGTTGAGTTCATCAAAACCCATACCTACCTCATTATATGCATTCATTACTCATACTCGTTTCATACGGATTTCCATCCTGCCTTTCCCCGCCCTCAATGGGCGATGCATTATTTGTTTCATGCCTTTTAAAATGATGAAAACCAATTTTTTTTAAAACTAATTTTTTTATATTGCATATAAATCATACACAATAATATACTAAATTAAATAAAAGTTGAATAATATTTTTTGAAAATGACATTATTTTAGTGTTTTTTATGGAATTACATTTTTTTTTGAATTTTCGTTTTAAGTTAATAATTAGTGAGTTAGGCAGATATGCTTACATATATCCCATACCCACCTCTCATTGTGACAAGTTTGATTTATCTAAATCCATACCTACCTTATGGGTTGAATTTTGAGACCCATACTCATCCCATCAAGAGCGGGACAAAGAGGGGTATGTTAAGTGGGTATGCATACAAATTTCCATCTCAATTCCTTTTGTATGTAAATTAAGGTCAAACCAAAATTCTCAACTAGCATTAACATTAGCTTTCCTAGAAAAGGAGATGATCTAGCTACATGTTCCAATACAATTTCTTGTTACGACTTATCTACATCACTAGCCTTGTCTTTGGGATCCCCGTTCTTGTGGAATGTTACATCAAAGAAAAAAAGGTCTGGAATGTTAGGTTTTACATGAATATTTAGTATCATTCCCCTTTTGTAATTGCATTAACAATAAATCTTTCATGTCATTTTTCGGATTGTGGTAATATTTAACTTTTGTGATAATCGTGGAGCACCAATTGAATAAGAATGGGCAGCCATAACTCTTATCCTAATCTTTGTCGTTATTTTTGCAATTGATTGAGGCTGTTATGTATCTAAATCCTCGATATAGTAGTGGAGCAGCCCAAGGTCCCAATCTAATATGGCAAGTCAGAGAGCCTAACCTCGAGAATAGGACCTCTGGGTGGGCAATGTTAGGATGTCGGATTTTGAGGTCAGACCTCGAGAGCTTGGAGAGGTTTTGGACTAACACCCAAAGCTATTTCAGAACATATTTTGAGATTTCATCCAATTTTGAGGTCTAGACAGATTTTGAGATCAGTTATAATCTACGTTCTTGTCAGATTTTGAGCCCAACCCCAAGAATAGAGCTTTTGTGATGTTAGGATGTTAGACTTACAAGGCATTTTGAGATGACAACTCTTTACTAAGACGTTTGTTCGAGTTGATATAATTTTGTACTACAGAAGTTCTAAAGTTGTACTACTTGGAGCATCAATAAACATCTATTTTTCCAAAATGGGGTAACTTGGATAACCCAATCTCGTCTTGCTGCAAAAGCTGAGGAGTCTATCAAGTATCCCATCTGGACGACTAAGATGAGAGCATCTCTTATTAGCACTACATATTTTTTAGTATATTTTGTTTTTGCCGCTACTCAAATCATATGATCCTACAAATTAGCATATTTTGTTTTTGCCGCTACTCAAATCATATGATCCTACAAATACAAACTTAATCGGTGATGTATATAAATTGTTTAGATGAATTGTTGGCCAAATCTCTTCTTCGTAGCCCAATTAGAAGTATCTCCATTATAATAACACAATTGTTATGATGGATGATGGAGGTGTGTAGAAATAATATTAGTGTGCTTTGAGTGTGTTCACAGTAAATTCCTTGATTCGGATAAACATAAGACAGTTGAACGTTTGGTGTGGCATGTATGTAGAACCTCTTTACCCCTTTTTTGCAAGAATTTACATTCTCATCCTTTTTATTATTTAATATTTGAAGATATAGTTTCTTGCAGACTTTGATCTACTTTTACGATCCTATTGAAGTGAAGCAAGACCAAGTTGTAGAAGGTTGCATTACTCTTTCTCAGAGCAAGGAGAACGCCAGATTCTTGAACATTCGACTTCAGTATAGGTGGCCTTATTACTCGTTTCTAAATATATATATATATATATATATATATTTTTTAGCATGCTTATAGTGTTGTTTTGTGTGTTTTGACCTCAATTTTAGCAGCTCAGGAGGTCGATCTTTCGTTAAAGAAACTGTTATGCGGTGATAAAATACCTTCACTTTGTCTTTCATCTATGAAAATCACATCTTTGGGTATCTGAATCTGTTGTAGCAAACATGCATGGGAAACGAAACAAGCAATAGAGTGAAGTGAAGAAACCCGACTATATCGATCATGGCTTTTTTCTCCATATGCGCTGTTCCGCTGAAATCATAATTTTTATTTTTCTTTAGGTCTTTTAATTGAAAAGCTGATTTCAGAATCAGCGTTTATGCTCACGGCAAGCAGTCTGGACTCTGGAGATTTTTCCATTCAAATGCAGCATTTGCAACGGTTACTTTGATACCTGGGGATTCTGCTTCTTAGCTTTGTGACTTCAGTAAGTAATGGAGAAATGTTTTTTTTATGTTTTGTTATCGTCTTCGTCTCCAAATTCATCTCGATTTCATATTCTAGCAAAGAAAATCTCATGCGATTTATATGTTTTGAAGAAATCATAAATTCGCCTTTGAATCTCTTAGTTGCTTCAAGTGTAATAGTCCCATGCGGATGCTTTTCAACGTCTCGCCCCCGTCTTCAAGATGCATATTACTAATTCTATGTTCTTGGTTATGCTGTTTTCATTTATTTCTTATGCATTTTTGCTTGTTATTGCCTTATTCTTCTTTAAGTTTACTGGTTTTAGTCTATTAATTTAGCAGAACATTTTTGAGCGTTATTGTCCTTGAACAACAATACTGTTGATGAACCCCCCTGGTCTTCTATGGTATCCTAATTTTATTAGCCTGAAATCTTCTCTATTATGCATATGGTCTTATGCATGATTTAAACATGTTCCACTTACGGGCCAGCGCGTAGAAGAGCGATAGTCGCCCAATGTTTGGATCGTTATTTAGCTTGAATCGAGATTGGCTCGAGTTTATTGAGCTGATCTACGAGTTACGGTAGGATTGTATTTAAATGTTATGTTATGTGATGAACGGTGATTTATATAGTATTTATAAGATTTCAGTTATCATGTTTAAATCTTAAGAGTTTGGTGTTAAGGGTAAATTTCATCTGGATTCCTCATGGCATATTATTTTGCAGGTTCATATTTTTAATTATTAAATTTTTTGAGAAATTTTTATTCTACCCTCTCTTACTCTGTCTCTCTATCTCTAGAGAGAGAAAGAGATCGGAGGGGGTTGGCGATTTGATGTTCCCCTCCCTTGCGTTGTCGTCGATGGCGCCACCAAAGAGAGGAGGGTAGAATAAGAATTTTAAAAAAAATTAATAAGAAAAAGATTCATTTGATAATTATATTAAAACTCAAAAACTTAAATATTACAATTTTAAAAAATGTAGGCCTATGTGATAATATAACTTAAAAAAAAATACCCATCAATTAAATAAATACAATTTATTCACGCTGTAATGCTTTTTATCGCCCAAATGGATAATCTTTTTTTAGGCTCCTTTTATTTGTGTTGCATAACAACATTTCTCAATCGACCTGCCTGCCAACTCTTTTTATCTTTCAGAGATTGCCTTCTGAACGTGCTTTAGTGTCTTCTTGTAGCTAACAAACCCCATGAACCAGAACTCAAACCCATCCACTGTCACTATGTATATGTACTTCTGCCCTGGCTTATTTACGTTCTCACTGGGGAATGCTCCTTTTACTTTGCTCAATGGAATCAATACCTGCATGACTCACACATAATTCAATGCATTGGATGAGAATTTAAACATAAATCATATTCAATTTAGGGATGTGGAAGATAAATAACAGTTTCTTTATTTGATAGGACTATGATTTTAGAATGTTTAATGTTAAAGTGCGAAATAAAATTATTTAATTATTAAAAATTGTATTGAATGTAAAATAAAATTGATTTTACTGTTAAAGTATACGTAGAATAGAAAATATAATATAATATATTAATGAAAATATTTTTTAGAGAAATTTAATAATTTTTGGAGTCTAATTAGAAGAAGGTGTGAAACAATAGAGTTGCCAGTATCTTTCAAATATTTTTAAAATAAATTAATCTTGCTTGAAGTTTGAAAAAACTTGTTTTATTAGCTTGAGTTGGTATTTATAAATTCATAATTTGTTGTGTTATATATTTGTATGGTTATGTATTATACATATGAGGTAATAAATCTGTATCAAAAATTATAGAGAGTAAATTTGAAAGTAGTCAAATTTTTCGTGCATATAAACATGTTTAATTTTCAATCAAAGTAAACGTGATATTTAAAATGTATATTATTTGCTGGCCACGTGACGTAATTGAAAACAACTCAAATAATTCATAATTGAAAGCTTAAACTTACGATAAGTTCTTTTGTTTGGAAGAGGTCCAAAAAAACTGCTGTAAAATCATTTTAAAGTCATCCCATTCAATCTGTTGTTTATTATTAAATTTTACATAAATTTTAATATTAAAAATTAATTTTATGCATATTTTACATAAATTATATTATTAAATTTCATTTGATTTGAAATATTTTTTTATTTAATATAAATTTTAATTATAGAAATTAATTTTATTTTACATTTAATATACATGAGTATTAAAATTAAAAGTATTTTATATTTTATATGTTTTTTAATATTAAAATAAATTTTTTTCATTAAATTTAAAAAATAATTTTTTTTTGGTAAAAACAAATTCAAATCAAATGAAAGAGTTAATTATTAAAAGATTTTTGTAATTTATTTATAATTATTATTTGGCCTGTAATTTTTAAGAACTTGATGAAAATTTTTTACTGTTTATCTAATATTTTATGAAAGCTTTTTTCTAAGTAAAATTTAATAAATTTTTTATTTTACTGTTAATATTTTTTAAATTTTTATATTTTTATCATTGTAAATTTTATCACTCATCAATATTGTCTCGTTGTCACAGCTTCGCCATCAACGCCTCACAAGGAGAGGTAGGGGTAAATTTAAAATAAAATATTCTTTGAATAATGAGAAAAATTGTTAATAAAAATATTTTATATAATAATGATATTTTATGAAAATTTTTAGTGTTATATTAATTTTAAAATAAATTTTATTAATAAATTTTAAAAATTATGAACTAAACAGTAATTATTAATTAATTATAAAAAACTTTTAGAAATTAACCTTAAACCATTCTAAAAAGCATACTCGTATCAACCACTTAACCTATATTTGAATGAATTGATGTATATGATTATCCAAAATCATCATTTTTGGTTGTATAAAATTTAATTAAGGTCTGGAATTTGGTCATGTAATAATTATCAAAAAAAATGCCATAGTATGACCATGGTATCCATTTTCTATTAAATAGACAATTTTTTTATAAAAAAAAAAATTTCGAACATGCCTTTAAAAGAATGTAGATATCTGTCGTTAAGAAGAATTTTATGACAACTGGTTGGGTTTAGGCTCGATGAAATCAAGTCACCTAATTAGCTCAATTGACTTGAAACTAACTCGTGATAATAATCAAATTCTGAAATTTTTATTCGGAAAAGAAAATTTTCGCTTTACTTGAGTTTGTTTCCGCTCAAACAATGTCCTCAAATTAGGTTAATACGTCGAGCTTTTAGATCGATTCAAACTTGTTCTGATTTGATGCAAACTCGAATAGTACTCTTTCAAATGGGTTCATCAAAATTTGTGAACTTTTATTAAATAATAATTAATGTTACAGTTGTATAAAACAATAAAATATATTCACAAAAGAATTTTTGAATAGCTGGGAACGAGAAGGGCTAATAGTCTTGGTAATAAATATGAATAAATTGATGTTATCTAATAATCTATTCTCTTTGTTTATGCCGTTGATAATTTCTTTTGAGTGCCTCTATTTTTAAAAAATATAAATCATATATTAAAATTGATTCGTTATTATCTTAATATTATGTTATATAATCTAGATATCATGATATTTAAATATTATTTTTTAATTAATAATTTTATAATCTAATAGAAGATTATTTATAAATGTCATTAAACCAACCAATTACTTTCTCTACATAACATAACACAACACCAAGATAAAATTGAATCAAACGCCGTCTAAATATATTTATTATTATTATTATTATTATTATTATTATTATTATTAGGGGTTTTTACCCGTATGACACAAAAAATTTCAATATTTACTTATTAGACACCCTAAAGTTAAATATTACATGACACACACTTATTTATTTTTAATTTTACAACTAACACACCCTATTTAAAAAATCCTTACATTTTATTTAAGTAAACCATACTTAAGTTATGTTTTAACTTAAATAAGGTTCATAGGAATAAAATCTAACCCCATTTGTATCTTAAATTAAATCTAATCGTTAAGATTAGCATCTAACGATTAGATTTAAAATATTTTACATAAATAATAGATTTAAATAGTTTTTAACATGTAAGATTTGAGTTAAAATTTACCGAGAGTTAGATTTTATTCCTATGAACTTTATTTAAGTTAAAACATAATTTAAGTATGATTTACTTAAATAAAATGTAAAAATTTTTCAACTAGGGTGTGTTAGTTGTAAAATTAAAATAAATAAGTGTGTGTCATGTAATATTTAACTTTAGGGTGTCTAATAAGTAAATATTAAAGTTTTTTGTGTCATACGGGTAAAAATCTCTTATTATTATTATTATATATACGCGTGCACACTTTAGTACTGCTTTAGAAATTTGTTGTATTTACGTAACTAAATGAATAAATACATAAATAATTAAAATTTTAACTAAAAGATTAAAAGTTACTTGAAAGCCAGTCTGATGTTGGCTTAAATAACAAACTAGCTAACCCTAAATTGAAGAAATTGAGCTCTTCTTAATCAAATTTTACATTTCATTGAGATTAAATTAAAAAAAAATTTACTTAAATCTTACGTCAATATTAGATCGCCTCGAGATCTAATCGTTAACCACCCTACTCTAAAGTTTTGCTCAAAATTTGAAATTTACTTGTGTTACAATATGTCAACTTGATATAGAATTAATTTAACTCAATAACTTTATATTTGTATAAATATAAGTAAAATTTTCAATATATATTTAAGATATTTTGTATTTATAAATAAATACAATTTATTAAAAAAAATTGAATATCTAAATATTATTTTTTAATATATTTTAAAATTAGTACATATATTTTAATAAAAAAAATATATATTTATCAATTTAAAATAATTTTTTTTACGAGCGACACTCGTAAATCAAATATTATAAGTGACATCCTTTAAATTTAATCTTTACGGATAATAATGCCAAATAGAAGTCAGAAGGTGTTACTTGTAAATTCTCAAAATGAAAAATTTTATATATAAATATTTGAATTAAGGGATGATATTTTTAATGAATACTTTTTTGATGTAATAAATATAATTTTTTTTAAATAAAAAAATTGTTAGAATGGATATAACCCAAAAAATAATTACAACAAAATGAAATTTAATTTTAACCAAACTCGCCTAAATTAAAAAAAAATTGAGCACCCTAATTTATTTATAATATATTATTATATATAATTTATAATTAAATAGCCAAAAAAAAAAAAAACCTCACCTTGTATGGTACCTTGGTCAAATCGCCTTCAGACGAGGCCACCGGAATCGACCTCTCGCTCCGAAACGCGATCTTCTCCGTCGAGACGAAGAGTACTCCGGCAATCGGCCCTGCGGTTGTCGACAAGTAGCACTGCGAGGCCTTTACCAGCTTCTCCTCTTCACAGATGGTAAAAGTTCGCCGGAAAACCCCTTCGAGGCCGCCGGAGTTCAGCACCCTCGTCCCCAAGCTCAGCTTCCCCTTTACCGTTTCCGTGATCTTGGGCCCCGTACTAACTGCATCATTCCCAATCTCGATCAATTTAATTATTGTTATAGAAGTTACAGGTACGGAGGATTCGAATCCCCTAATTTCTTCATTACCGTGATCCTTGACGCCATTGACGAAGCCGTCGGCCCTCGTGCGGAGCTTGTTCATCCGATCTAACACCCAATCCCTCCCATCTGGAGTCGGAAATCAATAATCGATATGTTCGAGAAGCCGATTGGATTCGAAAATTTGGGTTTGTCGATTACCTTGAGAGGAATGGAGGAAGGGATTGCAGTGGGATCGCCGAGTTGAGGCGGGAAAGCCGATCACTGCGTCGTCGCTACGGTTTTCCTTCATAGCTCGAGCGGCCGAATTGCTGATGGAAGAAGAAGATGAAAGCGGAGGCCATTTTTATACGTTGAGAAAGAAGCGGAAGAATTCGGAAGAAATCAAAAAACCCGTAAGTTTTTAAAAAAATATTTTTTTTTTAATTTACTTTATTTGTAATTAATTTTTTTAAAAAAATATTTTTTATAAAATTTTAAAAATTATTTTCATGGGAATTTACATCCACAAATAATAAATTTGGCATATTTACATATTTATTTAGCTGCATGCATTTTCTACATAAATAAATATTATATTATGTACCACTTCGTTAGCCATAATTAACTTTAGAGATAATTTCATGCAGTCCACTGGTTCAATTAAGTTTATAAAAATACTATTACTTCATCTAAATTTTTTCATGAGATTTTTTTGTATTAAAAAAAAATTTAATACTAAACATTAAAATTTATTATCGTAAATTAAGATATAAAGAAGAAAAAAAAGTTGATATTATAATATTTTTTAAATATTTAATCTTACTTTGATGCTTAAACATATATTTAAAATTAAATTATAATTAGCTACTGTACAATTAGATCTTTTAATATTAATTAATGGTGTTCTATTTTATCTAATTATATTAGAATATAATTTTGCCTTTAGGTGTTGCCTTTGGCTCATCAACGTGTGGTTGTACATTAAATAGTTCAAATTTAAAAATTAAATTAAATTGGTCAAATTATATCAATTTAATTTGATTTTAAATATATCGATTTGATTAACAGCTTGGTAATTAAATTCTTTTAGTTAAATTATGTGAGTTCGGTTTCTTATATTTGAAAATCGGATCAATAAAATTAACAAAAATATTTGAAAATCGGATCAATAAAATTAACAAAAATGTCGCATATCATTCTGTGTTAATTTTTTTGAAATTATATAAAATTAACATTCTCTAATTTTTATTTTAAAGTTATGATATTTTATTTTTTTAGTCATATTTTTAATTTTTATGATTGTGAAATCTTACAATATTATATTATATTGTGTTAATTTTTTGGAGTTTTTAGAAATTACTAATTAAAAAAAGAGAAAATTATGTGAACCGACCTAATTTTATTTGATTGAATTGGTTTTTGGTTTATAATCTTATTTGGTTGGTTTAGTTTTTTAAATTTGAAAATCGAATTCGATCTTTTTTCGATTTAATTAATTAAACTGATCAAATCAACCGAATACACGCCCCTATCTCGAAGTAGAATTGATAATATTCTACTAAAAAAAGAGAACATGTCAATGAGATTATCAGTATGCTAATGCTGTTAATTTGCTCAAATATCGATGATCGACTGAAAGTTAAATTAAATTATAGAATTGATTTCATTTAAATAAGTCGACTAGCAAGTTATTATTATAGCTTAATATTTTTATCAATTCTAACAAGAGTCGACATAAAAATGAATCGAACTTGCTTGAAATAGATCAACTAGAAAAATAAAAATATTATTCATATGTAATTATATGCATTAATTGGTTTCAATATATTAATTTTTTCGCAATAGTAATTTAATGATCGATAATATTAAAATTCCTTCGATAAATTTATTCAAATCTCGTTGATTGTGTATTTTTTATTTTATTTTTAATCATTAAACTAAAGTGGACATTTGCCAATCAAAAATTAATTGAAAATTGGATCGACACTGATTCTAATTTAGTCTTAATTTAAATAGAATTTTCTTATTCATATTTTAAGATCAAATCTAGTCTAAATCAAATCAACTTGCGATCAGATCGTAACGGTATAGCATAAATTTTCTGAAAATTTTGAAGAGAAAGATATAGAAGATTTATTTTAAAATTATGAGTGGCGAAAATAAAATTATTTTTAATATTAAATTAAATTAATACAAACCAAGGATAATGTTGTATAGAAGTTGCTGAAAATTTGATAAGAAGATAAAATTAACATAATGATTTATATTTGATTAAAGTAATTGATAAAGAATGTGATCCTAAGTGATAATTAGTGAAAATTTTATTGAAATAAGATTAACTCGAATTGACTAACTTGATCAGCCTACATTTAATATTTAAATTAAAATCAATATATTAAAAACAGGTAAATTGCAACTTGGTCCCAAACTTTCAAAGATCAAAACATTTTATTCTTTGTTCTTCAAAAACTCATAATTTAGTCAAATTTTTGTTTATTCTTCTATCATTGATCCCCTTTTGACTATAAAAAATAAATTACCTTTTTTTTTAAGATCATAAGTGTATAGAGAATTGATTTCAATTTTTTTAAATCTTAATTTAAATTTGTAAAATTATAAAAAACTGCAAATTTTGGTCCCTTAAGAATTAAAAATAAAATTTTAAAATTTAATTTTACTTTCTCCTCCTTACAGATTTAAAATAAATAATATTAATAAGATTTTCATAATGATCAAGAATAATTTTACAGTTTATATGGTAAATATTTATCAGCTCTCTCTTATTTTGAACCAAATTATAAGATCTTCATAATTTCATGAAATCAAATCAAAGTTTTTGAAAATTTAAGATTAATTTATAAATTTAAGTACCTTTATTAATACTGGAGAATTTATTTGCACGTTATTTCAAATCACAGAATCAATTTGATTAATTTGAAAATAAGAATAACCTAATTACACATATGCCTAAACCAAAGGAACGTATACGCTATTAACCCTACATTAAATTGTTAGATTGTATCCCATGTGGTGGGATAAAAGCTTGATTGTTGTTGTTGGCTAAGTTAAATTAATTTGAACGCTAGGGATCTAAAAAATAAAAATTGAAGCCGAAGAACTTGCTAAAATTGCAATTTTCGCGTTAAAAAATGAGCAAAATCATGGACCACTCATAAAAAATAAAAAAAACTCATAGTCCACATGTAATTCACAACCCTTCTCTATTTACAAATGTCAAATATATATATATATATATATATATATCATAGAATTTTGGCTTAATTACAACTTAATCTCTAAATATAACTACTTAATTATATGCTAGTTATAATTAATTATAATAGAGATGTTAAAATTACGTAATCATTGTTAAGATTTTTGGTGCTATCAATTTTTCTAAAGACTTAAGCTAATAGAAAAGGTGCAATCAATTTATTCATTATATTGTGCACATAACGCTCACAGATCGAATCCAACCTCTTTCAACAGTGGCACACCGCCCAAAGTTGTCATATAAGGCAATGATATTAAGTCAGTGACAACTACACTTAGGCCATCCAGTCACTATTTTTTTTCAACAATTTCTCCTCTCAGAGAACTGCTAGGATTCAAATTCGAGATATGCTTTGATATCAATTACAGGGATTTTTTACGCTACCAACTTTCCTAAAAGTTTAAGGTGATAGAAAAGGTGCAACTAATTTACTAATTATATTATGCAGCTAGCATCAACAAATTGAATCCAAACTCTTTTTGATAATGACGTACTGCTCAAAGTTATGTAAAGTAAAATGATAATATTAAGCCAATAATAGCCACAATCATACTATCTAATTGCTGCTTTTCCTAACAATTATCACATTTTCAAATACTTAATTATATATATATATATAAAAGCTTTTAAATAACCATTTTTGATATTAACATGAAGTTTAGATAAAATTTTAGATATGATCATTTAATCTCTTAATTTCCTTTCTTTTTTTTTTCATACTTAATAATTACCATGTTTTGTTTGTTAACATGCATAAAATAAAATTTCTCATTCATTAGCTCTATGCAAAAACTTGTTCATTTTTTTATATAGAAAATACTTATTCATTTTGATATTAAAAAAACTTATTTTTTTAAATACTTATTCATTTTGATATTAAAAAAAACTAATTCATTTTATGGACATAGTCTTGCAAAAAACCAAAGATGAAATCATGAAATAATTTTTAATCTGGTTTTTGGCTTATGCTACAAATTCATCATTTCAGAGCATACACAAATGCTTATTTATTTTTTCAGATCGAAATTTATTCTATAAACCTTTAATTTCATTAATATTTTCACTCTTATTGCCCTATATAGTAGATCCAAAGTAAAAGCAAATAATAATATTTCGAATTATAATTAAGATATACGAAATGCAAGTACTAGAAATTGATAGTTTAACAAGTAAAATATTAAATGTTGAGTATGTAATTTATTTTGTTTTGCATCTACTTTAAAAATATTGAACTAAAGTTGAAAAAATCAAAAAGTTTAGATTAAAAAATATAAATAAAGAATATTTCATGTATGAAAACTAAGATGATTTGTTTTTTTTTTTATGAACATAATCATCAACCAACTTTAATTCCCAAAGATAAAGTTAATTTGAAAACATCAAAATATTTATTAATTTAAAATTACCCATTGTATATGTTTACTACTGGAATAGACTCATAGTATTTTATAAAAAAAGCAAAAAATATCATTTTTTTAGTGCAAAAAAACAGTTGATGCAGCCAATTTCCTTCCTAGGGCCACGCCATCATCTGCTAATTTCCGGCATAATTTTTGAATTGAATTTATTTCGAGTATATATATCAAAATTTATTTGATTTTACGTATAGATCCGTATAGATAACAACTGCTCCATGAGAATTAAAAAAAAAACTTAATTATTAAAATTATTTTTTAAATTAAATATACATTACTTGTATATTTTATGCATGTTATTATGTTTTTAATGTACATATACACTACTCTGATTAATTTAAAGTAAATGTATCTGAGTGCCAAAAGCTTAGCACATGAAGTAAGTTTATAAGTTTTAAAATTTATTTCAGTGTAATTTATTTTAGTGACATTTATACAAAAGATATTTTAATTATAAAAAATTATCATTAAAAATCAAATATTAAATATATTACATTAAAATTTTACAAAAAATACGGTAAAAATTCAGCTTGTCTCGTGAACATAAAGAATTATTTAGACTTAGTTCATATAATTCGCGAACGAGCTTATATAAATCTAAATTGATGAATATCAAAATCATAGATAGGATTTTATATACCAATGATATTAATGTAGTCATGAATGTGCTCGTCATTGTGATTCATTAATTTTTTCTCTTTATATTAACAAGTTTAATGCTAGTATATTTAAATTTGTTCATTTACTATTCGAGCATTTAAAATTATGTTTAATGAATCAAATATGAACAAGTTTTTATCGAGCCAAGCTTAAGCTGTTCGTCGAGATTATTGTTTGATTAAAATTGTAGCCTACAAAAGATTGTTGTTTGATCCAAACACTAGAGAGAAATTTTCTCATGGAGTTTTCTTAAATTTTAATATTATTTATATATATTGCTAATATTCGTTTTTTTTTTTTGCTAATATTCGTTAAGTTAAAGTAATTATCAATGACCACTTATTGAAATCCTTGTTATATTGTTTTCTTATGAGTGTAATTAACATACGTGATTTTTCACATTTACTATTTTTTCTTATAAATTTACAAATTTTTATTATATATATTGTGATAGACTTTTATTAAATCCCATAATATCGATAAACACAAGTCAACATATCTTAAGCCACTTCAAAAAATAATACTAAGAGGACGTTTGATTCATTGTTATCTTAGTATTATGTTGTATAATCTAGATGTCATGACATATAAATATTATTTTTTAATTAATAATTTTATTAAATAGTAATCTAGATATTATGATATTTAGATATTATTTTTTAATTAATAATTTTATAATCTAATAAAAAATTATTTATAAATATTATTAAACCAAACGATTATTTTTTCTATATAACATAACATAATATCAAGATAACCAAACATCCTTGTATATGTGTAATTATCTCAATAAATTTTAAGAAAATCACACATTTATATTGTACATAAAAAAAAATATATATATATATATATATCACTAAAATTAAATTATTTTATATATTTAATATTAAAATATTTAATATTAATTATTAAAATTAAATAAAAATTATATCTCGTATATAATTTATGTTATAAAATTATAGCATATATATAATAAATTAAAATTATAATTTTGTAATATAAATTATATTTGACATGTACTTTTTTTATAGTTTTAATAATTTATGAAATATTAAATATTTAAGTGGTAAGTTATAAAAAAAAATAAGTATTAAATATATAAAATAGTTAAATTTTAATAATATATATGTTTTTTTTCTTAAAAAATAATGATAATTAAAAAAGGTTGCAAATGCATATTGAGACTTGATATTAATGTGTAATTAAGCTGAAATTTGAAATGCAATTTCTTTAATCTCAAATATAACGTTAAATAAAATAATTTTTTTCATACTTATCATGTTTAATTAGTTAATATACAAGAAAAGGAATTTGTCCCACATTCTTTATGATTAAAATTTAATTATTTATATATATAATGCTTAATTTTTTAATATTATATATTATTATTATTATTATTAAAATTATATAAAGTTTGAGTATTTTATATAACTTTAATTGTTAATATAAATATTAAAATTTTGAATATTTATTTATTTTAACAACATATATGAAATTGCCCATTCTTTATAAGGACAAAATAATTGTTTTTTGACTTATTAAACACACATTCATCAATTTAGAACATACAGCTAATTCTTATGTATTTAAGTATTTTTGTGATATTTATCAAATATATATATTGTGATAATTAATTACATGTCACAATAAAATAATTTATATTTACAAATTTTCATTAATTTAAGTTTGAAATTAATTAATATTATAATTGGGATAAGTTCATACATGTTTCTAATATTAACTACAATAACAAATAATTTTATAAATTTTAAAAATTATTATTTATTCATATTATCATAATTAAATTATAGTTAATCTACTCTAAATATTTCAATAGCAACGTGCATAATTGCCGATTTTTAACAGGCCAATTATACTCTAATTGGTGTTTATATAATATTAAAAATTATAAGTAGATATTAACGTAAATAAAATTTTAAGGGCAGTTAAAAAACTGTATGACCTGTCAACTAATTTTAAACTGTAAACTGTTTCAGTTAAGATGACTTAAAAGCTAACTAATCTTATGTGGAGTGATCAGAATGGGAATTTATGAAAATAGATGGGTTGACAATAGTTTAATTATTTTAATTTATATATAACATATTAAATAATAACTAACTCATATCATATCCCTCATATATGTTAATATAATAACTAATTTTATTTCATATCATTCATAATTTTTAATAAAAAAATATTTTTATCTAAATTTAATTTTAATTTATTTAAAAATTAATTTTATAAATAAACATGCCGTAAATAGGAAAATATGAAGGTTAGTGTTAAGATCATTTTGGTAAACTTCTATTTGATCATGGTTAACCGTAGAAATCATAGTTTAATTAAAAATTTTGAGTTATTATAAAACATTTTATAGATTTTTACGAAATTTTCACTTTTTTTGATGTTTTCTTTAACCTAAAATTCAATCTAGAAATTAAATGGGATGATTTCAGCTTGAAAATTTTGTGTTAGATTTATCTCAAATTTTCAGATTGGCTCCAACATGGGAAAGTAAATTATTCTTGGGTCCTAAGGTTAACAAAGAGCAAAACACTTTGAACTCGTCTATAAATTTTAAAATATTTTATAATATTTTGTGATATTTATATATTTATTTTAAATTAATCGATTACTTCTCTCACTAGCGATGCAAATTGTGATGGGCTAATTTAAAATATTCCATCAACTTCAAAAGTTCTATATAGAAAATTTCAATATTTATAAATTAATTTAAAATGCCCTATCCCCCGTGTGAAAATTTTTAAAATTTATAAACTAATCTTAGAGAGCTTTATATACTCATATATATAATATATGACTATATATATATATAATTATATATATATTATAATTGATGAAAATTTATAATTTTTATATGATTTTTTTAGCTGAATCATGTAATATATAAAAAATTTAATTTAATTAAAATATAACAATAGATCTAAAATTTTAGTAATATATATATATAAATTATAACTCATCATAATATATATTACAAAATTATGTCATTATATAACAAAATTATAATTTATAGTATTAAAATTTTAGATATTAAATATATAAAATAATTAAATTTTAGTGATATATATATAATTAACTTTAAATATATATTAAAAAAACGGCTGTTAATTAATTACATCTTTGTTATAATTTTAAAAATTGGTGGAATTGGCTTTGTTTTATTGACTCAGCTCATAATCCCACCAAAATCATTCCCGCATTTACAATTTCACATAAAAATAAAATAAACTAAGCAAATAAAATAAATGCTCCAACCAAATTTTTTTTTTCTCACCAACTAAGAAGATTTGATCCTTTATGATTCTTTAATTTAAGAAATAAGAATATCAACTCAGCTGGAATTAATTCAAATTTGAATTATTTTATAATTATTTCATAATTATTATGGTTTTAATTTCAAGTTGAGATTAATTCGCTCCAAATATACGTTTAAGATTGTATTAAATATGATTTAGACTCACCTCATTGTTCTACGAATCATCTCATTAATTTACAGATTGGCTCAAACTTAGATCATGACTCGAACTCAAGTCACCGGCTAACTTGGCTCGAAAGTAGTCAATTTCGAGCCAACTCAACGACTACTAAAAAATTAATAATTATTTTTGAAAAAAATAATTTTATCTATTCTAATTTGTGGAAATTACATAATAGATTTATTTATTTGAATAATATGATATGCATATATAATAATAATTTGAATATGGGTAAGTCAGACTCATGAACTCACCCAACACATAATTACTAGATCACACATATTCTTATTATAATAATAAATAATAATAATAATAATAATAATATATAAATAAATTATATTATTTACATTTTCAAACGTTAAATCAACCAAAGTTAAATCCGTTTGATGAAATTATGAGTTATAAATTAATATGACTAGTGACTCGGTGCATGGAACTCAATTTAAAAAATCGATTTGAATTAAATATCGAGTGAAATACCGAGCAATATTCATTTAGGACTAACCTCTAATAAACCCTCAAACTCTACCTAATGCCAACTTTTCCCAACACCCTTACACCTAATAAACAAAAATAAAATAAAATATAAAATAAAAGAAAAAAGCATTTTACTAATGAAAGGAAGAAAACAATTAACAATAAAATGCCTTATAGTCCAATTATTTGAAACCATTGACATCAATATTAATATTAAAAATAAATATTTTATTAATTTATTTGTTCTTAAGGTAATCTTCCCACAAAAATGTTGTGCATTAAGATTAAATTTTCATGAAGTCAAATATTGACCATCATGAGTGGTTAAATTACTTATTGGTCCCTAAGGTCTAAGTTGTTTCAATTTAATCCACAATATTAGGATTTGGTTTAGATCTGTCCTTCCATATTCTCAAGAATTATTCTTGTGATTTTTTAAATTTTCACAAAAAAATAATATTTTAAATCTTTAACATGAAATTAATATGATTATTTTAAAAAATACCCTAAAAAGATCAAGAATAAGAGTTCTGAAGAAATTAAATTGACAAATCTGTCAAGAAAATGGATTGAAATAAATAAATAAGTGAAGCTTGGGATCACAATGAAATAAAAATAAGTTGGGAAAACATTAAAGTGAATTGCTTCAAAAATTTTGAATCCGACATTTGAAGAACTTCTAGACCTCAAGAACCAATAGGTAATTTACCCATATTTTCCTATATATTGAACAAATAAATATATTTTTTGAGGAAATAGGGCTGCTAATGAGTTTTAACATCAATTTTAATATTAATTATTAGTGTATGCTATTTAATTTTATTAATCAATATTTTATATTATTCAGTAAAAGCCAAAAAATTTGTAATTATCAATATTGATAAACTAAAATTTATGATAAAAGGTTTGACAGGTTAATTTGTTAAATAAATGAATCAAATTTAAGTCATGATGTTTGAGTCCTTGAGTTTTGGTCTAATATTAAAACATCGAGTTAAAAAAAAAGTCAGATTCAATTCCGACCCATAAACCCGTATTGCCACTTAAGAGGTATTTGATTCAGTATAATATAATAATACAACTAAATTACTTTTAGTGTAAATTAGATTTAGGTCATTAAATTTACAGTATGATATAACATAGGTTTATAATTTTAAATTTATAACACTCTTAGTTATACATATATTAATAATTTGATCCCTTGTGTTAAAATAAGTATATAAAAGAATCTATCAGCAGAAAAGCAAATATATATAAATTTAACAGAGTTTTGGACCGAAGAACTAAACTGTTAAATATATATATATATAACTTAAGGACTCAGATGATATTGTACTTTTATTTTAATGAACTACATATAATTTATTTTTATCTTTATAATCCCAATCTTTACTGAGTATTTTATAATTGACCAATTTTTATAGTAGATATCATTTTAAAATAATAATTTTATTATTTTTTATAATGTGATGTAAATTTGTTTTATGAAAAAAATAACTTATTTGTCAGAGAATTAATGTCCCTATGCAAGTTTACAAAGAACTGTTGGGCCCCCAGCCCATTGATAAGCCCAAAAAATGGTCCATTAGATTGGTTTTCTTATGGGTTGGGCTCCTTTCAATTGGCTTTTGGAGAGAAAATAAAAATTATTTTAATATTAAGATTTATATAAAATATAAAATAAAAGGTGTTGCGTTCTTATATATGTTAGAAATAAAATAATTTTTTATATTTAAATTTATATTAAATATAGAATTAATGCAAAAAAGGTTGAGATTATTTTTAAATCTATAAATATTTCATGCAACACAGTTCCATCTATATTATTGTATTAAATATTGTACACCCTATTTTAGATTTTTGATAATATCAATTCTCTTAGAAACTTAAATTAATAAGAATCTGCGTATTATATGCTGCACACTCTAAAATTATAAATATTATATAATTCATATTTGTCCAGGCAGTATATGTTATATAAACAGATATTCTTATAACATTTAATCCAAGATGTATTATATATAATATATAAATATGATGATTTTATATTATTGCATCATTAAAAGTTTTTTTTTTTATTATAAGTCTGTATATTTGTATAGTATAGTCTGATAAGTAAGTGAATATTTAAGGTATTATTCTAAGAGAATATAATAATTTTTTATGTGAATTATGCTTATTATATAACTGAAAAATTTCGTAATAATATTATGGAAAATTTTCACTCAGGTCATTGAGTTTAAGGGTTATTATCACACAGATCCACGTTTTTAAATTATATCTTCGGAGTTCCTAGGTTTTCAAAAATTATCATCTGGGTCTCTTTTTTTTATTTTTTTATTATTAAAAAATATAAAAATTACCATTATACCCTTACACTCCCTCTCTCCTCAAGATCCGGCAGCCGTGTAGCCCCGCGTCGCCACCGCGCCGCCACCGCGCAGCCACCTCGCCGCCCC
>KZ454678.1:439668-516161 GCA_002786265.1 Apostasia shenzhenica
GGGGCTGCGCGGCGGCCAGATCTGGAGAAGAGAGGGAGGGTAAGGGTATAATGGTAATTTGTATATTTTTTAATAATAAAAAAATAAAAAAGGGACCTAGATGATAATTTTTGAAAACCTAGGATCACGAAGATATAATTTAAAAAATATGGATCTGTGTGATAATAACCCTTAAACTCAGGGACCTGGGTGAAATTGCCCTAATATTATTATTATTGTATTTGTTTACAAATTTATAAAATGCGTTTTGTTCTGTCTAACCCACCCTAAATCCGATCTGGTGGCGGTGGATTCCAATCGGAACTCGTACCCCGCGCCAATCTCGCCGCGCTGTCTGTCCACCCGAAGCTGCTCCTTTCCGGCCGCCCGAAACTCTTGCCATCGGCCATTCTTCAGAGGTTAGGGTTTCGGGAGGATATCGGCGGCAATCTTCTAAGCAAGGACGTTCCTTTGCAATGCCTTCTGCGGATCGCTCTGGGTTGCTGATCTGCGCCTCAAACGCGGTGAGTTCCTTACGCGAAAGGCTTTTCAAGTGATGCATGCATTCCTTCCGTCTCCCTAGCGTGCAAAAGCGGCATTGTTGCGCTTGTCGGTCGCTCTTGTGTCTCGCTCATTGGCGGTTTCTTGGGGAGAGGCGGTATGAGAGTGTAAACATTCGGCTTTGAAGATGCTTTATAGGGTTTTTCTTTTGATGTTTGTTGAATCTTGAGTAGGTGCGACCATAAAGATGCATAAACTCTACGATCTGGTGTGATTATCAGGATGTTTCTGTCTTTGAAATGCTGGTCTAATTTCATTGATTATCGTTTAGATTTCAGGCTTATTTAGTTAAACGAGAGTATATTTTGGGGGTTTGAAGCAATTGGGTGAAAAATTCAACAACCATTAGTTTGCTTTGGAAGCTTATGGTACAGGGAGCAGGAAAATTTAGAAAATGTTGTACTACCTTGGAGAATTATTATGTGACAGTTAGGTTACAACTTAAAAATCATTAGCAGCCAGAATTTGGGAGTATGCATCCCTTTTGAGTTCTATGTGATGATTCAATTAATTTAGATGAGGGAAAAATTCATCGAAAGATTTATATAAAATAGAGATTACACACTACAACAAAGGATGCATTTACTGGCACTTTCAATGGCATTTAGAGATGTTTTTTGTGTGGGCATCTTTTGTATCGACTCTTTTGCGAGTGTCAAGTTAAGGAGGTGTGTCGCGGAGGATTTACTGAGAGATTAAAATGTGTCGGTAAGATAAATATAAGGACATTTTGAGAAGTTATACGGTGAGGTTTATTAAGTGTCGTTAATTATCATGACAATGGCAATGTGTAATGACTACCCCAATTTAATGGACTAGTATTTATATTGTAGAGTAGTTTTTGTTTTTGGTCACATGGAATTGATTTTCATTCCAATTGAGTTGATGTGATTCAACACTTTGAGTGGGGTGAACCAAACATTAAGTGAGCTATTGTGGTTCGGCTCTACAAAATCTTTATATTTTTCTAAACTTAGTGAATACTTGAATTGTAGATGGACAAGTTTGAACAAGTGTGTGCTCACATTAGGCCCTGTTTGGTAACAGGCTCGAACTCATGGCTAATTTTAGCCATGGCTAAAATCTTAAATTTATTTTGAATTTTTTTTTAATTTTTTTTTTAATTTTTTTTTTAATTTTTTTTATATCTTATCTTACACAAATTTCAACATTAAATAATCACTTTATTTCATATCCAACACAATTCTCAATAAATCAATCAATTTTATTTCAAATCTAACACAATTTTTAATATAACCAACTCACTTTATTTCATATTTACATGTTTTGTAAAAATGGCCAAAAAATTCAACCAAATCATCTTTTTTATTCTCTTGCCAAAGAAAGCCTTAAATGTTTCATGAACAAACTCATTTATGTTTATGAGCGGATCCTTTAAGATTCAACGGGAAGCTTAATAATATATATATTTATTTATGTATGTATACTTGTATTTGTATTCTAAAACTCGATATATCTTTCTAGAATGTAGTATGCATTATACTTAAAATAGCACTGTTACAAAAGAGGAGGCATGGAGGATGATGATGAAGAAATCCTTCTTCATCCTAAAATTGTGCCCAAAAGTTGGGCATTCATTCAAGCCCCAAATGCAAATGGGAGTCAACTGTCTCCAAGTTTGGGTCTGCATGGACCAGCTGATGGAAGAAACAATACAATGATGTATTTGGCAGCACAATATATGAAGATGCTTCAAAATGTCAGTATGGTGAAGCTAATAAAGTGTCGCTAATCTTATCTTACAATATATAAAAGCGTCAACGATCATAGGTTGCTGACATTTAAAAGAACTGATAGTGTGATTCTAATATCGCTTTTAAATTGTTGTTATATGGTGACGCTCATCAAGTGCTGCTAAATAAAATGTTAGGGACAGATGTAATCATAGGAATTATAGGTTATCGATGCTATAAAGTCATACTTTTTATGAAGTTATTAAATCACATGGTTTCTTTACTGTGGTATCCACCTTTTTCTCTTGTGATGGCATTCCAAGGAAAGTAAGCAATCTTTGAAGTTACGCAATTGACTCGATTGGTTTTATTTTGTTTTATTTTATTTTTTCTGGATGCCTGTTTATGTACTAAGGTGGCAATAAACCCTGAAAATAATAGAAGATTCACTTTTTTGCTAGTTCATGTGACAACTTTTGCTTGTTGATCTAGGTCTAAACTTGTCTAATATTAAACTAACACTTGCCCAAAAGTTAAAAAGCTTTGGAATCTTGCACACATCTAAAAGATGCAACCTTTTCCCAAAAGGAAAATAATTCAACTTTAAACAAGACTTGAAAAATTTGCAAGATGCTGAACTTTCTGCTATTCAGTTCTTTTCTTGTGAAATATATTTGTCTATATATGACAGTGGTCTGTGTGTTATACAAACTATTCTGACTGTAATATCTAGGCAACTTCAAAGCTGAAATTTACATTATTTTTTTGAAATTGTACGTCATTAGTTGGATGCTAGTGCAGCCTTCTCAGTTCTCACCTGCTGGCAATATTATGTGCCAAGTGTTGAGTTTGTTGCATAGAAGAGCAAATTTTAGCATAGAATAGCAAATGATAATTTATTTCACCTGTTAGTGATACTTTCTTGATTTTATTTATTTGTTCCATGTTTGCATTTGAGATGGTTTGTTGTGCATTTAAATCCTTCTTATCATGACTACTTTTTTGGTTTTTTTTTAATCACTGCACTCAGTTTAAACTGGCTGAATTTATTTATTTACAGTCTTATGAATGTTGTTGTTGCAAGATTGTCTGAATCCATTCCTTGGAATTATTGTTTATAAATAAAGTGAAATTTGCCTCTACGAGGAGATACATTTGGAGCAGGAATTCAGCACATATCACTGATATCCTAATCATTCTTGCTTGCATCAGGAGGCAGAACTCTGGATATTGTGCATTATGCTGATGAATAATCAAGGTTAAATGTTTTTTTGTTCCTCAGCCACTGTTTCTCACAGGTTTTTGAACCTGTGCCCAGCTCTTTTGTTAGTTTATGCAAAAGTTATTAGTTGGATCATTTCCCATGCAAATGGAAATCATCAACATTGATTCTTCTGAAAGTGAGAGTGATACTGAGTTTGAGTCTACTCAACTTTATGGCTTATCTACTAATAGTATTGCTAATCCGTCTGGAAATGCTCTTGGAATGTTCAGAGACCAAAATCATGATACGACAATACATACCAATGGAGGTAAAATGTCAGCCTCACATCTTTCTAGTGGCAGCATACCTGTGGCAGTCACGTCTGATGTTCAAGCTACTATTGCTGAAAATGATGGTGCAGATGTAGCTAGCATGAGTAATGGCTTAGAGAAAAGCTTTGGCTCACATGAAAAGGATGCACACAGTCCTCAACCACAGAAATATTCAGGGATGATACCCCAAATGAACCCTGAGAATGGCACCGTCATCTCTAATCTTGGTATTGATGCTCAATCTTCTCAGAGCTCAAAGCGTACCCTTCCGTCCTCTTTCCTCTCTGTGCCTAGCGTAAAATCTCACGGTGAGAAGAATAAATGGTATGGAGCAAGTGTAGATGGCCTTGCTGATACTGCTAGTAGACTTGATGCAAAATCAAAGCAGCATACTCAAAAGGAAGGCCATTTGTCTTACGTTCAGGCAAGAAATACTGTGGGTTTTGTTGATGATCAGCGTAGTAATAGGATTTCCATGCTACAGGACTTTGGTGCAGCTAATGCATCTGGCCCCATAGTTCATTTGGAAGGTGTTGGTAAAACGAAAAATGAAAACAATATCCATGAAAAAGATCATAGGACGCTGCCTCCATGGTGGAATAAGCACGGTAATGCTTCAATGGCCAGTGAAGGTAATAGTAAGAATAATGGTACAAAACTTTCCCACACTATGTCTGTAAATAAATCTGATAATGCACAGAGATTACCGGATTCGTTGATCAGGAATGAGAAACGGACAACATCACTAGAGGGATTGTATGAAGGCAGAGGTAATGTAATTATTCTTGAAGATTGCCTTTGTGTTCAGAAGCAATTATGAATAAGAACAAAAAATTATGAATAACTGTTTGGTAAGTAATAGTAATGATGTTCCTCTTCTTTGTGTCGGCAGATGATGTGTATATATATGAAAATGCTAGTACATCTAGGGTTCTTCCTCCATCATTTCTGCATGGAAAATTTACCAGCAATGCACGGCTAGGTGGTTCTAGTGATCGTGGAAATTTTCCGGGAAATGTGGAACGCCGACCTGAGCACGATGAGACGCCAATATATCAAGAGGCATTGCAGGTACTCCTTAAAGGAATATTTTATCATTTTACTTTTTAAAATAATAAAAATAACTGCTGCCATACTTTTTTGATGATTCATGTAGGGTTTTAACATGCAGGGGTATGTATTGGTCCAACTATATAGGCTTGACCTCAAATTACGTCTCAACTTTAAGTTTCAAAATATTTCAAATTTAAGGTTTAGTTGCTACAATTTTTATTTTTAGTTATGCATTTTATTGGAAAAAATGAAGAAAATCAATGATTGAAATCCTCTAAATTAAGCCTTTGTAAAACCTCAAAGTTGAGTCTCAGCTTAGGTCCAACCTCAGCTAAGGCTGATACGAAACAGAAGCTCTAGGTTATCTGTGTGAAGCCTTATGGTGAAGTTATGAATTTTATCCTTCAAATTTAACATTCTATTTGATAGAACTTTTTTTGTGGGGTAGGTTATCATACCTTATTTGTAGCTATTATTCAATTTAGTTTTTGTGCTCCAAATTTCTAGCATCACTAAATATTTGGCTCGACTCAAACTCATTTTTGAACTCAAACTATATATATATATATATATATATATATATATATATATATATAAATTTTGAGTCAATTTAAAAATATTTTCTAGCAACTCAATTATTTGAGTTCTTTTTTATTCGAATCAAAAAATGAATAATTTTCAAGCCTTAGTTGGAATTTCATGGAATAGTTTCTTTTTCCTTGTTATAGATATGTTATTGTACTTTTCTCTCATTAATGTTGCACATGCTGGGTATGGGAAATTGGCAATAGGAAAGGTGAGGCAAGGAAAATGGTTGCTAGGGTTCGACAATGAGATAAATGCTTGGAGGGTGTAATGTATATGAGAGGTTAAGAGATATCTTTTACATATTTACGTTATGGATAAGTAGGAATTGATGGAGATCTAGCTGTTGACCTGCATGCTTTGAGGCTTAAAAATTTTAGGTGTGGGAAAGGAGAGAATTATAATTTATATATATTTGAAATTAGAGGGATTATTTTCTTTTATTATGTTCCTTTGAGGTATATTAGTTGTTTAGGCAAGCAAATTACTTGGGTTTATTTGTTTCTTTTGAATATATGGGCTGAAAACTCTACAAGATCCCTATTGCTTATGTAATTTCAGTTTTAATAAACTAATAAAAAAATGTCCCACTCAAATCATTTGTTCTTCCTTTTCTTCATCTCCTCCTTCTAATTGTCTTTTCTTTTTGCCCTTTCTTAGTTCTACATCAAGAAACTTTCTTTTTTTCCTGCTTCTCTCTTCATCTCTTTCTTTTGTTCCTTGGTTTCACATAAGGTGGTGTTAGAGCCAAATAGTTCCAGTTCATGTCACTTCAACTTCTACCCACCTAGTTCACTGTTCTGTGATGCCTAATCGAGCCACACTTCTATCACGTCCATTGTGCATCACACCCACAATAACTCTTAGCATCAACTCTTGTCAATGCCAGCTGGTGCCTAAAGAAGAACATGACAATTGCTCGATCCTTCGATCATGACCTTGTCTTCCACTGTGTTTTGTGCTAAGCTTGTCCTTTCTTGGACTATGCCATTGGTTAAAGAAGTCAAGTTGTTCAGGCATCACACAATCTTCATCACCAAACCATACCTTCTCAGCACCTTTATTGTCCACTTGTGGCTCCAGTAAGATGACAAACAAAAATCAGCTGTTTGTTTGTTTGTACGTTGCAGCAAAGTCACATGCCATCAATGACACTACCGAATCCACATAGCTTGAGCCCGTAAGTAGTTGACTTCCTTCTAGATATAAACATGCTCACTCAATGAAGTCAATTTCTTTTAAACTAGAGGAGAATGATAGGAAATTGATTGTTTTACTATTGAGAGTGGTTAATGTTTCCTTTTTTAAATTTAGAAATTTAAAGGGGATTACTAATTTGCTGTTCATTGTTTGGTTTTTTTTGATAATCTTCATTTTATATTTTAGGTATGTATTAGATTTTCTGTCTTCTATGGCCTTGGTGATATAATAAAGATTGTACCTTTGTGACCAGAGGCCCATAGGTTTGAGTCCCAAAAATGACCTCTTTAGTACATATAAGGAGAGGCCTCGTACAATAGAATACCCTCCCTATTCTCAGTAAGTGGGGAGCCATTGGCATAGACACACCTTTTTAATTTTGCAATTTTTTTACATTTACTGTATGATCTAGAACTCTATGAATTGCCCTAATGTCTCTTGTGTTAGATTATGATGAAAATAAAGAATGTTTCTCATTAGCTCTCTCTCTCTGTGTAGCTGTATATGTATCTAATTACATTTCATCTTTTTATCTACCTCCTCCTTTTTCTTCTTCCTAGTGCTCTCTTCTTTGTCTTCTTCCTTTTTGTTTCTTTTCTTCTTCCCTTTCTCCCTCTTCCCATTACTCTTCTTCGATATCCTCTTCTCCTTCCCTTCCGGTTCGACGTCATAAATATTTCTCAGTTTGCGATGAGATGGCTCATCATGTCCTTAGATTGAAAATGGTGGACTTGATGTGATACTGATTTGATTTGGCCTGGGCTAACAAAACCTGCAGCCACCCTGTAGGTTTGTATGTGGCAATTCATTAAAAGTAGAATTATACATAATTTTCTACGAAAGGGATCCAGTATGTTAGTCTTTAGGTTTAAATGAAGGCAATAGAAGCAATGACTATTTTCCTTAGGTTTTAAAATCTGCGAACAATTATCAAAAGTTTCCCATTCAGCGTACGGAGTAGTAGAAATCTTTCTTTTTTGCAAGACCACAAAGAAGCAGGTCATTTTACTGCTTACAAAGCAGTTACTAAGAATGCTATTTTGCTTACTAGTGGGTTTGTACGACACTTTTCATATTTATTTCAACTTGTATTGAAAAGGGTAAGTGTACTCCAATTCCATTAAACCACGTGTGTGATGCTTTTTCGCCTTGATGGGGGCTGAGGTGGAACGCAAGGGGAGCATCTTACATGGTGCATGTAAGATGGTCTATGATCTAGGATGATAGATGAAAAAAGATTTGATGTTCTAGTGCTTGTAACATAAACCTAAAATTATGGAATTGAGATAAAAAATAAATGGATTGTTAACACTAATCCCTAGATTTTACAATAGTTGGTATAATGGTAGAGATTGGGAAGTAAAAGCATGAGGATCTCCTAGTTGAAGGAAAAAGTAGGGAACAAAGACCTATCCTGAGACAACTTGTCGCGAGAGAATCAGACTATGTTGTGCCTAGTGTTGAGTCGTCTTGAGAGCTGAAGACGGTTAAGCCAACCGAACAACTTGTACATGGATGAGAGGATAAGGAGATTAGAGAGCTTTCCTCCCTCCGGTCGGAACCGCCTTTTTGCATTAAATGTAGGGGAAATGGGAGACAAGTGGAGTTGGTGGATACATTAATGAGAAGTCTTTTAGGTATGAGTTGATTGTGCAGGGAGCTCATACTAGAAGATCACCCTTATTGCTTAAGAGGTCACCTCCCATGACTATGATTGCTACGCTGAGTGGTTAAGGCAAATTAATTTCCCTGTCAAAGAGAGAGAGGGTTAGGCAGCGACCTGAATAGCCTTTGAGAAATCTATTTGGGTAGGATGTTTAGGTATATTATTCGGCTAATTGATATGATTATTCGCTAAATTTCTTTGACTTTAGTTCCAATCCCGTGTGTGTTAATGATTGCTCAATAAGTCGAAGTCAGCCAAATAATCCAATAATGAAGATAAAAATAATCTCAAAGGTGATGTATATCCAAGAAATTCTATATTAGAATTTAATTATTTAATTATTAAAGGAGTATAATAATTTATTTAAATATTAAATATTTAGTATTTATTTTTATTAAAATTTAAATAATCGAGAATCTAGAAAAGTTAGTTATTATCTTTAAAAATATTAATAATTATTTTTTTATTTTATTCATTTCTATTTCTCTAGTTAGTTGGGGCTAGAATTTTATTAATAAGCTTCCCATCATTGTAATTAAGGACTTTTAAATAATTTTGAATAAGATTCTCTCCAGTTTTCTCTCATTTCTTTTTTTGTTATTTTCTTTTTCTAATTAATTTTCTCTTTCTTCATATATGTTCTACATCTTCTAATCATCAGTATGGCTGGAGATTGTAAAATGTAAATAGCTTGACGCACTTCCACTTGGACGGTCGAGATTGCGTGATGATTTGACTGAGCAACAATTATGGAATTGAATTCTGAATGAAAAACACACAAAACAAGGTTTTTCTAGATATACAAAACCAGCATTGCTGCATTTTAAGGTTAAGTTTATGGTTAAAAAAGTGCTAGGAATTTAGAAAAATTAGGTTGACATGGACAGAAAGTAGATCGAAAGCTGTACGCTGTGCTGATTTGTTGGAATGCAATTTTTTTTTTTTTTTTGATAGTAGGAATGCAAAAAGTTGAAATAAGTAAAATAAGTAATACCCAAGTGATACATATTTGTAGATTTAAGCAGAAATAGGATAGCAAGCATCCAAATCGAACAAAAGGTTTAGAAATCAGGGTATTTTCAATCATAGAAAACTCAGCATTTTAAGATTTAGATTTTTCCAATATCAAATCAAAAGAGTAGTATTCTTTATATTTCAGCTTCATGATCATCATCGCTCAAAAATATAGCAGTAATTGGGGAACATGAAACTAGCAGAGGAAACATGAAGGGAAATAAGAAAAGAATAGATACAAATTGTTTGATTGAACTTTGGTTGAAACCAGTATCCATCAGATGACTTCCATGATGCAAAGCAATTTCTTTCTGAAAGTTTCAGTTTTGTTTATTAAAAGTATATACGTCTACTCAGTTTTTTTAGGTTGAAAGGCCTTTTATATAGGCTAAAGATAAACAAGCTAATGAATCAGCTCACAAACTATATGTGGAATCAACTAAAATAATAACTTTTTTATCATCAGTTTGTTTACTTAATTTATATAACTCAAAGTGAGACTAAGAAAAAGAAACCGTGGTATCAAGGTGTTTGGCTCGAGTTCGTTTCTTGTTAAAAAAATGGACTGCCCGTCCTCATGATCATATTTCCTTTTTAGTTCCTCATCAAAATGAGGAAAAGTTTGGTTCCTTTCCATCCATCTTCAAAGGTTGTATCCCTTTGCCTTTGAATACGTGTTGGTACATATCAGCCATAATTATTCCTCACCGAAAGCTGGTATATACCGGAGGCCCAGATGCATGCACGCATACCCTTATGTGTGTTTTTTAGTAAATCAGGATGTTGCTATTTTCATGTACTATTGTGTAGTAAATCAGTCCTTCATGTATCGTCTGTGATCTAATCTTGTTATTTGTTCAAACTTGTTAATGTTTGCTTTCGAGGTGCTTACCATCCTACTTTCTAAGAATTTTCTTTTATCAATTTCCCAGAATCTTGGGCAGCCCAACTTGGAGGATGATCTTCCTGAGGGTTTAATGTCTGTTACTCTTCTAAAGCATCAGGTACAAATCTTGCTGAAAGTATTTGAATGTTTTATGTTTGTTTTTCTTGGAAGATCTGATATCTATGTTTGCTTCTTAGGGATAAAATTAACTTTAGTAATCACATCATATATAGATGTCAACATTAAACTACCATGCTACACAAATTTTAAAATAAAAACTAACTTTATTCACATCTTACAATATCCCAAAATATAACTAATTTTATTTCAAATTTTTTACAGATCTCAAGACAAAAACATTACATTAAATGTTGTTTTTTTTTATTTACTGCTAGACACCACAATGTCTCTTTCCCTCTTTGGAAATTGTAATGTTGTGGTTTGAACATGAGACGCTTTGATTCTCTAGTAAGCTTCTTCTCCTCTTGGCTAGGAGAGCACCACCATCAACGATTATCTTTTACCATAATTAAAAAATAACCTTTCAATCAATAATTGGTGCACCTACTTTCACTGAATTTATATGTAGAGAGGCCTGCTTTTTTGCTTTAGAATTTACCTCATTATAATGTCCTCTATTGTAATATTGCAAGGATAATTATAAAGAAATACTCCACACTTAACATGCAGTGTATGTGCCCTTTATGTATACAGAAAATTTCCTTGGCTTGGATGGTTCAGAAGGAAAAAAGCGTCCATTGTGCTGGTGGAATTCTCGCAGATGATCAGGTTTCCATTATTTGTTCTATTTTATTATTGATGGTCGTACTTTTCCTTGAGCTAATTTTTATATTTTTCTCATAATCACAGGGCCTTGGTAAGACGATCTCAATGATAGCTCTGATTCTAAAACAAATGGATCTCCAGTTGAAATTCACATCAGGTGATTCACATCATGTTACACCTGAGGCTCTAAATTTAGATGATGATGAGGCTTGCAATGACTCCAATGCAAAATGCATTGAAAAAATGGATCGTAAAACTAAGCAAATGGCTAGTAACTCGGATAATTGCAAGCCTGCTGCAGGAACATTAGTTGTTTGCCCGGCTAGTGTTCTGAGACAATGGGCTCGTGAACTAGATGAAAAGGTTTGCGATAGTGCAAAGCTCTCTTATCTTGTTTATCATGGTGGTACACGGACAAAGGATCCTCGATTTGTTGCAAAACATGATGTTGTCCTTACCACGTATTCCATTATAACCAATGAAGTGCCAAAGCAGCCTCTTGTTGATGATGATAATGATGACCAAAGGAATATGGATAAATATGGAGTGGCTCCAGAATTTAGAGCCGGCAAAAAGAGGAAACAGACGCCCAGTGCAAATAGAAATGGAAAGAAAAATGGTAAAGGGCTGAAAGAGTCCCAATTTGACTATGACAGCGGCCCCATTGCCAGAGTTCGATGGTTCAGGGTGGTACTTGATGAAGCTCAGACAATTAAGAATCACAGAACTAAGGTGGCTAGAGCTTGTTGTGGTCTTCGGGCCAAAAGAAGGTGGTGCTTATCTGGTACACCTATGCAGAATGCAATTGATGATCTATATAGCTACTTCAAATTTCTGAAATATGAGCCTTATTCTGCCTATAGTTCCTTTTGCAACACAATAAAATATCCAATATCTAGAAATGCTAGCCATGGGTATAAGAAGCTTCAGACTCTATTGAGAATTGTACTACTTCGGCGCACGAAAGGTACTTTTATGTAATTCTTAAAATATTCTTTTCATGGTTCGGTTGGTTCTTTCAACTATCAGCCAATTGGTAATTGTGTAACATGATTGTTTCCAAATTAAGGGATATCATGCCTTCATATGGACGTAGAAGAGATGAATGCAATGTGCAACTCGGCCAGTCCTTGTTGGGAATAATTCTAGTCATTGAGTTTGTAACTTTGTATGAATATTATAGGTTTGATGCCCTGAGTGCTCAGAAAAAGCTAAGTGTTAGAGATGCTAAATGGGTTGATTTTCTCCAGGAGTATATGTTTGTACTCAAACACAGGTCTAGAGTCGAAAATAATCCCGCAAATGCACTTAGTAGAATGATGGTGTTATTGCACATGATGAGTGTGCAAGTAACAGGGTTTGAGAGGTTACTCTCTGATTATCCTACTGGCTCAGATTTCAGGGAGATCTTTACTAATCTATCGAAAGATCCAACGACCCGGAATCCTGACTATTTCCTAAAAGATGATTACTTATTCAAGGGCACTAGGTTGTGTATACCCAGTCTTCACTCCGAGATTATCTTATTCGCGAGATTCACTCCGGAGGACTGGCAGGACACTTTGGAAGGGACATGACTATAGTTATGGTTCAAGATCGTTTCTTTTGGCCAAGTTTTAGGCGTGATGTAGCTTGTATTGATTTCCATTGTAGGATATGTCAAACGGCCAAAAGCTCATATAAAAGAGCAGGACCTTATATGTCGTTGCCAATACCTCACAAGCCTTGGGAAGATTTGAGCATGGACTTTGTGCTAGGTTTACCATGCATTGTGCGAAGACATGATTCTATACTCGTAGTGGTAGGTCGATTCTTGAAAATGACATATATCATTCCGTGCTCTAAAACTTCGAATGCTTCACATATAGCATCACTTTTCTTTCGTGAGATTATCCGTCTTTATAGGCTTCCAAAAACAATGGTATTCGATTGTGATACCCGATTTGTAAGCTATTTTTGGAAGACGTTATGGAAGAAGATGAGTGCTAAGCCCTTATTTTCTACTGCTTATCACCCACAAACGGATGAGCAAACGAAAGTTGTTAATCGGAGCTTAGGAGACTTACTTCAGTGTCTGGTTGGTAATCATACTTCTAATTGGGACTTGGTGTTGCCCACGGTTGAGTTTGCTTATAATAGCTCTGTAAATAGATCAACTGGTATAAGCCCATTCATGATAGTTACAGGTTATGAACCTAGGAAGCTTATAGACCTTATAGAGTTATCTGTATCATATAGGACTAGTGAGTTTGCATCATCTTTTCCACAGCATATGCATGATCTGCATGAGATTAGGCGAAAGTTGGCTTTAAATTATGCTAAATACAAAAGTATTGCAAATTCACATAGACGAGTAGTGGAGTTTTCTGTAGGAGATTATGTGATGGTCCATGCAAGTCAAGTTAGATTTTCTTTTGGAAAATCTAAGAAACTTACTGCAAAGAAGATAAAATTTTATCAAATTCTTAAGAAGATTAGCTTTAATGCATATGAACTTGATTTACTTGACAATATTGGGATCAGTCCGATTTTCAATGTGTCAAATCTTACTCTTTTTCGTGAGCCACTTTCTGATTATGTTCAATTTTCTGAGTTTACTCCACATATTCCACCTATCTCCACCAATTCAAAATTCACTTCAAATCTCAGTCTTATACACAGTCATAAATCCAAAGAGCCAGTGATAGCATCCAAATCTGCAGTCTCTCTCCCTCCAGAGCTGACAGTGCCACCTGTACAATATATACCAGAGGAGATTTTGAGTGATCAGATTACCTTTACTACTGACGGGTTATTACACAGATTTCTTGTCAGATGGAGAGGTTTGTCACCTACAGATGATTCATGGATCACCTATGATGAGCTGACACATCTTCATCCTAGTTTACTAGAGGAGGACTTGCAACAATCTTCGACGGAGTCGAATTTTTCGAAGCTGGGGAGGATTGATGCAGAACCAGATCACCAGCGCCAGCGTCTTCGTTATAATTTACGACCTCGAGCGTAGATTATAACAATTTATTTGCTTGTATATAGTTATCTATGTTTCTGCATTTTATTCGAGTTGTACACTATGTTTATATCAGTGGAAATGACCACTTTGATATCATGTATATATAGTGTGTTAGTCTGAGTCTTATGTGTGGGTTGGATCAAATTGGGTTCAAGAATGGTTCATCTTGAATCAATTTGATTCAATTTTAGGCAAATTTGGGACTTACTTATGATTCAGCTGAACTATGAGAACTTGGATGTAATTTCACTATTAATTAAAACACATCCAGCCCTAATTTGGATCGGGGCCTCTTTTCTCTACCGGGCTCGCTTCGCCAAGTCGCCTCTAGGTTGCCACGTCCAACGATTTCCGCGAGTTTCTCGGCACGCCGAGCATGACGACGCGGCATTTTTGCGCTTGGCCAGCAACTTCCAGTCTGCTTCCTCTTCTATAAAGCTGGGAATTCAGAGTTGATAAGGGCAGCTGTTGATGAGATTTCTACCAAAAAGTGTGAGTTGAAAAGAGATTTCTCCTTAGTTGATCTGCGCAGGCGGCGCCGTTCTGTGGTCAGAAATGCATAGGGTTTCTTGAAATTAGGGTTTTGTTCTCTGTTAAATTCCAATTTCTGCCATTAATGCATTTGGTGTTTGTTCATAAAGCTTCTTTACTGTGTTCATTTTAAACCTTGTTTTGCATTTGTCAAATTGTAATTTCCTTAACCTCAGCCCACAGCAGTTCGTAAAATTGATTGATATTACATTGCAAATATTTTTGAATTGTTGAACTTCATCCGGGTCAATTCCTTGTTTGCTGAAACTCATGGATTTACTTTGACAGATTGGAAGCCGTTTGTTTCCCAGAATTAAGAAATTAAGTTTAATATTTGATGGTTAATCTTCATTAGTTTGATAGTTTTTTATTTTTATTTGCCTATGTTTCATTGAAGCTTGCATGGGGCATTTTTTTTTAATCTCTTTAGAAAATCTATTAAAAGTTTATGTGAATACGTGGTTACTGTTAAATAGTATAATTTGCACAACTTAATTCAATCTCCTCAAATTAGCAGCATAATATTGCTTTAAATTGCATTTATAATAAGGGATTTTAAAATATTGGATAACGGGTCTTTTGATCTAATTATTATGATAATAGTTTTTAATAGCTTTATTACCTAGGCACGTGTCCTATATTGGTCGTGTGAAACACTTTAGCGAGTTTGCGCGGCATCATTATTGATAGCAACACATTGGAAACCCTGGCATTAGGAATACAAAGTCAGCAAAGCACCCATGAAAATTTACAGAGTAGCCATAGATATCTTAATCATGGAGACAGCCATATAAGGTCGGTGGCAGCCAGAAACAAACACGCCATGTTGTCGCTGTTCACTGTAACACATAGTCTCATGAAATTCATGGATGGTAGATGATAGAGAAAAAAGTGGACAAATAAAGATATAGGAAATCACCATTCACTGAACAGTACCATGTGATATGGTCATGTGGAACTTGCCTTACTGTTCAGCATGAACAGGACATAGTGGGAACGATTACAAATCTTAGCAACAATGGTGGTTTTGGGTTTTACTGGTAGTGGTGGCTGCGTTTTACAGACTTGATATGATAATATTTGGAAGAGTGGGAATGAGTGGTTCAAATAAATAGATCCTCATATCTTATGCACCTCTAGAAAGAAAAATTAAGTGCTTGTACAACTCCCCCTCTGAAAATAAGACACCATTTGGTTTATCATCTATGGTCTTATTAAGTGTAGGATATTATGTCTCCACACAATAAATTTGCACATATAACAAATCTAGCTACACACATTTACTTTACTCTAATACATGGGATTGGGAATGGGTGTTAAATCAGATTAGCAGTGCCATCCTCCTGCCGTCATTTGGCTACATCTATGTAGCTTTAGTATCTATTTGCAAGCATAATTCAAATGCATTTAAATAAGATAATATGCACATGCTACATTGTCCTGTAAGCTATACTATGTTTCATCTGTCATTGAGGCTCTATTGCTTGACACATTGATGTGAGTAATTTATGGAACTAGCCTAGTGTGTGGGATATCTTGTTGGCCAAGTCATTTTGAAAAAGGTATGCACGCATATGGTGCAGACACCTATGGAATTTGTTTTGGGCGGGTCTATCGGAGATGTACCCCAGAGCCATTGTTGTGTTAGCTTTCCGGTTGGATTGTGCTTATATCTGGGTGGATTGAATAGGTTTAATTGATCAGGTCAATCTGTTTATTTTTGTTTGGATTAGTTTAATCTTGGTTTAATATAGTTATGATTAATTGAGCCGACAAAGCCGGTTTGGATTTGTTTTGTTTTGTCCAACATTATCTGCTTGTTTTTCTCTTGTTTGGTCCGACATTGTTTGGATTGGGTAGGTTCAATTAGTTTTTCCCTTGCTTAGCCCGACATTGTCTACTTTGGATTGTGATGTTAGAATCTTGAGTCATGATCTATTGAATGAAACAAAGTTGCCACTTTTTGATTCATTGAATTGAATCATCACATTTAAATTCCATAATGAAAGTGCTAGAGCCTAGGATGAAAAAATTCCTATGAACGTACATCTCAATTTTCCTTTCTCTGAAGTTGTCCAAAATCTAATGGTCAATTTAGCATCACAGAGGATCCACCCAAGGCATCAACTTGAGTCTACTGTTTCATGAAAAACTAGAATATCTCACCTCATAGTACCATAACCCATCTGAAAATTATTATTAGTCTTACAATATGTGCCCCCATGAGCTTAAGCTTATGTACTTGTAAATAATCATATTTCTTTACATATATGCTTGTAACTTTTACAGTCATTGAGGCACTATAGGTTGACTCTATGACAAGTAATTTATGGAACCAGTCGAGTGTGTGGGTCAACTTGTTGGCCAAGTAATTTTGAAAAAAGTATGTACACATGCCAAAGCTGTTATTCAATTAGCTTTCTTGATGGGCTGAGTCTATATCTAAATGGATTGAATCTATATTGTGTAGATTTAATTTATTGGGTCTATTCAATCTGTTTATTTTTTTTGGATTATGTTTAATCTCAGCTTAATGTAGCTATGAGTTATCGAGCCTATTCAATTAAGCCGATTTTGTTTTAATCAGGTTTTCTCTTGTTTAAACACATCATCTATTTAGGGTTGTGATGTTGAGAACTTTTCTATTCAGAGTTTAGAGTAATGATTTGATGAATTAAATAAAACTACCCCTTCTGATTCATTGATTCATTCATTGAATTGAATCATTACATTTAAATTTCACAAATAAAAGAGATAGAGCTTAGGGCGAAAATCCTATAAATCTTAAATTTCATTTTCTTTTCTCCAAAGTTGTTCAAAATCTAATGGTCAATTTAGCATCATAAAGGGTCCACCTGATTGTGTTACCTTGAGCCTCCTAATGGAATAGGTTTTTTCATGCGATTAATTCAACCCTCCCCCATCCACCAACAAAAAAAAAAGAAAAAGAAAAGAGATGGGCCATCTCTTCTCCCGTGGAGACAATGGGTTTTAGACAGGGATGGATCGCACCTGTGGAGGCTAGAAAACCATGACAACTACGACGTCCTCCTTCCGGAACGCCACGTCAACAGACTTAAATTATAGGGGAGATTATACATAGAATGAGTTAATCTCAACAATACAAAATAGTTTTAACACATGCAACGAAAATAATATAATTTAAATAACAAGCTGAACTACAAACATGTTTAACACATTTATTTATTCACAGGTCATAATATACATCTGACTTTATATAATAAGAAAAAAATCAAACCGAAATATAAATCTCTCCTGATTTAGTGCTCGTAAACTCCTCGTGTGCCTTTTTCTTCACTAGTACTTGCCAATAAAAGCATCAGTCCACCGACCTCAGGACTGAGTAGGAAATAGGCATTAACTTGCAAAATAAAATACTATTTACAAGCAAACATATATTTTTCTTAGGCAAATTACACCCAGATCCCTGAGTTTAAGGCTTATTATCACTCAGGTCCACATTTTTAAAATTATAACATCGGGGTCCCTAGTTTTTAAAAAATTATCATTTGGGTCCTTTTTTAATTTTTTGTTATTAAAAAATATGAAAATTACCCCCTCTCTCCACCCGATCCGGCAGTCGCGCGGTACCGCGCAGTCGCCGGGCCACCCACTGCGGCCGCCAGCTGCGTCGCGCGGCCCTGTCGGAGGCCGCGCGGGGTGGCGCGGTCGCCAATCGGGAGTAGAGCAACGTGTCTCCTCCCTATCTGGCGGCCGCGCGGCACCGCCGGAGGCCGCGCGGGGTGGCAAGGCCGTCGGATCTGGAGGAGACCCCCCTCTCTCCTCCCGATCCGGCGCAGGCAGCCGCGCGGCTGCCGGATCGGGTGGAGAGAGTGGGGGTAAGGGTAAAACTGTAATTTTCATATTTTTTTAATAATAAAAAATAAAAAAGGACCTAGATTAATTTTAAAAACTAAGGACCCTGATGTTATAATTTTAAAAACGTGGACCTGTGTGATAATAACCCTTAAACTCAAGGACCTGGGTGTAATTTGCCCATTTTTTTTTCTTAACAGCATCAATAACAAATAATTATAGCAACTAACAGTCATAACATAAAAGCTCATGTTACATTAATATGCAATAATAATACGTAAATCCTTTTTATTCTTTATAAATTTATCTTTTGGGCCCCAGTTTATAGGATTATGCCTCAACTGCCTTTTTTAACCATCTCATATACAAAGGATCCTTGGCAACTTTTATACCCTGCAAATGGAGGAGTGTCACATATACAATCATCCCCGATATTTGGCAGGTTTACACATCTTGGCAACCTCCCCCGAATTTGGCAGGTTACCATATCATATAGCTCGAGCATAAGCAGGGACATAAACACGATAAGAAACTCTTTTAATTCGTTGTCGAACTTTAAAACATCTTTTTAATTCCATTGTTCCAAGTCCAAATCACATCTTGCCTTAATAATGCATTTAAATATATACATCTTTTTGCTCTTTGACATTTTTGTAATTTTATTTCAGTATAAAGAAATGTAAACTTTATGTTCTGATCAACGATTTATCAATCATGCAGTTTGATCAGAAATTAATACGTATAACAATATATTCTGAAAAATAATATTTTCAGTAACATGAATTTAACTGCAAACAAACATTCAACCGAGCATAGTTTTTTAATTCAACCATGAAGCATAAAATCACATATATCAAATTAATTAATTAATTTACAGATTTAATTTAATAAACAACTTTAATTTAGAACTCTTGCCTACCTCTTATACATCATGTTGTTAGCTCGATGAAGGCTGAGAAATATGGGGGAAAATTCAGATGAGAAACTCCGCTTTAATTCTTTTTCCTCATCTTTTCCTTCTTCTTCTGTTGCTGCCCCTGTTGCAGCCGTTGTTGCTGTCACTGTTGCTTCCCTTTGGTTCGGCGGAACCCAGGCAGAGAAAAAAGAGCGAAAAGGGAAAATCAAGAGAGGGAGAGAGAGTGGAAATTGCTGCCACTGCTCGGCGGAACCCAGGCGGAGAACAGCCGCTGTTGCTGCCACTGTTGCTTCCCTTTATTTCCATTCTCTTATAAGCAAGTCCAAAATTTTTATTTTTAGGTCCTAAACTGTTTTGGTTTTTAAACTCCAAATCATTATTCTTTGGATGTTACAACAATCTTCTTTCTCTTGCTTCCAAATGAGGTACACCTTTCTTCCCTTTGAATATGGGGGTTCAAATTCTCATATATTTCTCTCATTTTAGGATAGATTCTTCCCAATTCTCTTGAATTGTTTAATTTCCTTAATTGAGAGATCTGAGCCTCTGTGAGAGAAAATAATTGTTAGGTTATATTTTGTGAGAAGACATTTGATTTTGGATAACGATTATTATAAAAGGAAAATTCAGATTGGTGAATACTAAATTGTCAAAAATAGGTGTGCATTGGATTGTTGAAGATTTGCTATGAAGTGGGATTATTTAGTTGATATGCAAGCAATTTAATGGAAAAAGGGGGAGCAAATACCTCGCTAAAATTTGTGCTTACAAAGTGGATTTGCTTAAGATTAGTAATACGAAGTCGAAGAAAGATTCATATAGAAGTTGATATATGTTTAACAATTAAGAGTTAGTGATATGAAGTCGAAGAAAGATTCATAAAGAAGGTGATACATGTTTAACAATTATAGAAGAATAATATGTTTTTGATATAATGTTCTTTTTTAAGAGTTAATATATACTAGTTCATGGGCCTTTTCTTTTAATTTATTGCTGAATGTGCTAGAAATATACATTCTGTCGTTTTTTTCTTTTACACTAGAAAGCTAAATAAAGTCAAGTGCATTAGTTCCGTATATATGAATTATTCTTTTCAACTTTTAGGTACACTAGTTAATGGGGAGCCAATTATCAAGTTGCCTCCAAAATCAATATCTTTAAAGAGTATAGAATTTTCTTCTGAAGAGCGGGCATTCTACTTGAAGCTGGAAGCTGACTCACGACAGCAATTCAAGGTATTTACTCTGAGTAGATTTTAGTTGGAATTGCTTAGGTACTGGCTAAATTTTGATGTTTAAAGCTTGAAGTTGTTTGCATTGCAAAATCCCTTTTAAGCATGAATTCTCAAGTGTGAGGTCTTGGTTGTAGAGCCGTTTGCTGTATTCTAAATTGTTTCAGTGTAATGCAATACTCCTACTTGATATGATGTAAGGTGCAATTTGTTGACAAGGTCAATTTTAACCTGCATCAAAATTAACCTTATAAATCATATAATACACAAATTTCAATACTAAATTAACAATATTTTAAATTCTATACAAACTCTTAACATTAAAATCAACTTTATTTTACATCTCACACAAATTTCAAAATAAAAAGAAACTAATTTTATTTCACATCTTATGCATATCCCAAAATAAAATTATTTTAAATTTTTCACAAATCTCAAAATAAAAGCATCACATCAAATATTATTTTTTACCTCAATTAAAAATTACCCCACAAATAATTGCAGCCTTTTGCCTTTGTAGGTCATTACAAAATGGTACCTTTTTTGATGTGACAAAATTGAACCTTTTGATTTTCAAAATCCATAGGAAAAACTGACCTTGATCACATAAAAATTAAGTCTTTTGATTATTGTTAACTCTAAAAAGTTGAGAGGAATAAAATGATCTTTACATCTTTGTCAAGTCCTCTTTCAATTGAATATTGAATTCATGCAATCCCTATGTTATTATTCCCAGTATTTCTGCATTATACTCCTTACGTTCCATTTATTGTTGGATAATTTCATTAGAAGTGATACATGTTTTTTTTTAAATAATTTTTGAGTTGCTAATATTATAATCCTTTTTATAAAATGTTTACTTTGGCTGCTAATTGTCCCATTTTTATTTGTTTTTTATGATTCTACGATTCACTGTCTGCATTTATGATCTATTGTTGTGGCGTCTTTAAACAAAAAAAATGCGGGTGTCGGAATGTGTGTGCACATTAATTGATTGCTTCCTAACGAAATGACTGGCAAATAACTAGAAGCACGAGCAAGAACTTTTCTGACATCTTTCTTAATGACATCGGGGTATTTTTTTGTTGTTTAACATTTCCAAGTATGCTATTTTTAAAATTTACTGAGATGAGAGGTTCTCGCTTCAGGCCTATGCTGCTGCTGGCACAGTAAAACAAAACTATGCAAACATTCTCTTGATGCTTCTAAGACTCAGACAGGCTTGTGATCATCCGGTTCTTGTTAAAGGATATTATGCAGAAGCTGTTGCTAGAGATTCTTTAGAAATGGCAAGGCAACTTCCCAGAGAAATGCTAATGAATTTATTTAGTCAATTGGATACGTCATTAGCAATTTGTGCCATATGCAGTGTAAGACCTTTCTCTCTCATTCTCCACTCCTCACTTCCTCTTCATGACTGAAAGAAGAGGTTTCACAATGTTTAAGACTAGTGTTTATTATGTACCATTTATTAGCAATTCTATTAAACTTTTTTGCATAAAATTTCAGGATCCACCTGAGGATGCTGTTGTAACAATGTGTGGTCATGTTTTCTGCTATCAGTGTGTATCTGACCATATAACTGGTGATGATAATCTTTGCCCTGCGTTAGGTTGCAAAGAGGTCCTTGGTACTGATTCTGTCTTCTCTAAAGCTACTCTTAAAAGTTGTATTTCTGATGGAAGTGATGACATTGCTTCCACGAGTTCTTCATTTCATGTTGACGAATGTTCCATTGTGCAAAGTGGTTATGTTTCGTCCAAGATAAAGGCTACAGTTGACATCCTTAATTCCCTTGAGATATATCATGCGAGTGAAGCTGAAAACTGTGGAGGGGATTATTCTGATAAACCAGCGAAAGCTATTGTTTTCTCTCAGTGGACAGGAATGCTGGATCTGCTAGAGTTTTCTTTAAATCCTGCTTTTCTTCAGTACAGAAGGTTGGATGGAACGATGTCCCTTAGTGCAAGAGACCGAGCTGTGAGGGAGTTTAACACTGATCCTGAGGTTTGGTGATACAAAATAATACTGATTTTAGTTTAGTTCCCCTATTAGAATGGAATGACATTGTTTCCTTTTTTGTAATTTTCCTCTCATGGAATGTAATTTCAGCATTGGCTCATTTTCAGGTGACAGTAATGCTCATGTCACTTAAAGCTGGCAATCTTGGTTTGAATATGGTTGCGGCTTGCCATGTTATTCTTCTTGATCTTTGGTGGAATCCAACTACTGAAGATCAAGCCATTGATAGAGCACATCGCATTGGGCAGACTCGTCCTGTGACTGTGTCCCGCTTAACCATCAAAGATACTGTGGAGGATCGCATCTTAGCTCTTCAGGTAAATCCTCTGCGGCTTGGGTCTTTATTGCCTGCCTTGGGAATCCTTGGGTTTTCTTTGTTTTATATAGTAAGGATCACTAGTTATTGAAATTTCTTTGACGGTGTGTGGCTAGAAGCTGAAGTTAGTGATTTACATGAATGAGAGCAGGTCATACTCAACTGTGTTGCTACAAGTCGTTCGCTCCCTCCAGCAACTTCATAATTTTAAGTAACTTTTCTGTTTTTTTCTTTATTAATACATTTGCAGATCAAGGCAACAAAGAAAGTGGGGAAAAAAATATATGGGTGCAAAGTTCTGGCTACTTATTAAGCAAGACAACTAAAATATGGCTATTCCTGCTAATAGCTACTGAATACCACAGAAAAGGGAATTTGGAACAAGTCCTATTCAACTTAAAAGGGCTTTATATCTCCTTTCGCTCTCATTCCTTTATCTCACTCTTTCACACTTGGGAGGCATTTGAGATTTGACCCTCTCTTTCGTCTTCCTTTTTTTATTTTTTCAGGGCATTGTTATCAGAAGCAGCTAGCATACGTTGTTTGCTGACATAAAGAATAAAAGGAAAATTATGTAATTTATTTTGCATATGGATGATACATTTATCCCATTTCCAAAAATTAGAGGCCTTGTATTCCTATTGAGTTTGAGCAGTGTAACTTTTTTGTTTTTTGATTCTTGACCATGTAACTTGGAGCTGAATAGAAGGGAAGAGTAATGATTTTGATGCAATATAATTAATTTCATTTTTATGTTTGTGCTGTACATGACAGCTTTCATGCCTTTTACCAAAATGTTGTCCCACACTTATGATAACATTAGGAAGGCGATAGTTTCGTGTGTTGCACTGTTCATAGAACACAAGAAAAGGGGATTTGGAACTGTTGGTCTTCAACTTAAAAGGCATTATGCCCTCTTTTGCTCTCATTCCTTCTTAGCTGTCTCACTCTTTCACACTTGTCTTCAACCACCCTCTCTTTGATCTTCTTCCTTTATTTTTTGGGGGGCATGGTTATCAAGAGCAGCTAGCATATGTTGTATGCGGATATAAGATATAGTTTATTTTGCTTATTGATGATACATTACCCATTTCAAAAAATTAGAGGCCTTGTATTCCGGGCGAGTTTGACCCTTGTAATTTGGAGTTGAATAGAGGAAATCATGATTTCGATGCAGTTAATTAGTCATGTTGATTGAATTACTTTGAAAAATTCTCTAATAGTTCTATAAGAGCTCATTTTAGTTGAATTACTTTGATATGTCACGAGTAACTTAGTTGTCTAAGAGAAAGCCATGGATTGAATTACTTCGATATTTATTCCAATAGTTGTATAAGTGCATATCTTCACTTGAATTACTTTGATAAGCCTGACATCAAATGTTTTTTTTTTATGTTTGTGTTGTACACAGGGCATTCATACCTTTTACCAAAAACCATTTTATATCCCACATGCATGATATTGTTAGGAAGATGGACAATTTCGAGTGCTGCACTGCTCATAGAACTTGTCTCACCCAATATTCTGATCAGCGTCCCTATCTTTTGTTGCAGGAGGAGAAAAGAAAGATGGTTTCCTCTGCCTTTGGAGAGGATCAGGCTGGTGCCCATGCCACTAAACTAACCATGGAAGATCTCAGATACTTATTCATGGCTTGACTGCTGTTCTTGGTGCCTGTAAATCGATTTTTGGTAGTCCAAATTCTGAGCATCTTAGGTGAGAGAGGACCCTTTCAAGCCCTTTAATTTTCTCCTAAGCATTTGGTAGCATAGTTAAGCTTAAGCTTGGGTGACCTTTCTGAAAAGTTTTGCAAAATCTGAGAAATTTGAATCTCTTGCCATTTTTTTGGCAGAAAGATCAGTTGAACAAGTTTTAAGCTCAACTTTGTTGTCAAGCAGGAGTGTGGGCACAGCAGTTTAAGCAGAATTTTTTACTTGAGGTTTTTGTCTCCTCTTATATGAGAGAGTTAACTAATTCTCTAATTTATCTTGATATCCAGAGAATTGGGATATGTCGTTGCTGTAAATATTTGTATATTTTCTCTTGAAATAGGTTACCATTAGTGTTAGCTAAGTTAATATTTATCTGGAAAATGAAAGGAACCTAGCTTCACCAGTCTTGATGCTACTGTTGTGCTCTGATTTTTTCTGTTCTTTTGAGGCTGCATGTAATATATTTATCTCTGGGATGGAGCAGATTCATGTTTTTTTCATCTTTGACTTATTTTTAGGAGTTCTAGTTGTGTAGCTGAGATTATTTGATGTGAAAATTCTAATTCTTGGATTGCTGTAAGTTTTATTTAGAGCTGAAAATTTGTATATGGCTGTCCATTTTTTAGGTTCAACTGTGTACAGCTGCTCTGATTTGTTGTTGTTGTTGTTTATATGTTTTGTTTTTCAATTTTTTATAGGTTATTACAATAGACTTATTTTTGTGTTTGTTTGAAGTCATCTTTCAGTGTTGGCAAGTTTAATCAAAATTTGATTGAAATTTTACTTGACTTCTGATTTGAATTAAAATTGATTTGAATGAGTTTGAGCTGAATTGGGTTATATCTTTGACTTAAATCAGTTTTAAGTTTGGGTTGACTTAAAAATATTATATATATATATATAGTTCTTTATTGTACAGTCGTCCTTTTTATAGTGGTTTGAGTTTGAAATTATAGAAGTGATTATGAGTTCAATCTCAGGCATCTCAATTTTTTCAATTACTCAATTTTTATAAATATTAATTTTAAGTCAAACTCCAATTGTATTAAAATCAAGTCATTTTAAGTTATATTGGCTTCAAGATTTTCTTGTGTTAATTCAAATCTAATAGTTGCCACCCCAGCTTATATTTTTTTTTATGCCTAGTGATTCTATTTGAACAAGTATTTTCTATATCCCGGCTTGCAAAGCATTCCTCAAATTTTAATTTTTTTTTCCCACATTTCAACGCTAATCTTATCCTTCTTTCGAGTCCATATTAATTTATCTTTTTTTTATGAGTACATGATTTTAATTTTGGTAAGGTAAAGCCATGCTTAAAAAATAATTTAGATTTAAAATCAAAATTTTCACTCCACTTGATAAACATGTGGGAGAGTAAATCAGTAGTCCACATACATGTATTTGCATAAAATACTACACAACTTATTTACTTGCATTCTAAACTATGAAAATAGAGTTGTAAAACTGAATTTATGATTTGAATACAATCAACAACATTTATACCATATTTTTCTTCCTTTAGGTGCACATACATATTCACATTTTGCATGATAATAAACCGAACCTCTTTTGATCAATTACAACAATACAATTTGATGATAAAACTATCCCCATAAATAACAAAAGTTAAACTGTGTACAATTGATGGTGACTAAGGGGGCGTTTGGTTCAATATTATCTCAATGTTATGTTATGTTATCTTTACAAATTAATTGTTTGGTTTAATAACATCTTTAAATAATATTACAATTAATTACAAAAATATCATTACATGATGACATCTAGATGTCACTCCAAATTGGGCGACATCTCAAGATAACACTATCAATTTGTCATTATAATGCCAATAACTTCTAACTAACAAAAATAATTTGAATAGCATTGATATTTTCTAATATCATAACATTGAACCAAACAAATATTCATTGATGAATAACAATAACATTTAGATAACATGACATCTAAATAACATTGACATTGAGATAACACTGAACCAAACGCCCCCTAAATAAATTTGAAAGAGCATTTTCTGTGTATTGGTGTAATATATGTTTTTTTAAGGCCCACTGAAAAAATACTAGTATGATTGTGCAAAACTTCAGCCACAACTATAAACTGAGCAAAAGAAAAAAAACTATATGATGGTGAAGCTGACTAAATTTTGATGTCACATTCCATTAAATCAAACTGTTGCGTGTGAACACTGTAACACTAACACACCCAATTTCAAATATATTTGGTTAAACCACTTGCTATGCCCAAGCCTGCGCTCACTACTAACCCTTCAAATTTTCAAATTCAGATTCATTACACTATTACAGTTCTGCACTTGGCAAGCATAAATGACAAAATGCACAAATGCACAATAACATGTATATAATATATATATATATATATATAGAAACAAAATAACTATATATTAAAAAGTTGAAACACTCACAAATTCCTGGAACTGTTTAACCTCCCCCACCATTTCTTCCTGGGAGTGCCAGATTCCTCGGTTGCCAGCTTGTTAATTATAACCTTTGTTTCTCTTAGCCGAATGGCGAAATCCTTCTTCCAGACTGCAAAAGACTGCTTCAGATTCTTCAGCTCTTTCTCAGGATCCAGGCTTGCCTCTGCCTGCCCAGACTTCACCTCCACCAAAAACTTTGCATCATCAGCAAAAACCTGTGCCCGCTGCTCGAATTCATCGGTCATGCGGCCGACCACGTTCAGCCCTGCGCTCATATCTCTACTTGCCAGGCGCGAACCAGACCTCATGGCGGAATTGTTATCGCTGCCATTCTGATTGACGCTGCTGTCCCAGCTCTGATCGACCGATGCGTCGGACCTCCGGTTGATGTCGTCAATAGCAAGGCTTTTTTTAGCGATGGAGAGGCTGGATTGCAAGGATCTCATCTGCTTCTGCCAGACCTCTTCCATGGATTTCATTTTCAGTTCGTATTCAGACCAACGGCTCTCATACTGATGAAGCCTCTGGTGAAGGACATCATTCTCCTCTTCTTTCTCCCTTAGGGTTGCCTCCGCCTTCAGAATTCTCCTTTGAAGCTCAGCTAGCACAGATGCCTTGATCAGCACTTGGTCAGAAACCGAATCCTGTTAGAAGTTCCTAGGCAATTTAGTGATCACAATAGTATGGCCGCAAACTATAGCACAATGTCTAATGACGATTGGCAATAGAGGTGCACCCTGTGGTATGTATCAAGTATGAAGAATACATGGGAGCACAAAGAAGTTCAAAGCACCAGAATAGATGACAATATTAAGGTGATTGACTCAAAAGCAATATAGATGTTAATGTTAATTAAATTAAAAGATTATAATGCTATCAATTCAGATTTGTTATCCCAAGATTTATTAACTACTCTTCATCTCACCTTATTTAATTACCATTTTAGGATAATAACTGTCACGAAATTTCGGGGTTACTTTTAATGCTAATCAACTTAGGTGATATTCTTTAGCTATTTGTTTGAATTAGTTATTTTAATTGGAGTAAAAGAGTAAAAGATAACCTTTCCATAGTTTGATGTGATACCTTTGTTTTAAAATTTATGAAAGATTTGAAATAAGCTTAATTTTAATTTGGAAAGTGCGTAGGATGCAAAATAAAATTAATTTTTACTTTGAAATTTCTGTAGGATGTGAAACAAATTTGATTTTAATGTTGGAGTTTGTGGGGGTGGAACAAGGCAAGCAGCTCACACCCCCCTGTGAGGGAGAGAAAAGAAAGAGAGGAGAAAGAGGGAGACCAGAGGTCCGGGAGATAGAAGAGGTAAAAATGGTTTTTAAAAAAAAATAATAATAAAAAATTAGAGAAATGACCGAATTGATATATTATGTCACTCAAAAGCTCAGATATTAAAAACTTAAAATCATGAACTTGCATAATATTATGCCCTAAACTCAAGGATCTGGATGTAATTTACTCTTTAAAATATTGTTAATTTAATACAAAAAATTGTACAAAATGTGACCTATAAAATTAATTTCAACCAGGTTAAAGTTAATCGAACCAAACAAATAGCCACATGAAATCATTTGTGTCACAATTTTGCAATTTTCTATAATGTTATCTAAACATATCATTAAACTTCTCTAAATAATAAGATATTGCATCAGAATAATACACCCCTCTAAAATAAAAATAAAGAGTAAATCACATCAGTCTCGAAGGTTCAGGAGCTTTGTAATTTTACGAGGGTCCCTTTCCCACCAATTTTAATTTCACATAAGACAAAGTTTGTCATTAATTTCTATGTTATTTTGCCCAATTTAATAGCTCTTAGAACACGCTGACAATTTGGAAACGTGGATTCAAGAACTAAAAGTTCAGAATTTAAAACTATAATGTGCATTATTGCATGTTACCGTCTTGCCATCAAGTTCCTTGACTGAATTGTATAAAGCAATATCTCCAGAACCCCTTCTGACAAGCCTTCCTCGAATAGCTAGAATAATATTTGAGTTATGAGTTAGATGGATAAAAACCATTGCATAAATGTGTTTTCTCAAAGTTAATTCAAAAGCAAGAAACGGAGATCATCACCAGACTGTATATCAACTGATGCCTTCCGAATCCTGACAAATCTTTTCCTAGTGATCTGCCTTTTTACATGCTTTTGTAAAACAATAGCAGCTCTATGTTGTTTTAGGAGGCCGGAATATACTTTCCTTGTCCTCGTTCCCCGAATAACTATAGGATTGCACAGAGTTAATGACTTCATGCAACTCTTCAAAGATCGTTAATAACAACGCACAAATACAGGCCTTAAACAATAGCTCTATCCAATCTTTGGTAATGACTTAACTTACATGACTGCAGAAAGATGATGCATTTCCTTCGCTCCTTCGCATATAAACGAGCTTGATGCCCTCTGAAACAACTTTGGACCCTCAAAATTCCATGTAGAGTGCGATTTCTGGTATCTTCAAGAGCCCCAATCTAAACATATCCACCATATTGATCGGATCAAGTAAAGTTTGCATTCAGAACAAACAGACGAACAAACTAACTACTAAAACAGTTATGGAAACAAAAGAGACTCAAGTCAGGATGACTGCTTTTTCAATGGCATACTACTTACGCCCAAGCAGAAATTTACAGCGCCTAATAACAGGCTTATTATAATGTAAAAAACCAGTTTAAAACAGAAATCAAGTAAAAGAGAAAAAGCGAATAAAATTAAGAAATGATAGGCTACTTCTACACGACTAAGATCAGACAACCCATGGTGTCTATTACTTGAAACCATTATCTGGAATTATTTCATGGTAAGTAAATGAATAAATGTCAATGAAATTACCTGTCCTGTTCGGAAAAACAATTTGGTATAGCCAACTTGATACATCTCAGGAAGAATGTTAAATTGATGAAGAATTGCCACTGAAACACTAAGTGGATCTTGAGATGCAACATTTCCAAGGAGAAGGAAGCCATATCTGAAAAGATCAAATGAGGACATTATGATATAAAGTAAACCGGTTTACATCTTACAGGCCCATTATTAAAATTTAACCAAAATAGCAAAAGTTTTTAAGTACAACATAGAATTGCAAAATAAAACAAAGATTAATGAAGAAACTAGAAAAGGAACTGATTTTACCTTCTAGCAAATTTTTGATGAGTCATCCTTGTAGGATAACCAGACTTGGATATCCGAACCACTTCAAGAACTCCACAACACTTGAGCTGCTGGAGTACAAGCCCTTGTTCATAACTTGAGGGAAGCTGAAACTTATTTGGCATGATACAACGTATGAAGTGAGGGGTGGTGTTCTCAAGTCTTTGCATTAGTTGAAAAAGTTGCCCCTGACCAAGCAGAAATAGAGAGTAATGAAAATAGGAAAAATTAACTTAAGATACCAAAATACACACATTAACTAGAGCTCAATACATTAAAGAGTTGTTTGATTTGATATCATTGCGATGTTGTCAAATTATTTGGAGAAAATAATTGTTTGCTTTGATGACATATTTAACAAATTATAAAATTATAGCTCTAAGGTAACATCTAGATGTCATCAAAAATCAAGCGACAACTAGATGTCACTGCTCCTACGAATAGATCAATGACAGTGAGGAAGCAAGGGAAGTGAAAAGGGAGGCGGCAATCAAATTTCGTGGTGAAGTTGAGACCTTGATTTTGAGAGTAGATTACTTTTAATTAAAGTTAGATAATTATTAATACTTCAATTCATATATAATGACATTGAATCAAACAAATAATAATAGCTGGATAACATAGACTGAATATCATCGGCATTCACACTAACATCAATCTTTTTTGACATTAAAACCATTTTGGTTTCCTTAGATGTATATATGATGGAAGATAAAGTTATCTTAAAAATTTTTGTAGGATGTAAAACAAAATTGATGGTTGTATTAAAAATGATGCAGAATGTCAAATAATAAAGTAGGATTTTTATATTGAAATTTGTGTAGGATATTGTTTTTTTGAAAGTGTTTTTTTGAAATTTCATTTATTATTGTTGTTATTATTATTTTAATGAAGTTTAAACTTTAAAGAACGACCTAAACAATGTAGTGACCAATCAGGCTAGATTACATTAAATCAAACTCCCCTTAAGTGACAACTGTAGCTATAGAAACATCTAACTCCAACTGAACTACTATACGAAATATTAAAACAGATAACACCATGTACAACAAAATTTACATGATAATGCCAATTAAGACATCAATGCCTATCACTAGTTATTAGCAATAGAATGTGGAAAAATTTGTCTATACTATTTAACCTTGGAATTCCAAGAAAGAACAACAAAGAAAAAGAAAAATCACAATCACCATATCTAATTCATTTAAGCAACCACAAATGCCATTCAACACATCAATGTTCCTAGCATTTGAAAACCTAACTCAACTAGCTAAACTGTAAATAAAGAGCTGATGAATCCAATATCCACTAGAACCCTTATTGACAACCATAAGATTACAAAAGTTGATTTATCCACAATGCATCTTAAAAGTTTAAGTTCAGAAACATGTCCTCTCGCCAAACTTGGTTAATCTGGATTGCATATGGTTTTGATTTTGAAGGGGGGTTAAGGCTACAAAGAAAAGCAAACAAACAAGTTTCAATTTCTTCTTGCACAACGAATGAAATGATAAATGTTCATGCAGAGTGTATAGCTTCTACCTTAAACTTTGTTGCAACACTCAGCTTCTGGGAATCTGCTCCACTCGAGCGGTAAGAACTATATTCTTGTGCATCAGACAGGGAAAGCATCTTTGATGCAAATACTTTAGGAAGTTGGCACGTGCAAGAAGCCAGTAGTTGAATAGAGTCCATATGCAACAGATCCCTATTTTTTTCAAGAAATCCAGTTGTATCATATTCCACCTGATCAAAGAAAAATACCAGCAACTATGAATTATGTGGCAACAAAATACAATATAAAGGCAGTCAAGTTAAAATTACAAATGGATCCTAATACCTACCTCTCCAGCATAATGACAAACACTGAAAGATTTCCCCCTTTCTCCTTTAAAGCAAGAATTTGAATGAAGATGCTGCTTAAGCTTGTTTGCAAAAGTCAAATCTGTACCATTTGGAAACGTAGACTCCTCATCCAAAAGGGACAATAAACCCAGTGGCTTCTACATAACAGTAAAAAGGGAAAGTTAGTTTCTGCTTAGGTATAAGTGAAGGGTCATTTTAAGGAGCGAAGCAAGAAATAAACAAAGTGTGAACATGCATTCGCCCAACAAAGATTTAATACAGATTTGCATTATCCAGCCACTTTGTTTTGAAGCTAATAACAGAGTGACACAAATGGTAAGTGGTAACTGAAGCATGACCTTAATTTCCATTAGTATCATCAGTATATGGCTTTCTGTAGCAGCTAAGGATTTTAAATGAACTTGATTTTAGAAACTTCATAATGTTTTTAGAAAATAACAAATGAAAGAGCATTGGTCTTTACCGTCAATCATGAATGTATATACAATTCAAATTAGCCCATAGAAAAGGTTCCAACCAAATTTTAGCAAAAACTGGACGTTTGTTAAATAATGTCAATCGACAATCATAACTAGACACCATTCAAATTGGCCCATAGAAATGGTCATTCCAAATTTTAAGCAAAAACTTGTCAGTTGTTAAATTAAAAGAACATTGAGAAGTACCAGTTTGTTCACAATGAACACCCGAACATGTATATCAAAGCAAAATGTCACTTCATAGAATCAGTGCATGTTCTGGAAATAGAAACAACGTAACAAAACAAACCTTCTCAAAAAGGTTAAGACAATCCTGGTTGTCCTCAAAGTCAACTTTTGCCCAGTCTATGCCATCTTGAATATATTCCTAGCAAAAGAAACCAATCAACTTTGAACCAGCTCATTTGCCAAAAAGTAGAATGTGCTTTGAACAAAAAAATTCGGCATTCAGCAAAATCAACTACTTAAATGAAAATGGCGGAGTGCTTAAGCTAAGCTACAAAAGATTAAAGCAACAATGCAAGCAACCAAAAAAAAAGGAAAAAAGGAAAAGAAAGGCAGATAAATGAGCTTTAGAAGGAATAAACCTAGTGTTAGTTGGGACCTGCGCACACCCAAGAGAGGGGGCGAATTGGGCGAAGTGAGAGAACATTTGTTTTGAAATAAAAACATGTCTAATAAAAACTAATATATAAAAAATCAATAACCAAAAAATATTAGTGCAAAAAAGAAAAGAGCACATAACAACTTATAGGTGGTCTAGCACTAACGTCTGCTCCACCCTTAGGGGTTCTGGGGCCAAACTACCTAAACCCTCCTTTGCAAACCACGGGCAGACCAACCATACTACCAAATCTCTTCTCGTATAAAGTGAGATCTACCCTTACACCAATCTTATTCTGGCTAGGATCAAGTACCCCCCAAAGCTACCCTTGAGCAAGAAAAGTGAAATATACAAGAAAAGCTTACATATAAAGCTAAATGCACATTGAGAAGTCTTTGAACAAGAAACGGATCTTCCTTAACATGAATTACTCTAACTCATAATAAAGAAGATGAACGCTTCAAAACTGTTGCAGGAAATCCTTTAATTTGATGACTATCAAGTTCTAGATCAACTATGTCAAGATAAACGTGGAATTTTTCTTCTAGCATATAACCTCTATTTATAGGTTAGTTTTAAGTAAGAAATGTTTCATGATCGTCGCAATAAAGTTGGAAAGAAATCAACTCAACTTAGAAACTAAAATGACTAATTTTCAATTCTGCACAAAATTATCCCATTTGGTTGACCGAAACAAATAGTCCATTTAGTTCAAATAATTAGTCATTACGCTTTTCAAAACAAGACCACATTCATTTTGGGTGCATCAAACATCTTTTTTTTTTGCCCTCCAATTCTAGAAACAGGCTAATTGATTTGCTATCCAATGTCAACCTCACTGTTTTGGCTATAACTTTCTCCACAATGCTCGAACTCACAAGTTGTTTGTTGCGATGGAAAGTAAACTTCAAAATCTTTTCATTAATATATAATTTGATGGGTTTCAACTAGTAATTTGATAGCAAAACTGATTCAAACTTAATCCTTCATTTAAATTTCAGCTTTTTGTCTAACACAATTTCAAAAGCAATTTGAAACTTTTCTTAAGCATAAATACATGAGTATATAAAACATCTTAAATAGTTTTTATCAAATTTACTTAAATTTATATATTTTAAATTATAATTAAAAAAAAAAATCTGTTTTGTTAAATATCACTAGCAAGCCAAGGTTATTTCTAATTTTACTCTTACAAAGTGATCCTAATAAAGCCTACTGGGGTTTGAATTCTTCCTTTGAATCATTCTTCAAAGCACTTTGCATGAGGTATTTTGCACTGTGCTCCTTCATAATTCTTCTGTCCTCCCTTTCACTTGAGTTTTTCTAGCTTATGCTTCCATCAACATTGTGAATCCTATTTACATATATCCACTAGACCATAATGTTAGTCCACTATCGATGGTTTGTTATCATCAAACACCTAGACCCATGTAGGCTTTTGGTGTTGACATGTGACTTCATCAGGTAAATCGAATGATGCCAAAAAAGAAGGGAAAAAACAAATGGACATTGGAAACTAACAAGGCGAAAAAAAACAATATGTCAACATTAGGCAGCTTTGAAAAATCCATTATTTTATTCAAGAGTACAATAATTGTAAAGAGCTATAGAGCTTTAGTTTAGAGGATAACTCATTTCTTGTTGGTCACATTGTTGGGCTATAAGAGCAGTCAGTAAAGAGGTTACAGAAAACTTCCCAAACTGAACGAATCTTATCAAAAGTTTAGGAACGAATTATGGAGGTTTATTTGTGAAGAGCTATAGAGCTTCAGGGTAGAGGATAATTCATCCCTTGTTAATTGCATTGTTGGGCGTTTATAAGAGCTACTACCTCCTATCATCATTATCTCTAATCTAGCCACCACACATTTGATACTATATTCCGCTTTTACAACTCCAAAGCAGCACATAAAGTGCCACATAGGCACTTTCTTGGGCACTAGCAGATACTTCATTAGATTCTACGAGACTTATCAATGCCTTTATTATATTTTGGATGATTTACTGTTGACATAATAACAATTTGATCACGTTGACCATGTTTATTACCAATTCTTCAACACCGCTTCGAGGTCTTGACATAGACACATTAACTGATCTACTCCGTATGGATCTTGCCACGTGTGCATCTAGATCAAAGCTGGAATCTAAACGTAACAAGTTCCCCACTTCTAAAGAATCATGTGCATTGATGCATGTGCCTCAATTATGGCGTGGATTTTCTAGTGTTGACACGTCTCTACTATCAACCATCTTGGCATGTCGAACCAAGAAACAAAATGTCTTTCTTCAGCCAAAGTGAGGCCGGCATAACTAAACCCAAAGAGGAAAAAGGTTGCATCTTGCGATGGTGAATCTTGAGATTGGGTTGAGGTTTAGAGAATCTCGACCTCCACCCACTAGCTCCTAAGTCAACCCACCACTAAGAGAACTTGTAGGTCCATCCATGGTGATAGGGCCAAATTGATATCTCCTGTGACTGACACCACATGGTTCTGTCCAATGATGATCCATTCGATAGGGGAAAAGTGAGGGAGTCAAACACTCCTCATCCAGTGACCATTGCAATATCGGGATCGACGAATTCATCTCAAATGACCTCCACCCATACCTTTGAGAGGTTCATCGATTTGATGCCATCGATCAAAGGTTAACAGAGATAGAGTCACAACTGTACCACAACAGGATTGACCAGAAGTCGGCGAAGATGCAGTCATTGTTGAGGAGGTTGGATCCATTGGAATCAGAAAAAATCATAGTTGAGTTGGAGTCAAAGCGCCAAGCTCAATATGAGGAGTTGACCGCCCAGAAGATCGCCATTGATAGGTTGTAGGAGCCAAACTGCTTGAGGCAAGACAAGCGTGGGCTAAAGGCTCGAGTCGAATAGCTAACATTTGAGATCCATCGATGACCTGCACGGCTGCACTTATCCAAACTTTCCATGGGCACTTTGGTAGCTTCTAACTTTTCATTTCTCTTTTTTTTAATTGAAAATCTATTATTAATAAAATATTTCACTTAAATAATATCATGAATGTGACCATTGTAAAAATCATTTTGTATTCTACGCGTGAAACAATGGCACCATGTCTCCAGAACTGAGAAGCCACGATTGCGGATCAATGCTTCATTCCTCGGATGCATGCCAAAATGTACAAACTGATGGCCACAAAGGGATCAAGGTCCCCACTGGCTCTAGCTAACTAACTAACTATATAATATATATATATATAACTAGCACGCTTGAGTTGTTCTAATTTCATCATCTTGAGCTTCTTACCTTTCAATTGCAATTGTTTGACATAACTCCAAGGAAGTCCCATAGCAAAGCTATAGACATGTTGATAGACTACTGGAAGGTTGATGATGTCACTTGCAACATGCCACCCATTGTGTTAAACAATAAGGCAAGGCAAGTGTAGAAAGGGAGCGCCCAATTGGAACTGGATTTTCGAACCAAAAATGCCAATCCTACTAAACTCTTGCATGAAAAGTTCATAGTGTGCCTTGATCACCTCTGAGTCGGCCTTTCCTTCCCTTCCAAATAGAGTTTGTCAATATCTACGGCCACTTCAGGATTGTCACAATGCAACTCTCCTCAAATGCAGCGTCATTGATTTACTGTCTGATTTTGGCGTTGAAGGGGTGATAGGTCCCAACGTCGAGATCTTTAAGTCCATTTTTAGTTTGGAAGCAAATCCCCGCCTCAACGGCCAAGATGAGAGACACTGGCTTTGTAAACTAGTATGGGATGTTCTTTTTTCTCACCCAAGAAGAGATGACATTCATGGGACCTCGTAATGTGAACAAAAAGCAATTCCTTGGTGATGGAATTGACTATATACATTTGCACTTCAAATCTGTAAATGAACATTGGAGGTTGATTCACAACGACGAAGGGTATCTAAGGTGGGGTGGCTTAAGGAAGACATATGGGATCATTTGAAGTATTCTTCCTATTCCAATTTAGTCATTGTCATGATAGAATCACTATAGATTTTTTGTTTGATGCATGTCAGCGGAACCTAAAGCTCAAGTGGTTCTGTCTTCAACAAGTGTGGGGTAAGAGGGCTCCCCATAGCTGAGACAAGGTAGGGTTGTCAACGGTGAAGAAAGGGAAGAAAAGAGAAGCATTCTTCTTCGGTTGAGTGGGCCATGCCGCATTGGTGACAATTTATTCGAAGGGAGAGGATTAAAATAACTTTGACATCATAAAAGAGGTCCAAGTTAGTGATGGCGATTTCAATTCAGATGTCGCTCGTTATCTCGGTGAGGCTGAACTAAGTTCTGACTGTGATGCCTTGTCTTGGGTTTTCGAGGAAAAGGGGAGGAGCTTGAGGATGAAGAGAGGGAATAACTTCTGAGTAAAAAATTGGTAAAGAGGCATGTTCAGCGAGTCGACATCCTCTATTTGAGGGAGCTCATTCGAGGAGGTTGCCACGTTCAGCAACAATCTTGGGCACCAAGAACTCCAGTCGGATCCGTGAGGTAGAAAGTTTTCATTCACGATGGTATTTTGATGTAGGACTTGGATGGTTGACTTTTGAAGACTCACAAAGCTCTTATTCAGAAGGAGAGGAGGAAAGCATTGCTTTTTATTGGCTTTTAGGAATGGGCTATGAAGTCCATTACTCACATCAAAAATGGCAAGGATGCATTGATAAATTGAAGCATGTTGACTAGTTGTGGGGTTTTTAGATAGGGCTGACACTACAGGCAACACTTAATGAAGTCTTGAGCGTCTTGTGTAGATACAACTAGAAGTAGCCTTGCTAAATTATCCTAGTTGCTAAGCTCTACTCTCCTAAGTGTGTTCCACTTTCTCCAGAATGGATCTCTTTAAGAACATACTCAGATTCCATTGGCCGAAGACACTTTGTAAGGGGTCTAAAGTAGCAACGCCAGTAAAGCCTATCTTCATACATGTACTTTAAAATCTTGAACTTGATCTGTCTGGCCTCTTTTTGACATTGTGAGAGTTCCTCCATGGTCAGGTATCGAACAATGTCATCCATTTAGCTGGGGGACCAATCAAAACACATCAGCTTGGGTTCGTGGCAACTAATCATCAAGATGCATTACCCGTCTCCAATAGTCATGCTTCTGTTTTTGGCTAGTTCATCGAATACAACATTTTGTTCGCAAAGAACATGGAAATTTTCAAACTTCTTAAAGGAATAAAGGAGGGTCTTTGACTTGAAGAGGTATTTCTTGATAATTTCATCCTTTGTGTAGTAGATTCATCTAACTTGGTTGACTGTCAATTTGGAGTCACCATATATGCAAAGGCATTCATCTCCCAGACCCTCCTCAAACTTCAAGCCTACGATAAGTGCTTCATATTCAGCTTGGTTGCTCATACTAGGAAACTAAAGTTGAAAAGATTGGTGTTATTGCACTGATGAGGAGAACACAAATGTCTTGCAATTGTTCTCTAGAGGCCCTGTTGATGTACATGGTCCACAATAATCGTTCCTCTGAGTTCTAGATCTATGATGAATGAGTTGTGCTCTTTGTCTTTGTATGCCATCCATACATCATGACACTACAAGAAAGCGTCCAGGAAGCTCATAGCTGAAAACCTAGATGCAAAATCTACTAGTCGATCAATTTTTGAAAAGGGATAACAATCATTGGGGCATGCCTTATTAAGGTCGGTAAAGTCCACACGCATCCTCAATTTTCCATTATTCTTTTTAACAACAATCACATTTGTCAACCAGTTAAGGTATCAAACTTCATTTATGAACCACACCTTAAGGTGTTTTTCAACTTCCTCTTTGATGGCACGCTGCTTTTGCCCACTGAAGTTGTGCTTTTTGATTGAAAGGACTGTTTCGATCAAGGCATAGTTTGTTCTCAACGACACTCTTATCTAGTCTTTGAATATTCTCGGCTCACAAGGTAGAGAGGCGTGTCATTCAACCTGACTTTGGATATACCACTTGTCTTCACGGCAGAGAAGATTTCCTCTAGAATATGTATGGGGGGTTGAGGAATAGTGAGGTGGTGTCTCGAACTTACGCTTCCTCGATGAGTTGAAAAACCTCGTATCTTTGAAATGCTTCTTAGGAGCGGTATGGTGTTCGACTCTGGGTGCCTCATTTTTCTCTACTTTGGATTCATCTTCGGCGATTATCTTGATGGCATTGGCATGCTCTGAGTGTATTCACTTTTTAGCTCAAGCCCTTGCTTCCATTAGTATTTGGGGCATGCCATCTACGAATGAGTCATAGAGTTCCCATAAGAGGAGGCTGCGGACAAAGATCATCCTTGACCTATTGTCAGTTGTATCCTTCGTCTTTGTGTTCATTTTCGAGAAGCGATCATGGGATTCAATTTGATTTGCCAAAGTTCATGAATGGTTTAAGCAGTAGTTTTCGATGAGCTAAATCTTGTTTTGAATTGCTCCATCAACTATTCAAAGCTTCAGATGGAGCCAACATAATTCCCATCAAGCCAATCAAGGGCCAAGCCCGTCATAGTGTTGTAAAAGAGTCAATATTTGTAGGCATCGAACATAGGGTTGCTTATGATGAAGCCGTTTTTAAAATGCTTCACATGTTGTGCTAGGTTTGTTCTACCATCATGGCCATTGAATTTCAGTTGCGTAGCACTAAAGCTACCATTATGGTGGTGCAAAGAGGAGTTTGCTAGTATTATAGGGAAATAAACATCTGGATGGCTCCCTCTGGTAAATGCGTTGGCCTCTTCAAGGCTAGGTTCAATGTGGGAGGCCTGAGGTGTCACCAAGTTTGGCAATATATGTTGTTATTGCAATTTGTCTTGAAGCACGATCTACCATTGTGGTTATGTTCGTAGTAGCTATCTAGCTGAGTGTTGGGAAGTTTGCAAAGAACATGTTCATTTGTAACATCATCTCCATTGTTTACGTAAGCACTTGGATTTGTCGATTGACATTAGAAATGTTGTTTTCTTGATTTACTTCAGAAATAGGTGGGTAACAAGTGGATTGATCGGGATTCAAAGTATTTTCCACGAGGGTTTGCAGAGAGGCGTTTCATGTAATATAGGTTCCATCATGCATGAGAGCATCAAACTTGCTGACGTACTAATTTCATCAAATAAATAAAACAATGTAGAAAAGAAAGGGGAAAAACAAATGGACACCAAGTTTTTTTGGTGAAAACTGACAAGACAAAAAATCACAACGCCAACATCACGCAGCTTTGAAAAATCCATTATATTACGAAAGAGTACAACAGTGGAGGGGTTACAGAAAACTTCCAAAGCCAAGCTTGTTGAAAGAAATGGATCAACCTATGGGGCTAAATTCATCCCGTGTTAATCGCATTGGTGAGCATTTATAAGAGTCGATACCATCATTATATCTAATCCCACTACCTTACATTTGACATTATATTCAACATTTGAGGTTCCAGAGGGGCGCATGGGGCTAAGTCTGGACGCTTTCTTGGGACTGGCAGATAATTCATCGAACTTTACAAGATTTACAAGCGCCTTCGTTGGATTTTGGATGATTTGTGGATGTGATGATGATGATTTGACCGTTTTGACTGTATAGTCCGGATCAAGGCCAGGATCATGACATAACACCTAGCATGTATGATTCATTACAAAATAGATGCAGAAAGACCTCTGGAGAAACTGCACCAAACTACAGAAAAACTATATAGAAAAAAAGGCCTTGGAGGATAAAAATAACCACGAGTTTTCTGTCAACTAAGAAAATGGGTAGAATGGAAGCTTCAACTACTGGATAGTTCCAAGCAAATAAGGAGAAATGTAGAATAATGAGCTTTGCTTCAAATATCCTGAATATATTGAATTTCCAAAATAAACAAGCTACTCCTGTCATTCACAGAGCCGTGAACAAGTATGTCTGCCAAATATATACCAGCAGGAAACATCAAAATTTATATGGTAGTAAACATGCATGAGCTTATTACTTGAATGCTTAGAATTTCATAATATTATTGGTATAGAACTAGAACCATAAAGAATGCAAAAAACATATAATAATGCATATAATAAGCCCGTGAATTTACAGAATATACAAATATATCTAGTTTTTTTATCCGCAAGTAAACTATGATATATCTAATTCCATTGAATTTCAAAATCAAACTTACAAAATATTCCTCCTTCCAACTTCTATTCTCCTTTCTATCACCCCTCTCCCTCTCTTTTCCACATTATTTATCATGGACACTTCTATATAACCCAACATATCGTGTCATGTCATATCCCCATATTCTCATATCGTGTATGTGCTTCCTAAATGCTTTTATAATATTGAGCAAAGGCTATAGTAAATTGAACAATTCAGTAGATATTACTTAATTATGATATTATTTAATTATTATATTATTTGGAGTGTCATACCATGTCTGTCATATAATTTGGAAAGTTGTATCAGCGTGTAGTGTCAATCTCTCCATCTTAAACATTAGGTAAGAATTCTCACAGGAAGATAAAGCACAAGTTTCTTGGCAATATACAAGCAGAGACAACAAACAGGAAGTTAAACCAGTGAAGTGTAAGGTTGCAACCAGTAACTATATTCAATTCAAACAGCTTATGAATACAGAAACAAAGAAAATCGCTCTAGACATGGCAGCAAGAAATGGCATCATCGTTAATCCAGGCAGAAATTGATAACGCTAAGGTATCAAACAGGTTTGTTAATGCAGGACCTTCAACAATTGATGCACAAGCGTAACCTGGAGTGTGTAAGTGTGTCAGGCATCGTATTTACTAAAAATTTCAAACCTCCACATCAAGTCAATTTTTAACATGAAAAATTAATTTTTAAGGGTTCTGGGAAGCATTCTCTTTGTTAGTTCCGAACATATTCAAAAAAAAAAATGAACTGTCATAGGAACGCCACTAAGAGATGCCTTAATAAAGATATTAAACATTCAAAATTGTACCTCTTGCTCTAGCTTGAATAAATGGCGATTGAAATGTTGCTGAAGCCTCTCATTAGCATAGTTTATGCAAAATTGTTCAAAGCTATTTCTCTGTGAAATTTTAACTGTTAGCAAAGTATGCTAATTCAAAGATATGCTAAGGCCAAAGTGCAAGTTCTACTTACTTCAAAGGACTCAAAACCATATATATCAAGAATGCTAATTGATCTTCCTGTTTGCCGCTTTCCTACTTCAAGCGACTTATTTATTTGTCCCACAATCCATTCAAATAAACCGGCATATAGTGACTTTGCCAAGGCATCCCTTGTGTCAATTGCCTGGTCAAACGAGAGAACAAATTATGACATTTAAATTAAGGTAAAACATAGACTTGACGTGAAAGTCAGGAATGATGGAGACCTGGGATAAAGTTAGTTTTTGAATAAAGAGTTCTTTCCTGACTATCATTTTGCGGGTTGACAGAGCTAACTTTAGGTCCTGGATTTCGCAACCAAGTAATTTCGCAACAGTATGTGCAGCTGAAACAATAACGCCGCCAAAAAGATGGGAGTGGTTAAAAGATCTTCAAATTGTTGCTTGATAAGAAAGTTCAAAAGCAGTAAATCTCATGTTTTAAATAAAGTTCTTTCAAAAACAGATGACTGCAGGACGTACATTTAAATCAAACCATAACCAAAAATCTAAATAAACATCCCATCAGCACAATAAGTACGCATTTTCCTTTCACTATGAACATGAGGTTCTACCCAAGTTAGGATAAAGGTTGAATACATGTTTTGCAATTTTAATGGGGCTAAAACTAATAACTACCAGTTAAAAAAGGAGAGTTGACAAAAGTATTAGTTATATTGTTCCAATAAATGGTGATATTGAGAAGGGCATCACTAGTAGAATTAAACTCGGGTGGCTAAATAAGTGCATATAAGACATTTTGTCATCCAGGAATACACTGAAGCATGAAGGAAAGTTTACAAAACAGCAATTATGACAGCATTGTTACATATGTCGAATTTGGGCACTAGAAATGGCTCTCCTACGTTTTTCATCGAAATCCATTAGAAGACTGATAAAACTTAGCCTTTCAAGAAATAAGAATATTGAGAAGGATTTATGGTGAGTATAGAAATGATAAAGAGTCAAAAACAAGGACCTTCACCTCAATACATCAAAGATATTAGAGGCATAGATCATAAGAAGTAATGTTAGAATTAACATTATATAGGTTGCATTGGACAGGAATAACTATCAAAAACACCCACAAAACCAACCTTAAATAGCTGGTTGATGATGATGACGAGACCTTATGAACACAACCACAGGTAAATAGATGGTCTAAGAAAAACAAAAATGAAGAAGCCTATATGTGTGACACAAGATAAATGCAATTAAAGATCTCTACAAAAAATATCTACAAGAACTAGTCCTTGAAACAATAAAATCTTAACAATCACGTATCAACACATGAATATTCATTAGGCATATAAAGAAATCAATCTTGAAGAAGGACATAAAAAGATGCTATTGCATGAAAATAGAGATTTTCAATAATAATAATAAATTAGAATAATTGTGTACTAAATTAAATCAACCACACATATAACAGATCTAACATTAAACAAGAAACATTCCAAACACAATATGCTAGATTTCAAAATACATTGATAAAAACAAAACATTATAGAATAAAAAGGTTCACAAAAGATAGGACAATCATCCAATCCCGATATAATGAAAGAGATTTATAATAAGTAAACTAACAAAAAAATAGAGAAAAATACGGAAGAGAACAAAGAAGAAGAGAAAAACATGGATGCTAGGACAATGGACTTAAACCATACACTCGCTCCTTGCGATCAAGCTTCAAACCAAAAGGAACGACATATTTGACTCCCGTTTCCTCGTCATGCGCTGGGTTGGATACTCTCCAAAGGCTAGCAAAGTCTCCAAGTAGTGAAATCTGAAATTCTCCCCAAATTCCGCTGAATTTCTCCCCAAAATCCAACCTAGATCACCTTCATAAAAGCGAAAAATTTATGTGAAAATTTGATCCATAAATCCCTAAGATCTCTTGAATTTGCCTTCAAATATTCAAGATTAGCCTTCATAACAATCTAGACAAATCTAAGCCACTAGATCAATCAAACAGAGCTAAATGGAAGGCTAAAACAAAGAGAGTGGGCGGGTGCTTCAAATAGGCTCTAAGTGGCGCACTTCAAGCAGGGGATTGCTCCAAACGGATGATAATGATTGATCCTGCCATGTGAATAGGAGCAGGCGAAACCTCTAGAATTGCACCATGTAACGGCTAGATCATAGTGGGAAAGCTTCCATCTAATGGCTTAGAGTAAATCCTGCTTCAATGGATAGGGCTTCACATGTAAGTGGCTAAATGAAAATACCGCTCTTAACTTATTTCTCAAAATTACAAAACCGCCTACTTTCATCAGCTCCAAATCCAAAAGATGTGAAGAAATTAAATTTGGTCTCTCCAATTGCATGTGTCATCTACAAAGGTCCAAAGCATTGTTTTTAACTCCTTTCAATATACATTTTGGGTCCAAAACAACTCCAAACAAACCCAAAAAATGTAGAACTTTCCACCACTTCATTGTAACAATTTTGTCTTTACATAAAACTTGATATTCCTCATGTAATACATAAAATCACTAAAGAAGATGCACCAAAAGCTATGATAAAATCTCAAAAAAATGAAATGAATAGAGATCAAAGTAATTCTCTTCCCCCAAAATAACTGATGTCGTAAATGCGAGTGATGTCTCAGATGCTCCCGCATCAAAAGGCCAATCACCAAGTTCGAAACCAAACAAATAAAACCATTCAAGCTATAACGGAGAAAATAAATAATCACACAAATAGGAATATGAATAAGATGCAAATCTTGACACAGTTCTCTAGGACAATAACATCCATAAAGACAATTGAAGTATATTTGGAAAACCAAAACCGGTAAAAATGACATTGACGGAGTTATATCCCCCATAAAGTGTGGGACCGGTGGGTGTGTGAAGGCAAAAGTTTCATAGCAGGGCAGATGAGATGAATTTTGCATTTAAAGAATTAGAAAGTCATCTGTAAATCCAATGCATCAGTCCAGGAAGTTCTCATCAACCTGATTTGAGATTTGACATTTGATGTATGCATTAAGTGGAAGGAGTGTTTGGTCATGTGGCAAGTCTAAAACTTGGCAGCACATAAACTTCCAATGGTACTCTTGATAATGAACTAATAATAACCTAACTCAACCAGCAGGTTTCTCCTACTAGTTATTAAATATCAGCAACACCATACATACCTTCTAATGGATGATGGACGCTCTTATGACCAAATGTCACTCACATTTATATCTATAGAGAAAAGAAACTCATCATGGATGTCAACAACAAACCCAGTTGTCACACTATTTCATTTTGGTTGTTATATCTAAAGTCATATCAGTAGTCTCTCGCTGTGATTTCGGGTTAACTTGTTCATACAAAAGACCAGCAATTTTTCCCAACAGTATGGCTAAAACAATGCACCCATTAAAACAAAAAGCTTTCAAGATACAATTTACTGACATTCATATGCCTACAACAACAACAAACCAAGCCTTTATACCACTAGGTGGGGTCAACTACATGAATCATTTGTTTCTATTACATTCTATCAAATAACAAATTCTTAGTTAGCTCCAAATATATAGAATCATTCCTTATAATTACTTATCGTGTCGTTTTTTGGCATTTTCCCTTTTTTTACATACGTAAGATCTAATAATCCAACTTTCCTTATTAGATCTTTTATAAGCATACGATTTATACATCCAAACTATCTAAGTAAACTCTCTTTAAGTTTATCTTTAATTACGATTACTCAAACTTTCTTACAGGTATATTCATTTTTCATCTTATCCTTTCACGTATATTCAGTCATCCACCTTAGTATCCTAATTTCTGTGACACTTATTTTATTTGTGTTTACTTTGTAGGTCAACATTCAGCACTATTAACATCACTGATCTTACAGCTATTCTATAACATTTAATTTTAACTTTAAATAAAACTCTTCTATCACACAATACATCAGATGCATTCTTCCATTTTATTCATTCTATTTAGTTCCTGCTAATAACATTACAATCTATTTCACTGCTATTTTATATCCAAAATATTTAAATTGTTTACTCTTCTTGATAACTTAATCAATTATCTCTCTATTACAAGTATTTCTATTTTGACTAAATTTACACTAAATTTACATTAAATATATTTAATTTTTGATCTACTAAGACGAAATCTTTAGGTCCTAATGTATTTCTTCATAACTCAAATTCCGCTTTAGCCTCTTCTTTAGTCTTATCAAAGAGAATAATATCATCCATAAAAATCATAAACCAAGATGCTTTTTTATCACACAATTCAGCACCATTAATATCACTAGTCTTACAGCTATTCTATAACATTTAGTTTTAACTTTAAATAAAACTTTTCTATCACACAATACGTCAAATGCCATTTTTCATTTTATCCATCCTATTTAGTTCCTGCTAATAACATTACGATCTATTTCACTGCTATTTTATATGTTTAATCCAAAATATTTAAATCATTTACTCTTCTTGATAACCTGATTATCAATTATCTCTTCACTATAAACATTTTTATCTTGACTAAATTTACACTAAATATATTTAATTTTTGACCTACTAAGACGAAACCTTTAGGTTTTAATGTATTCCTTCATAACTCAAATTTCGCTTTAGCCTCTTCTTTAATCTTATTAAAGAGAATAATATTATCCATAAAAATCATACACCAAGATGCTTTTTTTTAAATATATCTAATTAAAACCTCCATAATCAAGGGAAAGAGATATGGACTTAAAGCTGAACTTTGATGTAATCTGACTAGAATAGAAAAATTATTAGTTAAACCCTTCTGTGTCCAAACATATGTAACAGCCTTTTTATACATGTCCTGAATAACTAGTTATACTATTAATAATAATTTTTAAAGCAATAATGTTATCTCTATTCATCTTAACTTCTACTACATGATCCATCAAATTTTTATCAAGAATTATACCCACTCTATTCTAATTCTATTTTCAATAGAATACCAAAATTTGAAACCTAGGCTATCAATTTTTTGGCTTTCTTTCTCGTCCATTCTTTCCTAAAAACACAAAATATTAATCCCCTATGAAACATAATATTCACTAACTCCATTAACTTGCCTATCAAAGAGCCTATACCCCAAATCTCTAATCTTATCTTAATGTCTTAGACTAACTTTTTTACCCGCTTCAATCCATTATGTGAGAAACCCTGCTCACTTTTCATTACACCTGGGGGCCGATTTAACAGTCCTTGCACACTTTTCATTATATTTAAGTAATACAGCGCGCCGCTTCTAGGAAATACTCTGGCTTTGGCACAATTTCTTAAAGAATTCATGTCATATTTGTTTAACAAGTTTTCACTGATTATCAACTGTTTAACGCATCCCTCCGCATTTCACATCTAAGACTCAGGACCCGGCAACGGCATGTGACATTCATATGCCTATTGTTTCTACATTTTGGTGATAATCATGCAACATCATACTATCAAAAGCAAATAAGAAGATGCATTTTTGCAAATATTAATCAAAATTTAGTTAGCATTCTCTCTTTTTTTCTTGTCTTGTAGTAGCTCACCTTCATCTGCAATAACTTCAACATGGTTCTCATTGTCAATCACAGCAAAAGAGATGTTTCCCAACCATAGAACGGCAGCAAGCATTGCATATACATTATCTTGATCCAGTTGGCTGATGTGTACAACCTTCATAGCTGACTGAAAGAAGTTGGAACTTATTTTATATTATGTTTGATAAACAGAAAAAAAAAAAAAAAAAAGCATCCTGCGTGGTTTAATGTCTGATTCGCTACATTCAATAATAAATTAAGTACCATAACAAACCGAAACCTTTCCGCATCATTGACACCAGTAATAGAGAAGCAGTTGCTTTGCTTCAGATATTTGTATTCTTCCACACTCTTCAAATTCAGCTTCACTGTTACCAAAGCATCAGCATATTTAAGGATCACGATGCTGGGAGAATGTACATAAATAGTTTCAACAAGATTAAAAAAATTCATAATGAAATAGAGCAATAAACAAAAAATAAAGAAGCTTAAGGCAACTAGAGTGTTGCAGTGCAGGGCAATTCTACTTCATCAAAACAGAACTACTACTTTTATAAGTATAAAGTATACTGCTAGAAAGAAAGTACAAAAAAGCAAGTGTAGCCAAAAGTGAAATTTTCAAAATTTTGTTTGTTTGTTTTCAGTAAGATAGTGTGTGAAACAAGGACCATATGAGAAAGACTTACTAGTAATAACTTCACAATATAATCAAATAAAAGATAGTTTTAGATGATTTGATGCATATATTGGAATGAGGAGGAAGCACCAATGCAGGGAGCCCAGAGGATCTCGGAAAATGATACAATTAAAAGCTAACTAGGCCAGGTGTTTTTGGAGATTCAAGTACTAAAATCAACATCAAATGCAGATTAAAATAGGATTATTCTAGAAAACTTCTTTTTGCTGAAAATTTGAACCCAAGACTACTCCCTTGGAGACTGAAAGAAATGCCACCAAACCATAAAGGCTGTGGCTGATTCAAATAAACAATCTCTGCACTTTAATACAAAATTTAAATAGCAGTACTCAAACAAAAAGTGCACCAGATCGTTTCATGACAAAATTGGGCGTACCTTTCAGAGACTTTGAAGCACCAGCACAGAGTTGATAAAATATATGATAAGAACGTTCACCTGATGCACATTGGACAACTCTTGACTGCACATGCAAATAAATAATAATAGATAGATATTCCAATAAAATAACAAAAAAATAAATGTCAACAAAACAGGTACCTTTTCAAGTAAAACTGTCCAACATAACCATTTTTTTGCAAGGAACAAAATAAATACATATACTGGTCAGTCTAAGGAAAAAAAGGCAAACAAAGTAATTAGATTAGTTTAAAGTTAGTGAGTTTTGTTATTCTTACATGTTTGAATCTTAGCACCAGAAATTTTTCCACTTTGACTGAAATGAATCTCAATCAGCTTGCCCTGCAGAAGAATACCACACTGTCAGTAAAATTTTTTTATCAAGGACCATAACTTAGAGATCATCGAAATGAAAAGGTATAAAAATAACTCAATGCTTAAGAGGAAGTCATGACAATTAAGAAATATCAAAGATTACTACAGGTTGCCATGTGAGTACCCCAAACACGACAAAGAAAAGTTCCGTCTATGTTTTAAAGAAGTAGGAAGTATTAGGAATCTTACAAAGCGACTAGAGTTATCATTTCTTGCTGTTTTTGCATTTCCAAATGCCTCAAGTATTGGATTTGTTTGCAAAATTTCATATTCCATTCCACTACCTCCTCCAAGAGCAGCCAAATATTGCATTGCTATCTTTGCTGTTTCAGTTTTCCCTGCTCCGCTTTCGCCACTTGAAAAGAAGATTGACATCAGCAAAATTTGGTGGTGTCTAAGCAACTGTTGGCCAGTAGAATAGATGAGCTAAAACGTTCAGTTAGCATGTTATAACATAAGATGATACCACAATTCTAAATAAAAGTGGTCAACCCTTTTCTCAAACACCCTTTTGACAATCAAATAAATTTTAATATTTTATTGTATATCTGTATGTGTATGTATCTATAAGTGTTTGTCTGTGTCAGTATGTCGAGAGAGACAAATTAAATCCTTACATGATATTGAGATGCCCAAGGTACACAATCAAAATAGACATACAAAAAAGAACACAAAAAAAGAATCAAGTAAACTATAAAAAAGAAAAAAACAACCATTATTAGTTAAATGTCAAATGGTTCAGATTTTACCAACAAAAGAAAGAAAATCAACCTGGCAATAAGAAGAAACTATTAACAACATACCTTATAATTATGGATTGATTGACTTCATCTGAAAAAAGAAGATATGGTTAGAGGGCAAAGAACATCATTTAACAGAATGATAAGTACAAATTCACACATAAAACGAAGACCTCTTATCATTTCATGGATAGCAGTATCTGCAATTGCATAAACATGAGGAGTGTCAATAGATTTTCGTCTGTAAGCTTCAATATACTCATTTCCATATAGCTGGACTTCCTTAAAGGGATTGATGGCAACCAACACTGGCCCAGCTTTGGTCTAGAAGGCATTTAGAGAAAATTATTATAAGCACATACTCTTTAAAGAGAGACATTTTTAAGTGATCATACTCTCAAGACATAGAATAATCAAGCTAATATAAGATACCTACATAGATCAAGTCCCTTTCATATCTGTACCGCAAGTTGTACAACACGGATGGCTCATTTAAATAACTAAGTTGCATCAGATCATCCACCCCATCAAGGATTTCTGGGTTTGAAGGCAAAAGGTTCTCGATTTTCAACTTCACTACCTGAAAAAGAAATCATAAACTAAACTCAAAATGCTGTATGAAACACAAGTACATCTCAGGGTGTGACATCCAGTAGGACCAGTACTTATAATGCTTACTTTCCCATCTGGAAGAGAAATAACAGACTCTGGCCCTGAGGTTGATAATATCCTCCCCATCATCCATTCTCCATTCGGAAGCTGGCACCAGGCTTGAACCTTCTGAAACAATAAACTTCAACATGAAGGTCTTAAAAACAATACACAGTGTTTTCAAAAAAAAAAAACACACAGTAAGTTGAACACATCCAATTAAAGAATTCATATAACCCAGACAGGTTCCCTTCAAATATCCGTGCCCCGTTCTTAATGGTCAATCGATAACCATTTCCCAACAGTGATTTAATTGAAACACAACTAAGATATAAGCAAGGAAGTCACAACATAACTTACCTTCTTGGCACCATAAGAGCTGGTATCACTCCATCTTGAATCGATTCGCAACAAAAAATTCTCGGAAAAGCAAGAAGTAGATGAATCGGACGAACTCTCTTCGGCATGCGAAAGTCTGTCGTCACAACCAGTAGACATCGAACTGTAAGGAGAGTCATCTTTCACCATAAAGCCATCAACTTCCTCATCCACCGATGAGCGGACATTAGCAGCATCCTCTTCCATATACGCTGCTAGATCGCTCGCTTCCGCCATACGGCCGTCATCAACATCATCTGCTCCTTCGGCGACAGAAGCGAGTATAGCAGCGTCTTCCTTTTCTCCCAAGGCTGATCCGCCTGTGACTCTGAACCCGCTAGGCAATGATCGCGCAGACTGCAAAACAGGGCCAGAGCGAGCTTTCGCATTGTGCTTCTCCGACAGTGACTTTCTCTTGGCAGTCCCAGACGACTTCTCCGGGATAGCCTTCTTCCTCACAGGCGTAGCCCTCCGCCTCGCGAGCGCGAGCGCAGCGAGCTTCTCAGATGCCATCTTCTTCCGCGGCGACGGGCTTCCTGAGCCCGGCATTTCCACGGAAGCCATCAGATTCGCGTTACAATCCACTCCAAGCCGATCTAAAACCCTAGAATACCTACCGCAGTGCCTGCTGCTTTCCACTTTCGTCACTGCAAACGTCACGGATCCGAATCCCCAACCTTAAACCTCCCAAAAATTCAGAAAAATTCCATATAAAGCTAGAATTCGGCGAAGATCAAAACGCATCGATTGCACGTCAATCTACCCACAATCTCGGAATTAAATATCCTATATTCCTAATACTCACAAGAGATCTCAAATCAATGGGAAAAAAAAAAAAAGAAAGCCCCAGCACGCAGGGAGCGACGAACAAAAAGCGTATGATCTTAAAAACGGAGTACGATCTGGAAGAAACCCTAAAAAATTGCAGAGGTTGAGGAGAGAAAAGGAAGAGATTTGGGACGAGGAGGACAGAGAGGAAAAGTCCTCCGTCCACACTGTTGCCGCCACTTGATTCTCTCTTACTTCTTGAATTTTATAATTTCTACATTTTTACGTTTTTATATTTTAGTCCCTTATTTCCTTCATCAGTTGCACATAGATCCTACGTTTTTAATTTAAATTTATTTTGTAGAAAACTTCAATTCTCACTCCCACCTCAACTGTCTATTTCGCATCCAAGTCCATTATTAAAGATTTCATCGTATACATTAATATCATACGTGATTATTTTTTAATATAAGTTTTTTTAAATTTATATAATTTTATTTGTCATTAAAGACTTCAATATGATAAAAAAAAATCATCAAAACTTTATTATAACAGTCAAATTTCCTTACACACAAAAAGAATTTTATGTATTTCTCTTAATAATAGTGAGACTCCATTTCTAAAATACTCAATTAAATTAAATGAAAATAGTAAGACCTACATGCAATTATCCTATTTCATAACTTAAAAGCAATTAAACTTTTATTTTACATTATTGGTAGACAAAATGCCATTTTCAAGTAATAAAAAAACTCCATTTCAATTGTCTCCCACAAATTAATGATTAGATAATGACTATTCTATCACAATTTAATAGTTATATATCATATGAAATAAAAGTTATTTTTTATATTAAATTTTGAATAAAATATAAAATAAAATAATATATTATATTAAAGACAAAAAAATTGTGAAATTAAGTAATTTTTACTATCAACATTTGTGTATGATAAAAATAAAATTTTTTATTATTTATAATTTGTATTAATTGTGATTAATAAATATGATTTCTTTTAATGTAGTTTTGAATAAAAACTTATAATACCAATAAGGCCCTCTTTGATTCGTAGAAAAAAAAAACTCTTTTAGTCATGACAAAAGAATTTTAATTTAGTTTAAATTTCACATCTCACAAAAAATTTCAATAATGATTAATCACTTTACTTCATATCCAATAAAATTTTTAATATAATTAACTTTATTTCATATTATACATATTTTTTTAAAAAAAATAAAAAAACATCTAAATCATATCTTTTATTCTCCTACTAAACAGGCTTAAATTTGGCTATCAAGTCGCCTCTACTGTAGTTTAAATTACATTAAAGTCCTCAATGTGTACATTAGTTCTTTCAGTGATACTGTCATTAAAGCCTTTATAACACTAATTTATTCAATTTTCTAATTTGAGAAGAGCGTCCAAATTAATATCTAACGCTCCTAAAAATAAGAAAAAATTAATACATATATGAGACTTAAATGACATGTTATAGACCAATGAAAAAATATATGTATTTAGTGTAACGCTCGTAACTGAAATAGTGAAGAATGATCATCGAATGATGTTTCATAAGAACGAAAAGCATCAATACAATAAATAACTCCTAGTAGATTTTTAAGTTTAGCAAGAGAGACACATAAATGTCAAAAAAGAGGGGGGAACTATATAAATAATAGAGTCCTATTACACATATTTAATAACTAACTATAATTTAAGGCTTAAATTTACTGAATTATCTATCAAATTAAAATTTTAATCTACTAGATAATTCAGTAAATTTAAAAAATAAACTATAATTATTAATTTATTGATTAGATATTAAAAATATATAGAAATTTCTAAATAATAATTGACCTTAAGTAGTATGTGTTTTTGGGGAGTACAATAGTGAGTCCAAATATGAAAAATTTGTTGTATGAAAAAATTATAATAAGACAGCTCTACATAGGAGTCACAAGATTTGCGTTATATTTGGTCTCAAAAAAAGGACTTCTCCGAAATATATTTTAAACTATGGGATCAGAATTAATTTTACTAAAAAAATGAGATAATTACCTACATACCACACAATTTAGTTTGATTTATGACTTACCCATTCATTCTTAATTAATTATATTATGTACACTCAAATCATTACAAAATCTTACATATACACATTTGAGTTAAAACTTAATCAAAATCTATTTGAAAAAAAATATTCTGTTAGTAAATTATTAAAATTATATTTTTACTCTTAATGATATATATTTTTATTTTCCTCAATACCACACTAAAGCGCTGATTTGTCTTAAAATCAATTCACATCGCAGATGTCTTCTTCCTTTGTTGTCACCTAAACATTAAGATTTTAGGATTTGCACTCAAAATATATTTAAATATCCTTAAAATAATATGACGATCGACTCAGTTTTTTTGTAATTTAATTATAGTTAGGTTATTGAAAAATTATAATTACTCATTATAATAGAAATAAATTAAAATATATGTATGTAAAATTTTATAATATTTTGAGTGTGTATATCGTAATTAACTAAGAATGGATGGGTTAGACATAAATAAAATTAAATTACGTGGAATGTAGTTAATTATCTTAAAAAATTTAGGATTTGTTATGTTATTTTTAAAATGCATCGAGCCTTTTCACCCGCACAGTACCAAATGACAAACGACACGTGGCAATTGCATAACCTAGCGGTGGAAAGATGTGTGTGAAAGCCCGTCAGACGCTCATGGTGTCAAGTCGCGTGCATCGAGAGTACATAATGATTGCAGCGTAATGTCAGCTTTGGTCCAAATTAAATTACATTAACAACCCCTTTTAAATATCATGTTTATAGCAAGTCCATAATATGATATTATATGAAAGAATATTAATTTTGTAATTTCACCATAACCAGCATGTAGAAATTGCATACAGGTCTCTCTGATTTAAATTTGAATCATAAAAAGCCCAGATTAGCAAGAAGTTTGACATACATAAAATCATTGACCTTCGCTAGGTTCCAACATCATGCACTGTTTTTAAGTAAAATCACATCTTACAAAATGAAACTAATGAGAAAATTAGAAGAAAAAATCGAGCAAAAAAATATTTATGCTCGTAAAACTTGAATATACAAGGAAAAAAATTATAATACAAAACTTGATCGTTGTAAGTATACTATAAAAATATTTCGAATACAAGATGAGATACATTAATAGAAAAAATAAATAATTGTTAAAAAAAAAATACAAAATAGGAAGACGAATAAGTGAGCATTTTATTGAAATATGATTGCAATCATTTTATTGAAATTTGATATTATTTTTGATAGAAATCGAACGTTTATCGTATACGTACTATTGACATAGGACAATTTATGACAATAATTATACATATATTTTTGTTATTTAACAAGTAAATATATATATATATATTTAATAAGAAAAGTGTCTTTGTAATTAATATAAATAATATTAAAAATTACAAGAACAAGTTTCCTTATCACTAGAAAAATTTTAGCAATAATACTTTGTAATTATTACTAAATAAAATTTTGGTAATAAATAATTTCTTATATATACATATATCATTTTGAAGTATTTCCTAATTTCTTACTAATTATAAAAAAACTCTAAATACTATAACATCATTATAAAATATAAATCTTGATAAACACAAAAAGTAAAATTACACTCTTCATAAATTTCTCAATCATATAAAAATTGAAATAATAATGTATAATACAAAAATAATATGCATTTTATTTATTACAAAATATAAATAATGAGGAGACTTATAGTTTTTTATTAATATCAAATTTTAGTTAACACAGAAGAGACTCAACAAAAAATTATTTCCCTTATTAAATAAGATTAACAAAGAAATTTTATCATATTAATAATATTAATTTGTAAATTTCTTGTAATGGGAATAGAATAGGAAAATAAACGAATAGCTAGATATCACGAGTTAAATATCTAGACCCGGCTTGCATCACCCAAATCAATTGTTGATTCTCGTGCGAGATAACATATATCTTCACTCTTAACTTCAAGTCTACTAAAATTTAATTTATTTTGAATTATTATTTTATAGCATGTGTGGAATAATATTTAATATATAATACAAATCTAACATTAGAAACTTAATTATGATAAATAAAAAAAGAACAACATGAGGAACTCAATTACAATTTATCATAAGGGTAAACCTCAAAACAAACATTTGTCGTGATAAATAGCTTAGACAAAGAAGGGAAAAAAATTTTAAAAATATAAACAACGAGAAAAATAAATTTAAACCGTAAAACTAAATTTCAAAAAAAATTAATTTAAAATTTTGACACTAATACACAATATAACGTGTTTTTTTATAATTCGAACACGAATAGCTTTAATCTTCAATTACAACTAATACTAATCTCATATAAAACAATAATAATACTATTACTACAAAAATAATAATAAATTGCATTTGAGCACAGCTATTTTGAGTCTCATCACATTTTGGTCTACCTATTTTCAAAAAAACTCAATTTACTCACTTTGTCACAGAACTGTTCTCATATGTTGACCAGTCAAAAATTCTCAAATTTAAATTTATAAAAGACTTGTTCATCGTGTTTATCAACTATTTATAATAATTTTTATTAAAAAACTGCTATATAATAATAGAATAAAAAAAACTAACTACAGGTATAAGTAATAGTATAACGGTAGCATAAAAAATATAATAGTAAAAATATTTTTAATGGTGAAAATTGTAAATATATTTAAAAAAGACACGTACGTTTGACCATTTTAAAAGGAATTAATTGTTAATGATCTATTAAATTAGTGGAGTTTTCTTTTAAAAAAAAAGAGGACCATGGTGTGATTTTTTTACTAGCAATCAAATTTTATTGAAATTTTACATTTCACTTAGATATTTCAAATACTATGTATATTAAATCAATTTTTTTGTAATATTACATATTTTATTTAGACTCGCCCAAATTCACATTTTTTTATTTTTTATAGTAAATATTTTAAAACTTACGTCTTACATGACTTCTAAATATATTATATTTAATATAATTTATAATTTTAGATTTGAATATAATACATACAATTTTTTAAATAATTTGTTTAGAATACATAATTTTAGTAGAATTTAGTCTCTATATTTAAATTTTTATTTTTTTAATAAAAGGGATCGTGGTGAAATAAAGACTTAGTGGTGATAGTTGTTGTTAAAATGGACCATAGTGTTTACTACTCTCAAAATTGGAGAACCAAATGGTTATTTTTCAAAGTAAAAATATTTTTATGAAGAGATTAGTTTGCAAATATCGAATTTGTTTACGACTGAACGGAAAATTTACGCACGATGGCATTTATTATTATATTATTGGAGATCAAATATCGGATTTCGGGTTTCTCAAAAAAATCAATCAGGTTTCGGGCCGATATGATTGTTTTTCGCTGTGAAATTTCGGGAAATCACAGTTGGCAGAATTACTTATTACTAATTAATTAATTATCATTAAATAATTATTAGTAAACAGATTCCCGAGTTCCAACATTCGTGCAAAAACTCAACCGTAATTATATTTTTTTTATAATTTTTTTATTATATATTAAAATAAATTATTCATAAATTATATTAAAATCTTTTGCCAAAATAAAAGGTTATTATTAGTGTTAGAATATTTTTCCAATTTTAATGTTTGATTCTAGAGTTGCCTTCGGCCGTATTAATTTGGTTCAACGGTAGATTCAAAGTTGTATTAAATTTTTAAATAATTTTGAGATAATAACGTACTAACGATGAATTTATATTTGTGAGAGCTTTTAAGATTACAGTTGAACATCCAAAATGAACGCTTGTAGAAAAACTTATGTCTGTTTTAGTAAGCAGATGTGAAGGTAGCTTAGCAAGCAGGTCAGTTTGTCGAGTCAACACATACAGGTCCAGTAACCTTCTCGATATTCTAGTGCTATGTATTCTCATCAGCCTTATCCCAGAATCGACGATTCTCATTCATGTGATTTCTTAATTGAAAACTCCATCCTGGGATTCAATTTCAGATCAAGAATTTTTTTTTGATTTACCAACTTGATGAAGAATTTTTCTTTGATTTGCTAACTTTATCGAAAATACTATTTTTCGAAATCCTTCTTGTCAATGCTGATAACCTTAAAAAAATATCTTCAAGTTTCGATGAGCCTTCTTGACCTCTCATCTTCCTCTATCGTTGTAAGTAGAGACGAATCCACCTCTGCATGAAGGGGTGCAATTGCACTACTGAATTCTTTATAAATTAATTATATATTATATATGATATAATAATATAATTAATTAATTAATTATGTATTATATTCAGTATTGTATCATACTACCCTACTGCTTCTCTTTAATCAGTTGGCCCGACAATTTTCTCTAAAATAAAATCCTAATCATCAGCTAGAGCCGCCTCTGTCGATTCTCATTCATCCTCGCACCTCCTTCCAGCAACTGCTAGCCTTACTTGTCCCGTGATTTGAGATCTCGGCTCTGCCACTTGTTGTAAGAAGTGATAACACTGATCGGAATTCAACAACAGTCCCACACATATTCATCATTCTCCATCTCTCTCTCTCTCTTCAATTGTATTTACATGCACAAATATTTCTTTTTTTTCTCTTCTTAAAAGGAATAATGCTTGAGTTCAATGAATGATATTCAGCATGTGGTTGGAAGAGCAACCTTCAAAGCAATCTCTCTCTATCTCTACCTCTTTCTCTCTCTATCTCTACCCTTTTCTCTCTTTCTCTCTCTATCTCTTCATCTTTCTCTCTCTTGCATGTGGTTTGGAGAGAAAGAGGCCATGATCTGTCCCAATTTGCCTACAAAAGAAGTGTGGTGTGCAGTCCTAAAAATTATTTTAATATTATTTAATTATTAAAATCAAAGTGATGGTCCATAGGATTGCAAATCATGAAGAGAGCTTAATTTCAACAGACTACTTAGATTTAAGCCCTGTTTGACGTGAGGATCAAAATAGTATTAGTTTAAAAAAAAATAACAATAATAATAAATAAATTTTTTTAATCATTCTTCACAAATTCTAATAAAAAAAATATTATTTTACCTCATATATTCAATAATTTTCAATAAAAAATCTATTTTATTTCACATCCTAGACCAAAATAGTCGATTATAATTTTTTAGTCTAAAATGTGAAATAAAGTAGATATTTTTATTGAAAATTATTAAGTATATTATCTTATATTAAAATTTATGTAAAATGATTAAAAAAAATTATTTATTATTATTATTGTTATTTTTTAAATTAATACTATTTAAGTTCTCATACCAAACAGGACCTTACTTTGAGAAGATCAAGTTTTTTTAGATTAATGGCTATTATAATAGAAATATTTATTTACATATTATCTCAAACTAGAGAATTAATCTAGTTAGTTTAGAAATTAAAAAGGATTCAGCTAAATTTTAAGCTCAAACTTAACAAATTAATTATTACTTCTCAAATTTGAAAATGTCGGTATTTCTATCCTGTCAACATCCGCGATGTTATTCAAATGAATCGATTGAGCAAAAATAATGTTAGCCCCATGGCTCATGTAAAATGTGCCGCAATTTCTTAAATAAAATATGAATTGTTTAACAAATCCCGGCGCTCGATAAATTCTCATTCATGTTCATTTGTCTAATTTAATGAACAATCTTGAATATAAATATCAACGTTAGATTCATTCGTATATATTTATGAACAATACATGTGAAAACTTTGAATAAGCCGCTTAAAAACTTGATAAGCAACTAAATAAACCAGCGAAAATTAAACATTTGCTATCAGTTTAATCGATGGCTCGATAAAATTAGATTGATATTGTTTTAAGCGTCGTTATATAGTTTTTAATCTCGAATATAATTTGATGTCCTTATGCACAAACAACAGACTATTAATTCATTTAAATAAGTTGAATTGTTCGTTTAATGATCATGATTATTGAGCTTAATATAAGCATGTTTAGATAGTATGATAGATAGTTCAACATTAAGCTTAGCATGTAATAAACTCGAGATTCAAATTTGAGCTCGGAGGGAGCTAGATTTAAGACTAACGTAAGAATTAGAGCCCCCTCTTTCGTTAACGAACTAAACTTTAACATAATTTTCGACGAGCTTGAAACACGAGCACAGTCACGTTCACCCCAACTTTGCTCATTCGCGTCGTATACATATTAGGATAATTGAACTGATCAAGCTAATTAAGTCGAGCTCGGTTATGTTCATACTCAATCTTGTTCAAGTATTTTCGTTCTAGCTCGATCCGTTTACGAGAAGAAGCACTTGATCTCGATTCTTGAATAATTAAACTCATGCGTGAATAATTTCATTTAACGAAATTTATTAAAATCAAAACTTAAAATAATGAATGAAATTAACAATATTGTTCTAATAATCAGATTTCAAGATATTATTATAAGTTTACATCATCAAATATATATTATGTGCCAGATCACGTGAGTATATTCATAATTATTCTATGCAATGTTCATGAATTTGATTATGTTTATTTACGAGTTGAGTTTCATGAACTTGACGAGCAAAAATGAATTATTTTATCGAGCCAAATGTTAAGATATCACAATCAAATTTTATTATATCGATATATTTTCTATTATCACAATTTATACAGATTTATGATTTATTCTAAATGGTTAGAGCTGCAAATACATGGGCCTTAAACAGGCCCAGGCCCACTTTGTGGCAAATGGCAGACCGGAATTTGATTCGACTTTAAATGAAACATAAGTCTCCTAAAAATTTTTCGGATCAAGTTCTTCGACTAAATTAAACCAAACACAAGTTTCAATTTTTAGTAGAAAAGTTGATCGTCACAACTTGAAATCGTTGATGACTCACGAGATTTTACCTCAAAAACCTTCGATCCAAGTGGTTAATTACAAAGTATTTATTACTAGAATCAAATTTGAAATATTTTTTAAGTAGACGGCATGTTCCTCTCGCTAAAGCTAATTTATCTATTGATTAACAAACACAACTTTGATAGAGAAGTAAATACATAGTATAAAAATGTTCAAAATTGAGCTTAAAATACAGGAAAAAATCTTCGATATTTTATTTTTTTAGTGGTAGAATCAAATATTAGGTTTAATATACCTCAAGTGTCATCTAGCCTAATCTCCATTATTTCTAGTTAAAGAGTAATATTATTAAAATATTATACGTAACAAAAAACTTAAACTTAACTGTTGTATAATTTTTTAAATAGGCCTCAGTGGTTCAATTATGCCACGATAAATCGAAGAAATAATAATAACAAAAGAATAATGTAGCTACAAGAAATCAAATTTACATATTTTAGAGGAATCATCCCCTTTCTACGGGAAAAGCTAAATATTATATAGAACAATGAATAGAAAAAGAACTTTATACCAAATAGTTAGTCGATTTAATTGCTCTTAGAGCCTGCAAGATTGCTTTAGTTTTCTACGAAATCATCTTTGTAGCTAACTCGAAAAAATTGAGAGAGAGAGAACGCTACAAAAATCCCGAGTTGAAACTCGAACAAGCAGCATGCAATGCTAGCAAATCTCTTGAGCTATTCAAATGTAACAGAAGATTTCTTTCATATAATCTGCTCAATTCAACATAAGTGATCCCCCTTGAACAGGAGAATCACATGAGTGATTTAATTCAAATTCTTCTAAGTTGTAAGCTAGCCATAGGATAAAATAAATGCATCATGGGCTTTCTTAATGGGCCAAAGCCCACTAAATTTGATTAAGCCTGCTGGCTTATCAATTTAATGTCGTCAAATTTTATTCGACATAGTACATACTTTATAAAAAAAATTTCCACTCAAGTTTAAATTTAATATTGTTAATTAAAATTAATTTTTACAAAACAAATGAGCCCATAATATTTTATCAAAATGAAGATATTGAGTAGCGAAATGTATTAAACAGTACACATCGTCAAGTGAAGGGGTGAATCGAGAGCAAAATAATTGCATGCATCCGACTGTTTGACAGTTGAAAGTTTATTACGTAAAATAAAGTTTGAGAAATATTCATAAGTTTAAATAAGTATATAAGTAAATTTAAATTTTTTAAGATTGAAGAACAAATATGATTTTTTTTTTTATAAATTATTAAATTCTTGGCAATGATGAGGGCAAGTTGGTAACTTTCTTGCCGTCCAACTGCCAACGGCCAACTGGCCCAAAGACCTGCTTAATTGATTATTGTGTGAGCCCCCACGCAACGCTTTTTTTCTCTTGCGCTCAGCGTACAAAGCGCACAGCGTGTAGCCTCATAGTAATCCGTTATTTGTAGATAATTAGTGAGATTTAAGGGTGCATTTTTTAGTGAGATTTATTATAATCAGATTAAGCTAGCCTCAAAAAATAATATTTTTATTTTAAAAATAATTTCTAATCTGAAATATAATTAAAAATTAATTATATATATAATGTAAAAAATAATTATCTTTTTTTGATAGTAAAAATATGATTATCTTAATATATGTGCAGTTTGTAAGAAAATTTAATTTTAATTTTAAAAACATGTATGATAAAAAATATTATTATATTTTGATTTTGAGTTTTATGTATTTCAGGTAAAAGTTAATAACAATATTATTATTATTATTTTAGAATACTCACACCACCTGGATGACATATAGGATTTAAGTATAAACTAATAATTTAAATTTTAAATAAACATGTTGACAGAGAGAGATGAAGTTTTGAGAATTAGCGGCACACAACGTTTCTAACTCAGAATGCTAGTGCAGAGGATATAAGAATTATCCAAAGGAACACATAAAGATGTAAGGTAGTTCAAGGATAGCTTCCCCTATGTCTACTTGGGAGCCAGGGAAAAAAATTTCACTACATCTTAAAAAGGATTTAGTTAGAAGACCAATATAAGAAAAAGAATCTAAGCTTATTGATAATGATGATCATGTCTCTTCTTTTTGGAGCTCCGTCCAAAGGTATTTATAAAATGAGCTAAGACGGTGCTCAGCTGGTTCCAGGTAAAAACACTGTGACTGTCGAGTCTAGGGAGACCATTGTAATTGTCAGTTCCAGGGAGACTATTATAACTTGTCAGTGTCAGGGAGAAACACTGTAACTATCGGCTTTAAGGAGACTATTGATGATGTCAGATTCAGAGAGAAACATTGTAAATGTCAACTGCAGGGTGACCATTGATGATATTGAGAAAAGGACATATGAATTCCTGTTTTGTTAAGCCGTTGGAACTAAATGACAGGCTATTGATGATCAGGAACCTACAACTCCTAGTTATCCTATAGTGCAAAGGATTCAGCATTAGGAATTATGCAAATAGGATGCTAATGTGGCAGTCTCCACTAGGCTGAGGGACGATGATAGTTGTGGATGACCAAATAACGGGACCAATATAACTGGCAGGAAGCAATATATCGCTTCCGATGATTTGATATCTCTGTAAAAACAAGGATAAATATGATTAATCAAATATCATAACTGATAGAGCAAATATCGTGCACGATTACAGGTAAACATAATTTGAAAAGCCTTTAGGTGCTACTTGTACGGCTGAGATTCAATGCTAAATTTAGGTGTAAACAAAATACTACTGGCTTCCTTTCACAAAATGAAAAAATAAAATAAAAGGAGTACTACTCCCTTTACAATAAGAAAATTGAACTAAACAAGAAACTCCCACCATCTTCAAGAAAATCAGGGACTTGGATGAAAAAAATGAATACCATACAGAAGAGATTTGCTGCACCAATAGTTTGGATCCTATATTGCTTTCATTTCTATGCCAAATAACAAAAACAAGCATTCCTTTCAGTAACCCAAAACACAAAAGCTTGCCTCCCAATAGGAATCCTGGGACTTGAAAGCAAAAAAGTCCAGAAAAGAACTTAGGAGGCATTTGGTTCGTTATCTTGGTATGTTATGTAATTCAGATATCATGTCATCTATATGTCATTTTTTAACTAATAATTTTATAATTTTATAGAAGATTATTTATAGATATCATTAAACTAAATAATTGCTTTCTCTAAATAACATAACATAACATAAAGATAATACTGAACCAAATATTTCCTTAGAGACTTGAACCTGAACCAAAGTAAAAGAATCAGGAGGAGATAAAGAAATCTTCTTTAAGCAAAGCCTGCAAAACTGAAAAATCAAACAGATCATTTTGAACAAAACCTGCAGAAACTGAAATGAGAAAATGAAGCAATCAAAACTAAATAAATGCACAATAAGTACAAAAGGTAAACAAGATATCTCTCTTAAATTCTTCTCATATACTATACATTTCTTCAAACCAAATAAAGCTGAGAGAATTTCAGCAAAAAGGGCATCATCACAATTAAACAAGCAGTTTCAACTATAAATAAAATAACCATTGTTGTCTCTAATAACACCATCCCCAGCTGCATTTCGATTACAAAAATCCCCATCTAATTTCAGTTTAACATAACCATCATCATGCTTAACCCAAGCAACACTAATAACCTTGGTTTGCTGAAGAGAAATATTCTTAGTTTTTAATAACTTTGAAAAGTGAGAAATATCTTTCAACTGCCAAGCCTTGTATGGAAACGAAGAATTCTGTATACAAATAAGAGAAGAAATACTAGCAATGATCTGATCCGTATCAGTTCTAATATCTCTAAATCTAACTCGAGCATGTAAACAACATAATATTGATAAAAATACACTCATTCTCGGACAGTTGAGAGTGTTTCTTCCAAACATAAAGTGATCCTCCAAATTGTACATATCAGCAAAAATGAAATCAAACCACTGCAAAATGATGTTCCAAACTTTTCTAGCATGATCACATTACCATATAATATGATAAATAGTTTCCTCTTCGCCACACATCCCCAAACACATTTGGAAGCAAACTGGAAACCTTTTTCCTTAAGCTTATTATCAGTAGGAGGAAAATTGGTAATTGCTTGCCAAACGGAGAAAAAAATTTTATGCAGATAATTTTGTTGCCAAACATATTTCAAAATATGTTTCTCCTCCTTCCTACATCTAAAATTATTCAATGTATCATTGAAAAAAAAACTTCCATTAACAAAAAGATCTCATTATCATTTTATCTGCATTATGAAAGGGGATATCAAAAATATCCTTACCAATTTGATTAGGCAAACATTGTGTAATTTTAGCAGCACTTCATCTGCCATTATCATTTAAATACTAGGAAATAGACCTCTCTCTCTCTCACTAGGATCTTTAAAATGAGAAATGTTCATATTACTCTAATTATCAAACTAAAAAGAAATATTCTCCTGCCAATAATCCACTTTAGATGAGGCTCTGCTAGAGATCTAGCATGAATAAGCCTTTTAAGACCTGGAGAGCTGAAGCTAGTGATAGTCATATATATTTATGGGATGAATTCTCTTAGCATATTTCCTTTTAACAAATTCAGCTCTAAAAGAGATCTCCTCTCTATACTTCTACTAAAGCAAATTGAATGTTCTAAAACCTTCTAATACAATGGCCACCTTCATCAACAAGATAAGAATCATCGTCCCATCTTGCTCAATGAAAACACCTCTTATTATAATTATTAGACCAAAAAAACTCAGGAAACAATCTCTCCAAAGAATTCACAATAGTTTTAATGTAATTATTATTATTATAAGAATATGATTAATTTCAATTAGACAGATCAACATGCCATGCCAAGTATATTGATGAAGGATAACAAAGTAAGTGGAACTAATGTGCAATTCACTTTAATTTGAGAGAATCTACCAAAAAAAAATAATGGAACATCCTCATTCTCCAACCATGACATTTTTTTTAGGCACTTACTCCTAAAGGTTCCTTTTTTTTAATAAGCATTGACAAAAAAGCCTATCACAATTTATTGAAAAAAAAAAGGCTACCACAAACTTAATTAAAGCATATTTAGTGGGCAAAAAATTGCACACAGATCCCTAAAAGAATAGCTTTATTTTAATTAGATACAATCTTCAAAATCATTTTATCGAACACTTATGAGAACAACTAAATGAATTGCTAATATAATTTAATGCGTTGGTTCAAGCTAATTAGATATTAGTTGGAGCTTTTTGGACCTTTTTGTAAAGGGTCTTAATCTTAAGAGCGTATTAGCAAGTAAAAAATCTCAAGTATCTATAATGAAAATTTGAAGTATAGAATCTAAACAGGATAATTCAAAATTTTTTGACTTACAAGTAAGGAGTAATCAAAGCCTACAACCATTTTCTCTGCTAATTTTATGGTCGTTTTTAGATTCATTCCATTCTTGAGGTTTTGCTACCTTTGTGTTGCTTTCTTGTAAATGAAAGAGAACAAGTGTAACTTCATTTTCTATATTGATTCACATTTTGGTTTATTAAATATTAATTAAAAATCTTTGGACTTTTTTGCAAGGCATCTTAATCTCAAAGGCCTATAAACAAGAGAGAAAACATAAAGATAAGAGGGCCCACAACTATTGATTACTATTTGAAGTTGAGGATCTTAAAATAATATGATTCAAATTTTTGAAACCTGTAAGTAATGCATCAACAAACTATAGAATCTGAATATAATTTACCTAATTACTTAACTCAGTAATATTTTTTGAGAAATGCTTTGAATTCTCATAAATGATCCTAAATTTTAAATCCAATTAGGATTCTTATGTGTCACCTATGTGGCAATGGTGCCACATAGACAAAACTAATTTTTTTTACTTACGTGACACTATTTCTACGTAAGAATCCTAATTAGATTTATAGTACATTTATATTTACTTCAATGAAATAAAATAAGGTTGAAATGAAATTATCATTCAATGAAAATAGAATTATCATTTCATTGGGGAATTATCATTTCAAGAAGAATAAAATGACAATTTATTTACTTACTTGATTGAAATAGAATGTAGAAAAACAAGTGAATGAAAAAAAAACTAATATACCCATGAATATAATTTAATAAAATTTTATATTATTTATTATTATTAGATTTCATTTTATACAAATAATTAGATTAATGAAATTTATATAAATATATATGTACATGTAATATACATATATATATTTACATGTAAATTTGTATGCACATGAATAAAAGTAATTTTAGAATAATATTTTTGCCCACAAAAAATAATCGAGGAACAGTAATTTCTTGACTTAATGGAATGAATAATTATTTCATGAAAAGTGAAATAAAGGTTCCTATGAATTAACAATTTTACTAAAATGAACATGAAAGTAGCTATTCCATAAAAAATAATAGTGAAATGTAATAGTCATTCTATCCAATTAAATATACACTAAAACTTTTGAGTCATTTATTAAAGATGTGTTACATAACTCATACTTTTAATGTAACACTAAAACCAATTTTGTAAAATTTGTCTCAAATTGAGAACAAACATACTATCTGATTTTAAGTAGAATCAATCAAATTGACAATGAAATTGATAAGCATTATTATTTTAGAAATTCAAAAATATAATAGCTTTATAATATTGATTATATTATAAAATATACACAATATTAAATTAAGTCATACAACTATTGCATTGGCATAAAAAAAAATAACATAGAAATGAACTGATTCATACCATTAAACTGATTTGAATCAATCTGATTACGATCTGATTTTGACGTCCAATCAGATTAGAAAGCGAGTTGAACCTCGGTTTAACTAATCAGATCGGTTGGATCCGCCGGTCCGATTTGGGTTGTACAACATTGATTGAACCTAATTGTTAAACAAATGTGTTATCAAAAAAAAATGTTGAACAAATGAAATATTTGAAAAGTTTTTTTTTATTTTATGGAGGAATGTTTGAAAGGTTGGTACCTTGATGAAATGAAAACTCAATCTTAAGATCTATGTGGAATTGACCCTTTCTCTTTCTTATCTCTTCGTTCTTTCCACTGACACTGTTCTCCTTTTTATAAAAATGGCAGAAACCCGAAAATCCCCCTCCACTACTAAGTTCTCTCACACCATGGCGGCCATCTCAGCCCCCTTCCTTCTCCTTCTCGTAACCCTAACCCTAACTCCACATCAAGGTGTCGCCGGCTTCGAAGAGAAGAAAACATATATCTTCCGCGTCAATCACCGGTTGAAGCCTTCAATTTTCCCCACCCACGAACACTGGTACGCATCCTCATCCTTCGCCGGCGGCGACGGCAGCGGCGCTCTCGTCCACACCTACTCCACCGTCTTCCACGGCTTCTCCGCCTCTCTATCAGCCGACCGCGCCGGCGAGCTTTCGCGCCACCCCGCCGTCCTCGCCGTCTTCGAGGACCGCCTGCGCCTCCTGCACACAACTCGCTCCCCCCAGTTCATCGGCCTCCGCAACCAGCAGGGCCTTTGGTCCTTCTCCGACTACGGCGCCGACGTCATCGTTGGCGTCCTCGACACCGGCGTCTGGCCGGAGCGCCGCTCCTTCTCCGATCTCAACATTGGCCCCGTCCCTCCCCGCTGGCGTGGTGCCTGCGAGCCCGGCCCCTCCTTCCCCGCTTCTCTCTGCAACCGCAAGCTCGTCGGCGCGCGATTCTTTAGCAGAGGCCACGACGCGGCTGCAGCGGCCGCCGGCGGCATCGGTGGCATCAATGAGACTGTGGAGTTCCGCTCCGCTCGCGACGCCGACGGCCACGGCACCCACACCGCCTCCACCGCTGCCGGCCGCCACGTGTTCGGCGCCAGCATGGCCGGCTACGCGAAGGGCATCGCCAAGGGCGTCGCCCCCAAGGCGCGCGTCGCTGTCTACAAGGTTTGCTGGAAGGGCTCTGGCTGCCTTGACTCTGACATCCTCGCCGGATTCGACCGTGCTGTCGCCGACGGCGTCGACGTCATCTCAGTCTCCATCGGCGGCGGCGACGGCGTATCCTCTCCTTACTATCTGGACCCCATCGCCATCGGCTCGTTTGGCGCCGTCTCCCGCGGCGTCTTCGTCGCAACCTCGGCCGGCAACGACGGTCCCCCTGCAATGTCGGTAACCAATCTGGCCCCCTGGCTCACCACTGTCGGTGCCGGCACCATCGACCGGACCTTCCCTGCTGACATCGTCCTTGGCGATGGCCGGCGTCTCTACGGTGTGTCCCTCTACTCCGGTAAGCTCCTCACCGGAATGTACCCGTTAGTCTACCCCGGGAAGTCCGGCGGCCTCCCCGCCTCCCTTTGTATGGAGAATTCTCTCGATCCTAAACTAGTCAGGGGGAAAATCGTCGTCTGCGACAGGGGAAGCAGCCCGCGAGTTGCTAAAGGCGTCGTCGTCCGCGACGCTGGCGGCGCCGCCATGATCCTCGCGAACGGAATCTCCAACGGCGAAGGCCTCGTAGGCGACGCGCACGTCCTCCCTGCTTGTGCCGTCGGCTCCGGCGAAGGCGACGCCCTAAAATCCTACATCGCTATGTCCTCGAATCCCACAGCCACCATGGTCTTCAAGGGGACCGTCGTCGGCGTTAAGCCGGCCCCCGTCGTCGCTTCCTTCTCGGCCCGAGGCCCCAACGGCCTGACGCCGGAGATCCTAAAACCGGATCTGATCGCCCCCGGCGTCAATATCCTGGCCGCCTGGACTGACGCCATCGGCCCCACTGGCCTCGACTCCGACCACCGGAAAACCGAGTTCAACATCCTCTCCGGGACCTCGATGGCGTGCCCCCACGTGAGCGGCGCCGCCGCACTGCTAAAATCGGCGCACCCCTCGTGGTCTCCCGCGGCGATCCGATCGGCGATGATGACGACGGCGAATCTCGTCGACAATACCCTCCGGCAGCTGACGGACGAGGGCACAGGGCAGCCGGCCACGCCGCTAGACTTCGGCGCCGGGCATTTAAACCTCTTTAAAGCCCTGGATCCGGGATTGATCTACGATTTGAGCGATTCCGACTACATCTCCTTCCTCTGTGCCCTAGGGTATGGGCCAAGAACAATCCAGGTGATCACGCACTCGCCGGCGAAATGCCCGGTGGCGCGGCCTGCGCTGGAGAACATCAACTACCCGTCAATCTCGGCGGTGTTCGAAGGAGCGGGGCCGTTGAACCAGAGCAAGACGGTGCTGCGCACGGCGACGAACGTCGGAGCTGCATCAGCGGTGTACCGGGCTAAGGTGGAGATGGCCGGAGGAAAGGGTTTGACGGTGAGGGTAAAGCCGAGGAAGCTGGTGTTCTCCTCTGCGACGAGGGCGCAAACCTTTGCGGTGACGGTGTCGTCGGCGGCGGCGGCGACGGGGGAGGGCAGCTCGGGGGCAGCGGTGCAGTACGGTTACCTGACATGGTCCGATGGGACGCACGAAGTCCGTAGCACTATCGTGGTCACGCGGATCCAGCCGTTGTGATTGATAGTTTGATACTGTCTGCTGCTTTGAGATTCGAGATAGATATATTAATCTGAGCCCATTTTATATTACGGTGGGCCATGGCACGTGCTATTTTCGTGATATCGTAAGGTGTGTTTTGTGTAAGACGTTCTACATCGCGTGCGGATCATGTGATTATGTGAAAGAAAAAAATCAGGCTTGTAGTAGTTCTTTAGTTTGAATTTTTGGTAAATTATGTCCGAGTCCCCTAAGTTTGAGCTTTATTGAAAATAGGACAACAGCTTTGAATTTACTGTAATTGGGTACTGAAAATGTCTCTTAAATTTTGTTTGGTCATTAATATCAGTTTTTGTGGCTTTCAAATCTGAGTTCTTCCTCTATTCATTATTATTTTATATTTTGAATCTATAGAAAAACTTGGATGCTGTTGACCGTTAAAAAAATGTATATTCGAGTTCGTTCTATTGGAAAGAGAATATACCTCGTAGTCTAACCAAGTTCTTAAGGCAATTTACAAATAGAATGATGTGATGATTTATGTTTTAGATTGACCTTTGAATTCAGATAAGCTTTCTTTTAATTAAAAATATTTGTATTCAAGAGCTTTTTAAGCTGTAATCATTAAGAATCTGTTTGTTTATAAGATTAAATTGAAAATTAGTTATTATGTTGGGATATGCGAGGGTTGTGATAGTTGTTATGTTGAGATATGTAAAATGTGAAATAAAGTTAATTTTTAATATTAAATTTTATATGTGATATTATATGCCTAATTAAAATTAAATCAGGTTAATTTTTAATGGTCAAATAAACAGGACTTAAATATTGTTATGATTTTTTTGCTTATTTTTTAACATTACATTTGATATGTTATGTTTGGTTTTTCTCTAATGTTATTATGAATTTTTTTATTGTTTTAGAAGTTTCGTTGTCATGATAGAGTCGAAGATTTTTTTGTAAAATAAACTGTGCATCGATAAATTTTTGTGCTATTATTACAATCAATTCCAATAGTTGAAGGACATGACAAGCGCAGAGACGATGCAACAAACTCCTAACAATATTAGTTTGGTGATAAAAAGGTCACGTAATATGCAAATATATTAGAAATCATATTATTTTCTTTTACAAATTTAAATTTAATTATTTTTTATATATTTTAAAATGAATTGGCTTCTTGATCTTAACTAATAGGATAAAGGCTTAGGCTGCTGTTGACACGTGATTCCAGTGCTGCATCAACTGTACACGTAATGCCAAGTTCACATTCAGTTCTTGTTTATTTAATTATTTATCTACCTTTCTCGCAAGTCTCAAATCTCGGTCAAACCTCGACGACGAAGACTCAACCAAGTACCGTCCATGATTATCCAGGGTTATCCCCTTCCAAACCTCGAGGATGATGTTACTCAGCTGTACCTGTTGCAGTCAGCGTGGCCCGACTGCACCGTTTCCCGTACAAAACTTTTTTCAGACACGCAAAACAAGGATTCGCATGCTTCAGCCGCCACGAATCCCTAGGAGCAGTACTAAGATAAAGAAGCCTAGCTCTCCTTTTACTAACTCTGGTCCCTTCAGTGGTCGACAAGCAGCATGAACTCGGAATTTGTTTACTCCTTCTCCTTCCGGAAAATCAAGACAAAATTGTACTGTCCACCGCCTATAAATGCCTTTGAACAAGCTTCAAGAAAGGGATGGATCCGGAGGGCGGAACAACCGTCAGAGTGTAGGCAATTCTCCCATCCCCTTATTCTCACTGTATTAGGGCTCCCAACTGAGGAGCCCTCTCTCTCTCTCTTTCTCCCCCAGCTTATTTTCCTTCTTAGCGTTGTACCAGCCCTCTCGGCTATCTTTTACATAGTGAAATCCTTTTGCTGATCGCTCGGTGGACGTAGAAAATTTTCTCTCCGAACCACCTTAAAATCTTTGTGTGTTGCTCTGGATGCCCCGAACTTTCTTTTAAGCCTTAACCATCAGACTTAGCTCTCTGCGTGCCGCCGTTCCTCAAGTCTCTCTCTTTTTCTTTGTGTTTCTTGGGATCCCCTATATCCTACGTTAACAGCTGCTTTATTGTTGTTATTGTTGTTGTTGTAAGAAGCCTAACTTGAGAATCATATTACATTTATGAGTGATACTGGCTTATTAGCACAGATTGATGTGGAAAGGTTAAAAACTGCAAGGGACTTGCGTTCAATTTCACAAGTGTGGACTATGTTGAAAATTGAGTTAACCCCAGGATGTGAAATGCAATTCATCCCATAACCGTTTGTTTTCTAAAACTTTCAAATATGCTGACGTGGATTCCTTGAAATCCGTGAGGTGATATTGTGACACGTGGAATGAGAGACACGCACCCCAATACTGCCCTACAGGTCGGATAAGTTGGTGTTGGAGGTCAGATTTTGATTTTATCCAAAATTTGTTCTTAAAATAAAATGCATTTTATTTATTATTCATTAGATTTAAATTTTAATTTATTATTTGTTTTCTGTTGAATTACGAAATAATCATAATCTGATTCGTTTATATCCGATCTAACAAAAGCACCATACGTAATTTAATTTTTTGCTAATAATTTATCTATATTTATGCGTCTTTTTTGAATGTTTTGCTAGAATAAAAATATAAAATTGTATTTTCATAATAATTGAACTATTTTTCTTTTTATTCTGTAATTAAATTAATAAATTATTATAAATATTATGTCATGTTATTCTCGCTAAAATATCATTTTTTTAACACTATTTACCGCAATATTAATATACCAATCAATTATTTTGAAAATAACATGAGATCATAAATATGAATCTGCTTTTGTACTTGTGCAAAATAATAATCCGACTCAATTTGAGATCCAACTCAACTCGAATACAATTCGAGTCGAATTTCGGTCAGATTTGATCAGAATTGTAATTTAATCTGAATATAAATGGATCTAGACATAGATCAAGGCTGAGTTAATTTGAATTTAAATTAAAGCCGATTTTATCTAAATTTGAGCCATTTTTATAGGCTTTGATCTGACTAATGTGATTGTAAATTTATATATCAACTGTTTTGATTTAACATTTGAATGAGATTAGATTATGAACATTTAATTTACATGCAATAAAAATTAAATTATTTTAATAGTAAATATCTGCAAAAAAATATAAAAAAATTACATATATATATATTGCAATATTAGTTGTGAATGAATTGCGAACTTTATATATTTTTACTAATATATAATATTAAATATTTAAAATACCTAAATTTATTGATATGCACATCATTATCCTATTTTGCGAGATAACCAAATCATGTACTTAAAAGTGAGCCAGTTCGAAAATTTTGCTTTACAACTTCGTTGCTTATTTTACTTGCTATTAGTTGGAGCTCCTAATGTTTAGGCATGTATTACATTTTTATATTTTACTCGTATTTTTTAAATTTATGATAAAGTGTTGAGAAAAATATTTTAAAATTTTTTTAAAAAGACAGAGACTTACACTGTTTACAATCATGTTACTAAAAACAAATAAAGGACAGATTACATGTGTTTCGACTTTGAATACAACGAATTTGTTTGAAAAATATTTTTTTATTATAGTTGAATTATATCACGACTTAACTTTAAATTTATAGTTTTTTTTGCATTAATCGAGGAGGTACTTAGTTAGAAATTTGAAATAGATCAATTAAAGTCATTATTGGTACAGTTTTAGATGAGTACCATTAAAGTCAATGTAAAACCACTAGTAGTTATTTTATTTTAATATACCACAACATATATAAAATTTAATATTAAAAATTAATCATATTTCATATCATATACATAATTTAGAGTAAAAAATTAATTTTATTTCATATTTTATATGTATATCAAAATAATAACTAATGTATATCACATTTTTCTTATATCCCAATATAATAAATAATTTTATTTCATATTATTTATAAATTTTAATAAAAAATATTTTCATTTAAATTTAACTTTAATTTTTTTTTATAATAAAATTTAATATTGTTACAACTGAGTTTTATAAATAAACAGGCCTGATGGATAAAGTTGGAGAAAAAAATCTGATGAGATTATTAACGTATATTTTTGTCAGTAGAACAGATTAGATCGATCGAGGATTGACAAAATGAAACTAGAAAAACCTAACTGCAAGTCTCAAGATCTAGTCCCTTGTTTCTATATATATATATAACGATCGAATAATGAGACAAAATAATTTTTAAGATCTAATGTTTTAATGCATTTATTTGTAAAAATCAGCTTTAATTTTTAATAATGATTTTGTTTTACAAAAAATTGTGTGTGATGTGAAACAAATTTAATATTGTATTAGGATGTGTAAGATATAAAATAAAGTCAATTATTTTATTTTAAAATTAATATAAATATAATTAAATTTTTAAATATTTAAATTTGCATGTAAGGTACATGCAATATAACTATGGTTGTTCATGGTCTTCTACCACTAGGCATTAATTTCAAATGGCTACAATAAATTTGAAATTATTTTGTAGTGAAAAATTGGAAATGATTTAATGATTCTTCATAGTTAATGAATTTGGGAAAAAAATTTGATATGTTAAAGATTTTATTAAGAATTATACTGCATCATAAATTGAACAATAAGTTAAATAATTATAATTTATGATTTTAATTTACTAAATTATTAAGTAAATTAGAACATAATTTACTGAATAATCGAGTGAATTAAAGGTCTAATTATTTTTGATAAATAAATAAATTATTAAAAATACATATCAAACTTCTTTTATTAAATATGTTTCTTCTTCATGTGAAGCTTGTTAACTATGTAAGAGAGTTTTTTTTATTTAAAAGAAAAAAGAATTATTTAAGTTCTTAAAATTAGAAAATCAGAAGTTACATAAATTTATAATTAAAAAAATATTTAAGTTACAAATTTTATTAAATATATTATAAATTATTATATTACAAATTTAATAAAATAAACTTAAAATTAAATTATTTAATTTAATTTTCATCATTTACCTATTTTCTTTTTTTTCACCTCTCCGAAGAGGGAAAATATATAAGATTATTTATTAGTTAAAAAATTATATCATATGTAGGCCTGAATAAAAGTAGTTATTTTTAAGTAATTTTCATAATTAAATTTAAAATAATGTTAAATTTATTGGTAATAAAATAAGCAAAGAATATTATATTTTTATGAATTAATTAAATATTTTAATATAAAAATTAGTATTTGTAATATATATACATATATATTGTGAAATATAAATTGAGCACTATAAACTATAATCAATTAATATAATATGTAAGAATCTTTTATTAATTAATTATAATGACACTATTTACTTGAGCCTTCCAACAAGAAGATTATTAGCCATAATATATCTCTGTATGAACTACAAATTAAATTACATAAATGGATCGGATTTTAAACGGGTCGGGTCAATGATAATCCATATCCAATCCATTTTTTTGTAGCTGGATCGGGTCAGTAAACGGGGCGGATTGACGGATAAAAAAAAATCATTTGGGGGTTTAATCGGATCGAAACTCAGATCGGATCAGGTTATGATCCGATCCATTGACAGACCTAATCATATGCAAACAAAAAGTTGATAGAATTAATTAAAAATGACTTAATTAAAACAATACCTATTACATACGGTGGTTAATTAAAATTAATTTACAGTTATTTTATTTCATCAAATTGAATGTATGTAAAATTAGTGGTTAAGACTTGAAGTAAATTTTAGATTGAATCCAAACCCAAACCGTTAATCCAAATTAATACCTTCACGTGCACAGAGGTTTGCGTCATGTACCGTTCTGGCACGATCCGACCGTTAAAGCCACGTGGACGCGCTTGCTCCGTCCGTTGCCATCCAGTTTGTGGGCCATAATTGGGCCTATGGGCTGGATCGGAGGAGCCAACTCTACAGTTAGGCCCCTATTAGCAGAATTGGGCCCACCCAGCGGTGTCATCTTCCGAGGGATGAGAATCAATCAGAGCCGTCCATTTATTGTCCCTCACGCTGGATGCGTGCAGAGGATAGCAGGACCCCTAAAACATTGAAGGCGACAGTGTGTCAGCTTGGAATGACTGCCAGTCTATTAGTCTAATTCGAGACAACTAACATTACTTTAAATTTTAATTTTGGGCAAATTACATCTAGATCTCTAAATTTAATACTTACTATCAGATTTATATTTTAAAATTATAACATCGATCCATGAGTTTTAATAAAGGGCAAATTTCACCCAGGTCCCTGAGTTTAGGGGTTAATATCACACAGGTTCACGTTTTTAAAATCCTATCATTCGGGTCCCTAAGTTTTCAAAAAATATCATCTGGGTCCTTTTTTATTTTTTTATTATTAAAAAATATACAAAATTACCATTATACCCTTGCCCTTCCTCTCTCCTTCAGATCCGGCAGCCGCGCCG
>KZ454678.1:516171-532528 GCA_002786265.1 Apostasia shenzhenica
GTTAAAAAATCCTTATATTTTATTTAAGTAAACCATACTTAAGTTATGTTTTAACTTAAATAAGGTTCATAGAAATAAAATCTAACCCCTTTTGTATCTTAAATTAAATCTAATCGTTAAGATGAGCATCTAACGATTAGATTTAAAATATTCTACATAAATAATAGATTTAAATAGTTTTTAACATGTAAAATTTAAGTTAAGGTGCACCGAGAGTTAGATTTTATTCCTATGAACTTTACGTAAGTTAAAACATAACTTAAGTATGGTTTACTTAAATAAAATGTAAGAATTTTTTAACTAGGGTGTGTTGATTGTAAAATTAAAATAAATAAGTGTGTGTCATGTAATATTTAACTTTAGAGTGTCTAATAAGTAAATATTGAAGTTTTTTGTGTCATACGGGTAAAAATCTCATTAATTTTTTTCTTCTTATTTAGTAAATCTGAAGTTTAGATAAAATTACTTGATATATACATAATAATTAATATTAAAAGTAATTGTAAGAACAAAAAAAATACTAATTATAATAGAGTGCAAATAATGGTTTAAATTAAAAAATTAAACTCACAAACGGTTTAAATTTAGCAGTTCGATTTGATTTATAACTAATATTTTGATGATTATTTAATATTTTGAGTATTTTAATTAATCAGTTGGAGTTCAATTTTACATACTTGGAAACTAAATCGTTCGAATTAACCTATTATTAGATAATGCTACATATAATATAATTTTGATTATATTATTAAGTTAGTTATATAATTGGTCCCAAACTCTTACTTCCTTTTTTGTTAAGTATATTTTGGTGATGCGATTAAATTATTTCATGCGCTTGAATAATTTTCGTAGACTGATGTTGAGAGCTAAAGCTCTGTTTGGTTGGAGAAAAAAAAAGAAAATAAAAAAAAGTGTATGATGTGAAATAAAATGAGTTAATCGTATTAAAAATTATATTGAAAGTGAAATAAAGTGATTGTTTAATATTAAAATTTGTATAGAATGAGATATAAAATAATTTTTTAATTTAAAATTATGATCATGACTAAAATAAATTATTTTTTTGGCTGTTACCAAATAGTAGAATGGATTTTTTATTATGCTAAATTATTCTTGTATTAAAGCAATTATCTAAGTATTTGTATAATAATTTTTAATATTATTATGGATTAATTATGAAAACTTTTTAGATAAAAAATTAAGTAAAAGATATGCTTTTAATTAAATTAAGTTAAATTAAACTGATATTTATTTGATGGGTTGGGTTTAATTTAATTTTTAATCTAATTTAGTTGGAACTCAATGATGGACAGCTTGCCATTAAAATTTGTGTTGTGGACGTAATGGTCATTTTCTTAAATTTTTTAGGATGAATTGTTAGCATCAACAACCATTAGAATAAATGTGTAGCTTTTCTTAATTTAGTGAGAAATGAATATGTGTATCTAAAATTAAGGAGAGGTCTAAATTCACATTATCATAATTTTTAATTAAAATAAAAATTATTATATTTAAGGATAAAAGAATTAAAAATAAATATATATATATATATTCCTAACATTTCTCACTTACTTCTGCTTATATGATATTTACCTAAGAATTTTTATACATCTTTCCATACTTTTTTCAGGACTCACTACGATACCAAGTGATTATGATATCATGTAGGAGAAATTACTTCAAAGTATTTGAGTTTAATACTTAATAACATGTAGGTTCACGTTTTTTAAATTATAACATCGGGGTATTTAAGTTTTAATAAATTAACAAATAGGTTATTTTTTTTATTATTATTAAATTTTTTTAGAATTACCATTTTATCCCTGCCTCTCTTTCTCTCCTCCTGATCCCGTGCACGCGCTCGGGCGAGGCCGCTGGTGGCTCCGACCATCATGCGGCGTGTCCACCGGCGGCCGCGGGATCGGGAGAAGAGAGAGAGAGGCAGGGGTAAAATGATAATTTTAAAAAATTTTAATAATACAAAATAAAAAGGACTCATTTGATATTTATTAAAACTTAGAGACCTCGATGTTAAATTTTAAAAATGTGAACCTGCTCGTTATTAAGTATTAAACTCAGGAACCTGAGTGTAATTTGCCCTATCATATATAATAATCTTACTTATTATTTATTTTGACTCAAAAGCTTATAACGACTCATAGCTAGAGAAGGCAGAGAGTAATCGTCAGGTGATATTCAAAAAAAATAAATTATTGAGGTAAGTGCGATTTCTAGTAAGCTTTTAGGCTAAATAATAAATGATAAGAGAGGCATATAAATTAATCTAATCACATTGAAAAGCGAGAAAAATAAATGTATATAAAATAAATAATATAATTCTAAACAATAAATACATTTTTTAGCCTAGAAGCTAAAAATATATTACTTAAAAGTACTTAAATCATATAATTTTTTACAGTCAAAACGAATAATCATTATATATTTTAATCGAATGATTTATAAAATTGTCTAGAGGATTTCAAATTTTATACTACATAGACCCTGTTTGGCATAAAGGCTAAAATCAGAATCAAAATAGTACTAATTTAATAATAATAATATATTTTTTTTAAATTATTCTATACAAATTTTAATATAAAAAATATTATTTTATTTCACATACTTAATAATTTTTATAAAAATATTAATTTTATTTCACTAAATTCAAATAGTAGAATTGAATATTTTAATTTATAATGTGAAATAAAGTTGATATTTTTATTAAAAATTATTAAATATATAAAATAAAATAATATTTTTTATATTAAAATTTATATAAAAGAATTAAAAAAAATTTCATTATTATTATTATTATTATTATTTAAATTAGTATCATTTTAATTTTGATTTTAATACTCACGCTAGGGCCAAATATTGGATGAATTTCTGGCACCTTATGCGTTTGTTGATTATTGGTGCAGACATTGGCAAAGATGTCCTTTTCCTTGAAAAAGCACAGGGTTGATGCCTTTTCTAGCTTTGGGCAGACAATAGCCATGTGGATAAAATTACTATTTAGTCCTCCACAAATCATTGAATGGCCTAGATTGAAGAAACAAGGCTTAAAAAAAATAAAATAAAATAACTCCATGCAATAAAAATAAAGATATTTGTTCGCAAAAGTCTACTTTAACTTTCAACGAGAATTTTATTTTATTGAGAATTATTTCTATCACATGCTAATTGAATGCCGATAGAATCCTTTAAAAAGCACGTAAGTGTTTATATTGATCTCCAGGATTCAACGAAAAATATTTTCAAGATACAAAAACTTAAATAAAATTTTTTTAAAATCATGAAGCTGTAGAATAGTACCACTAATTTGAAAGACCTGAATGATATTTTCCCAAAATTTGTATGAGTTACACTATCTGTTACATAATGTGGATAATTAAATTAATTTATACTTTATATTTTATCAATCACATTGAATATATAAGGAATTAGTAGAAATAAGTCGAGTAATATTTTTTTATTTCGTTGTATTAATTTAATATTTAAAAGAATATTGTAGTTTGATTATGAAAGTTTTTTTTTTTTAAATAAAATTTTTAGATTAGTTTTGTAATACCTTATGTAAAACATTAATTTAAACCCAATCCATAAATCCAAATTCACACCTTCAATTATATATTACATATATATAGGGTGCATGGCTGTTGGTATAATGCAGCGTTGCTGGCACGATCCGACCGTTAAAGCCACGTGGAGACGCTCGGTCCGTCCGTTGCCAACAAGTTTGCGGGGCACTGTTGGGCTATGGGCTGGATCGAAACGGCGACTTTACGTGGGCCCATATTGGGCCTCGAATGAGCAATTGGGCCCATCCACGTCTCTGTCCTTTTTGGAGGGATGGGGATCAATCACAGCCGTCCATTCGTTGTCCCTCATGCAGGAAACAGACTTACAGGTAAAGGATGGCACGTCCCTACACCATTAAAGGTAGACACTATCTGAGTCTGAGTTTGTAAACAGGAAAAGATCTTGAGTAAAATTTAACGAGTAAATGAATATTTTTTGAAATACAATATTCTAATCCGATGATTCAATCCAATATTAAATTTTTGATTTATCTTAATCTGATCCGATATTAATTCAATCATTTAAATTATGAAATTTAAAATAAAATAAGTAATTTAAATTTATAACGTAGAACTCTAAAAGTGAAAATTTTAATATATATATATATATTTATTGCTAAATACTATAATTTTTCTCATTTCATATAATTTTTTTTATAGTGATGTGGATTAAATCTAAGATTTTTTATTATTTATCTAAGTTTTTTATGATTAGATGAGAAGAACACTGCTAGAGTTATAATATTTTTGATAATTTATTAATTAGTTTAAGAAGTTCTACTTGTTTATATAAATTTTCTCTAAGATTTAACATTTATTATAGTTTGAAATTTTTTTTATAAAATAATTAAGCTAAGTATAACATTCATAATTTAACAGTTTTTTTAGTATTTATGTTATAATTTATTTTGATTATATTATATATAAATAAAAAATAATCAATATTTTTTTATTTTTTAAAATATTGTTGATATCATATTAATCAAAATTTAGGCAAGACACACATTAACTCGAAATTTAATTTATCATCGGTCATGAATAAGATCTAAATTAATTTTAATTTGATTCAAATTTTGATTCAATTTGAAAATGCTTGTGTTTAAGGGCAAAGATGTTTAATGAATCAAATTGATTCGATTTTGAGTTTTTGATTGGGCTTTATCGAAATAATAAGCAGCATAATTGTTAATATAAAAAAATAAAGTAAAATTACCTAGGAAAAGGAAATCAAAGCGAAAGAAAATTAATTTTATTATTAGAAAATTAAAGTAAAATAAAATTAATTTTATTATTTTACATATTATCTATCAGTTCTTAATAAATTATACTTATTAAAAAGGAGGAGAGAATTTAAAGATAAAAAACTAATACTTTGGTTAAATTAAATATAAATACAATGTAAAAAATCGATGACAAAAATATGAACAACTCAAGTGAAAGAAATATTTTAGAATATATAGATCTATATGAAATATACATTAAATTTCATGTACTTGAATGTAATTTATCTATATATATTGAAGTAACAATTTATCTAAAATAAGAATGTATTATCTTTCAATAATTTCATTATAATTTACGTGAAATAGAAAGTCAGCAGAAAAGGTTTTTTACCGGGTCAAATGCACGTCATTAGTCAATCAATCCTCAGGATAAAAGCAAACCGGACCCGATTGCTTTGCGGGTCCGAATCCGGGTTAGCTATTTTTACGGGTCGGGTAGGAACTGGATCCACTACACGTTCTAATCGAATCTACCGTCTGATTGGGATCCAACGGTCCGGATTCTTCAAAAACACGTCATTACGATCCGCGTCCCTGTCGTGGACCATTGCGGCAGCATGGTCAACCAATCGGAAAGGAAACAATCAACCATGGTCGCCACTCGCCGAGCATTGAGGCTGGGGCACAGAGGGAATCGAGAAAGGGCGAGAGAGAGAGAGAGAGAGAGAGAGAGAGAGAGAGAGAGAGAATGGGTTTGATCAGGGAGAGCTTGGAGTCCTTCCGATCTCTTCAGATTAGGCAGCTGCTATCGCAAGCCGTCACTCTGGGTTCGTGCATTCTCTTTCTTTTCTCTTGAATTTCATCTTTACGGGGAATAGTTCAGATTCTTGCAGTCTTGATCGAATAGCAACGAAAACCCTAAACTCCTCTCGGGAAATTCGTGGATAGGTTGGTCTAATTGGTGGATAGTTTTACTCAGGTATGATTCTCTCTTCGGCACTGATAATCTGGAAACTGCTGATGTGCCTCACTGGAAGTGAATCACCTGTTGTGGTTGTTCTCTCTGAAAGCATGGAACCTGCTTTTCAAAGGGTAAGTATTGATTACTTGACGATAAGTCAATATTGTAATAGTTTGGCTCCCTGATTGTTAATTTTGGCATTGATGTTGAAGGGTTGCATATTTTTTAATGTCGTTTGAGATTCTCATTAATCACGATTGAGCAATAAAGTCTTGATCATGAGTGGCAGAGATTACAAGTCCTGAACAATTGTGTTTGTTTTATTTTGAGCATAGTTGGCTCAAATTTCCCTGTTTTGGATGAACCTTTATTTCACTGCAAACCCTTTTTTTTCTATTAAAAATCGATTGTTCCTTTCTGTAATGTAAGAGAAAAGGCTTTTTGGCTGTTATATTCTCTGTTTACATGATGTGAAAGCCATTGATCTGAGCTCAGGAGCTGTTCTTCATATTGCTAATTTGAGTCTTTTTTGCTTGTTGTATTTCAAATTTTAAATCAACTTGCTGGAGTCTTGTTTACACATAGCTAACTCAGGGATATTGGAAGTAATGTAAAATTTTCCCTTATAGAACTCTGATACTTATATGAATTACATAAGAGAAGAATTAAGGATGATTTACTTTCTTAAAAAATACTTTCTATAATTATTTCAAAATGGAGTGTTTGCATGATTTCATGTTGCATTAGGTGTTGGGAGTCTCAATTTAAAATTACATTGCATTACGAGTTAGTTTGAGGTCCTAGCAACTAGAACAATCCGATAGATTCATATTTGGCTGGAATCTAGAATTGTCCTAAAATCAACAACCTGGGATAGATCGGGAGATAAAAATCCACTTGTAGGCACAATCAACCTATAGGCTTGTAGTCCGAGTTTTCTGGAATTTTTAGTTTGGTTTGAATTTAGGCTTCTATGTCCATGGTTTTTATGTTCATTTTAGTCAACCACTTAGGTAATTTTCCAGCATAGGGTCCATTAAATTTTTATTTAGACTTACCCTGTTCTTTCAGTTTCGTGCTTGCAATAGTTGGGTATCTAAATCATCCCAATATGCCAATTTGTTTGGGAAGCCTATTAATGTCCAGTTAGGCAATGAAATCAATAAACAATTTTCTAATTAGAACTTCAGAAGTTTGTGCAAAGGATTATGTAAGAACTTGAACTAACATTAACACGGTTTACATACCGTCTTCTTTGATGTTTTTTCCTTCTATTGGTGTTTTGTTACTTATGTTTTACAAACTACCTGAAATATGTCATGTGATATCATTATTCTACGTGATACACTGACACGTTTTTCTTTAGCCATGGCAACACAGTCAACTCATTTTTCAAAAAGCATAGCAGCCTCTAATTTATGGAATGCCAATCGGTATATTTTTTAGGCTATTTAGTAATAATGAGTAGACAAATACAATAAGTGATTGGTTTCCTTGCCATTTTCCTTTAGGATATAGTTCAAACTTGCATGCAAAAGTTCATAATTGAGATAAACCAAAGTATGTAGTTTAAGTAGTATTCATGTCTGGATTCATGACCTATGTTAAGTAGAGCAAGGACTCCCTTATTTTTGTTCTTCTTCTATTCAGTATTTTGTTCAGAAATTAGTTAGCTTACATCATGCCAATAACGATTTACCTGAATTCCTTATCAAAACTACTCTCATCTAATTTTCTATTCCAAAAAATTGAAGCTTTGAGAACTGAATATTGCAAACAGTTCAACTTTTAATACTTCGGATGCCTTATTCAATGATTACTGGACTATATTCCTTGCAAAGCCTTCTAACTCTCGATTACTTAAAATTTTCTTAATTCTTGCTTTCCTTGCAGGGTGATATCCTGTTCTTGCAAATGAGCAATGATCCAATTCGTGCTGGGGAAATTGTCGTATATAATATCAATGCAAGTTGTTGTACCAAATATAAATAGATCATTTGATCACTTTGTTGACCTTTTTGATTGCTCTTTATTGGCAGGCTATATCTGGACTAGTAGATGGTTTTCTCATATTAAATAGCTTATATCTTGTAGACTATGAAGCACAGATATGACACAGGGACACGGGACACAACACGATGGGATACGATGACACGATAATTTTCCAAAACATAAGACACGAACATGACATGATACATCAAATATAATAATAAAATTAACAATTCATACATAAATAAATATACAAAAAAATAAAATAAATTTAAATTTTTAAGTATAAACAACTTATGAAATAGCACATAAGTATCATAAGATTAATATGAGAACTTGAAAGAAATGCCATTGGTATTGAAGTGATTTGGAATGTAAATTTAGGGTTTATTCTGCAAAGTGAGTGAGAGAATAAAAAAAATGTAAATTTGCTTGCCAGGATAATCACGACGAGCATAACAATAAGAGAAGATAAGACATTTCGGCGTTGAGAATTAGAGAAGAACAGAGATGAAGCTATAGTTCTAGATTTTTTGTGAATGGTTCGTTTTCGTGAGGCTCGAAAGCAGCGAGAGGAAGAAATTTGATTTAGCTTGATTTGTTTAGAATTTTGACTTATATTAGGTAAAATTTAATAATAATCATAAGAGATAGATTTTTAGTTTTATTAGATAAAATTTTAATAATAATAAAAAAATTAATAATTAATAAAAAGAACATAGAGGAGGCAGATATGTCCATAAATTTTAGTCTTATATTTAATATTATTAAAAAGTATAATATTAATAAATAAATTTTATATTAATATTAAATATATTCAATTTTATTTTATGTGCCCTAGAAGTGTCCTGTATGCATCTAAGAAATATTATGAAAGTATCTTAAAAGTGTCTTGCATCTTAAAAATATTATAAAAGTTTCTTAGAAGTTTTCTAAAGTGTTCTGAAGTATCCTCGCATGTACAGGTAGTGTTCTTTAATTTTTTAATATTATTTTATTAGGAACGCCACGTGGCTTTCATAGCTTACAGATTTGGTTGCTTTATATATTCATTTGCATTTTCTACATTAAAGCCCTGTTTAGCGCAAGAACCAAAATGATATTAGTTTAAGTAACAATAACAATAATAATAAATAAATATTTGTTGAATGGCTCCATCAATTTCCATGATCCAATATGGTGGCAGTCATACGGATGCCCTTTCTCCATTTAGATGAGCATTTTTGGCTCTTATGTTATGTCGCTTCTATGAGCGAGGTCCTAGGGAAACAATTCTGGCCCAATCTTCTATCACCTCTTTTATGCGAATAAGCTTTATTCTCTTCTAGTGATACTGCAAGTCCGGTAATTGGTCGTCGGATTTCATCATGTCTGTTGCACTCTGAAGTCACTGTGGGAGGATTTAATATTGTTGGAACATTGGTCTTGCAAAAATTGGTAATGATAGGTTGTTTTGGAGTATTCTTTTCTTACTAATCAAGCACTTAGGTTTAACAGTTAGTTCCTTCAAGTGATCATCATTGAAGCCTCTCCAAGTGTTACCGTGTTTTCTCCAACTTCTTGCTTTGTTTAAAGTGATCATAACTCCCCAACTTCTTGCTTTGTTTCAAGTGATCATAAGTATGGTTTGGAACTTTGTATAAGAAATTTATGTTGTATTATGTCATTTGTTCTTTGTAGGGAAGAGAGATTCCTATTGTCCATCGTGTGATTAAGGTAACTCATTTTCCTATTTCTTTTTATTTTTGCCGGTGAACAATGTTACACAAGCATGTTCTTTTTTCTACTAATAATGTATTTAGGTCTTTTATTGATTTTGTAGTTCCTACCATTTTTCTGGGTTTTCATGATTTCTTTGGTAATTTCTCTTAAAACTTCAATTGGGGCTACACCAATCTTCTTGCAGATATTTTCTTTTATTTTTCTATCTTTTCGTGTATTCAACTCATTAACTTTGTCCTCAACCCTGCAATACCTATGTTATTTATATATTTATGCTTTGTAGACCATCATCTTGCATCATATAGAATCATTGGTATTATTACTGTCTCATAAAATTTAACTTTAAATTTGAATGAAATTATTCCGTCATATAATATATTAGATGTGTTCTTCCACTTAATTTATTTTACTTGGATTCTACCAATAATATTACTATTTATTTTATCATCATTTTGTGTGATTGAACCAAAATGTCTAAACCGTTCACTATTCTTAATAACTTGATCATTAATTGTTCTCTCTGATACTAGTGCTTCTATTTTGACTAAATTTGTACTCTATATATTGTGTTTTAGATCTATTAAGATGAAAATTGTTAGATTCTAAAGTATTCTTTCATAATTTGACTTTTGCTTTAATCTCATTTCTATTGTTATTAATACCAAGGTACATTTTTTTTGAATCTGTCTAATCAGAATGTCCATAATCAATGCAAATAAATATGAATTTAAAGTTGAGCATTAGTGTAATCCATATATAAAATTTTAGTCAAATTTTCTTATATCCAAGCACAAGTTACATTCTTTTTATACATGTCTTTACTAATTTAAATATAAGTAATACAAACTCCTTTTTTAAAAAAAAAAATTCTCCATAACACTTTCTTTAAGACTTTATTATAAACAATTTCTAAATTGATAAGAATCAAATGCAAATCTTTTATTCTCTCCCTAAATTTCTCCATTAAACTTATCAATATATAGATAGCTTACATAGTAGATTTATTTGATATAAAATTGAATTAATTTTGTGATACCCTAGTATTATAATAGTTTATGTTTGATCACTCTCTCTCAAAAATTAGTATGTCTCATTAATTTATTTTTTTTATAATTAGTATAATTATATATATCTCATTTATTTTTATAAATAGGTACTAACACACTTTTTCTCTATTTATTCTATATTCTTTTAGTATTTAAAATTATATTAAAGAGCATAATGAGTTTTGATGCCAGGAAGTTAGAAATAATTTGGATAGGAGATTTTTACATGAAAATTGCTTGAGCAGGAAAACCACGGCGCCAGAGTCACGACGACTTGGAAAGGATCCACTAAAGAAAAAATTGATTTACAAAAGAGAGTTGAAATTTAGTTGAGAATGGGAGAGAGGGAGAGGAATCTCAACTAGCCAAAAAAAGACCCCTCTTCTTATTATAATAGGATTTTTTATGGCCTAAATCTGGCTTGTGATTGTCATGTTAGAGAAATGGCATCCATCCCTGACGTGACATGGGTGATGGCAGCGCATTTAGAGTCTGGAGGTTTTGTTCTTACAGGTTGTACGGTCCATACAGTCTGAACATCCCTATTAAAAACAACATAGAATCCATCATTTTGTATTGATTGAGTTTAGGCAATTCGGTTTGAGGAGTTCAACTTTAGTCTTTCGATGTGGGCTTTTCATCACGCGCCCACCATTCGTCATTTGTGAGTGCCGCTGAACTTCCCACGTGTGCGCTTCATGTGGATTTTCCATGTGTATGCTCCAGATGTGATGACATAAATCTAGATGCCACAATGAGCAAAGAAGTTTTTCATCTCTCAAGCATTTTTAAACATGTATTAAAATATCATCCAATTCTACTATTGTTTTACAGTTTATCTATTTTATAGTTTCTCAAACTCTAGCTTTACTAATATGCTAGATGTAAAGCAAGTTTTATTTCTCTTTTGGATGTTGAGTTCACTTAAATCAATTTTATTATCACAACCGTCATTGAAAAGCTTATGACAATTGTTCATCTATTTGTATGAATACCCTCTTCTTTAAAAAATACTTTCTGATATTCAAGAAAAAAGATTAATAGCAATTAGGTCCCTCTAGTTTAGGCTTAATGCAACTAGGTCCCTATAGTTTTTAAATTAACTAAATTGGTCTTATAATTTGAGTTAACGTGGAAATAAGTTCTTCGATGTTAAGTAAAATACCTAATAGAGACTATTTTCTTTAATTAATAGATTAATTTGAACATTAGTTTCATACGAAATATTTATTAGGCCTTTAATCTAGTTATATTAGCCTATTAGTTAGAAAAAGTATCCTCTATTGAGTGCTTTTATTAATGTCAAAGGATCTATTTACATATTATCTCAAACTAGAAGATCTATTTGATTAATTTAAAAACTATAGAGATTTAAGTGCACATAAATCTAAACTAGAGGGACCTAATTACTATTTATCTAAAAAGAAAAGAAAAGTATTTTTTGATCCTCATTTTTCGAAATTCCTAATCTTACCCTAGGAGCTTGTCTTGTGTCCACCCTAAGAGCAATGTTGAATTTCCAATTCACTTGACTATATTCCTTTTTTGTTGCATTATCCTCTCCATTATTCTATGGATAATATTTTCTTTTTCTTTGTCACTTCTCTTTCAATCAGAGAGAGGTCAATGACTTTTTTCAGTTAGAAAAGGCATACTCTTTAATGGCCATCATTTTATCTCTTAATAATCATTTTGACTTGCTCATGCAGGTTCACCAGCGACAAGCATCTGGAGAAGATATTCTTACGAAGGGTAAATAATTTTATGTGTTGCTTGCCAGAATTGGTATTTAGATAATTAAGTTTTGATAGAGGACTAGTGATCAGATTCTATATAAGTTATCAAGTATTTTTTTGGGCATGGTCCACTAGATCTTTGGAGTACTGATAACATTTTCATCTTTAAGGAGTAGTAGGCTCTGCAAAATTTTGAATTTTCCTGTCTGTTTGATTATAATTTAAAATGTTTTCAAACATTATGCTGGAAAGTTAATTTTGATGAATTCATTATTGTTGAGCATGAAAAATGACGAGTCCATCTTTATTTAATATTGATTACGAGTAATTTTGTTGTTTTAGAATCTGTTTGAAGTACCCTCAAATTAGTTTGTGACTTTGAGGGGATATCATGATGTAATGCACGTGGCGAATTTTCTACAAGTGATGATGTGCTTGTCGCTTTGATATTACAGGATTGATTTTAAGGTTAATTAACATATTTTAGCAAAATCAAAATATATTGGCAACTGTCCATCCAATGAATATTTAACTGTCTTTACTATCTTATTCATCAATTGGAATACATTTTGAATCAGCATTTTCCATTGTTAGCTACCACTTTTTTTTGCTACATTTGTTAACAATAAAATAATAACAACAATAATCAAGCCTTAGTCTCACTAGGTGGGGTCGGCTACATGAATCAATTGTTTTCATTGTGTTCTATCAATTAACAAATCCTAATCAAAATTTAAGTGAGTAAGGTCACTCATTATGGTTTCTTGCTATATCTTCTTTGGTCTCTCTCTTCCTCTTTATACATGGGGAAAATCTAATAAGTTGATTTTCCTAACTGGAGGTTCAATCGGCCTACGATTTACATGTCCAAATCATCTAAGCTGATTTTCTTTAATTTTATTCTCAATTGATGTAACTCCAACCTTATTGCGGATATATTCATTTCTTATCTATCCTTTTGTGTATACCCATACATTCACCTTAGTATCCTCATTTCTGTAATACTTATTTTATTTATATGTTCTCTTTATAGGTCAACATTCAACACTATATATCATTGTTGGTCTTACTACAGTTTTAAAATATGAACTCTTAAGTTTGGATGAAATTTTTCTATCGCACAACACACTAGAAATATTTTTCTATTTTACCCACTTTACTTGGATCTTGCTAATAACGTCATTATTTATTTCACAATCATTTTGTATGATTGATCTATGGTATCTAAAGCGTTCTCTCTTGTTGATAATTTGATCACTAATTATCACATCATCAATATAAGTGCTTCTTTTTTTACTAAATGTGCACTATATATTTTCAGTTTTTGATCCATTGAGACAAAAATTTTTAGATTCTAAAGTATTCCTCAAAAATTTGAGTTTCATTTTGGCTTTCTTTTTAGTTTTATCAATAAGAATAATATCATCTGCGAAGTGCATACACTAAAACACCTTATCTTGGATATATCGAGTCAAAACTTTCGTAACCAAAGCAAAAAGATACGAATTTAAAGTTGAGTCTTGATGTAATCTAACTATAATAGAAAAATCCTTAGTAAAACCTTCTTGTGTCCGAACATAAGTAACAGCTCCTTTATACATATTTTTAGTAAGTTGAATATAAACAGTGCAAATCAATATAGGTTTTCCTTTCTCTTCTTAAATTTGTCTATTAAATTTTTTAATAAATGAATAATTTTTATAGTAGATTTACCTAACATAAAATTAAATTAATTATCTGATACTTTAGTATCACGGCATAATATATGTTAGATCACACTCTCTCATAATTTTAAAATATAACTCATTAATTTAATTTCTTTATAATTGACACAATTTTGCATATTACTTTTATTTTTATAAATAAGTACCAATATATTTTTTCTTCATTTATTTGATATTCTTTTAATTTTTAAAATTATATTAAATAATTTAGTGAGTCAAGAAACTCCTTCATTTTCCAAGCACTTCCAAGCATTTATTGGGATGTTATTCGGTCCTACTGTTTTTTTATACTTCATCTTTTTTAACGCTTTTTAAATTTCAGTTTTACTAAAATATCAGATATAAGGGTAATATTTACTTTTTTTTAGAGTGTTGAGTTCAATAAGACATTATATTTCACAACCTTCATTAAAAAACTGTTGAAAGTAACTCACCCATCTATCTTTGATATTTCTTTTTATAAAAAGTACTTTTTGATCTTTATCCTTAATGCATTTTACTTAAATTAAGTTTTTAGTTTTTCTATCTTTTATCTTGTCCATCCTATATATTTATTTTTTTCTTCTTTAATGTTTGGCTTCCTATATAAATTCTCAAGAGCCATATTATTTGCATTGCAGATTGCTTTCTTAGACTTTCATCGGATCACTTTATATTTCTCACTTATTCTTATTTTTGTTTTTAACTAATTTTTATAACAAATCTTTTTCTCCTTAATTTTTTCTTGTATATCATCTTTCCATCACCGAGCATTTTTATTATTTGGAGTCATTCCCTTGGATTCTTCCAGCACATCATTCGCTACCTTATGAATATAGTTAGCAATTGTTAACCACATAAGATCAATTTCCTTATTTATGTTTCATTGCCCAAGTTCTAGGACCTTCTTTTTAAAGATACATCTATTCTCATTTTTTAGATTCTACCATCGAGTCAGAGGATAGTGTTTTGGCTTATTATTCCTTCTTCAATATTTTATCTTAGAATCTAAAACTATTAATTGATATTGGGCAGTCAAACATTCACTTGAAATAATTTTACAATCTTTACAATGCAAACGATTTCATCTTCTTATAAGAAAATAATCAACCTAAGTTCTTGAAGATCCATTCTTATAAGTATTAACAATAGAACAATGCTAAAGCTAAATCATTATTGGTAATGTTCTATTTTTTATTGCTTCGCTGCCTATTTGATAGTTATTTTCTGAAACCAGCATGATGTTTATAACTTGTATTTTGTAGGAGATAATAACTCCGAGGATGACATAGGTTTATATCCTCCTGGTCAGCTTTGGCTTCAAAAGCATCATATCATGGGGCGAGCTGTTGGGTAAGTAATAATATAGCATTGTGGCTTATAGATGTTCGCTGTAACAACAAAATTAAAGTTATTCTTAGACTATAACTTACAAGTTAAAACACTTATGTTAGATAGTTACCAAAGATTTAACATAGTATTAGAGCCGCAGGGTAAAATTTATGAAACTGTAGTATGACCAGCACATGATATATGATGCTGAATGCTGGCCTGCAAAAAAGAAACATACAAATAAAATAAATGTTGTAGAAATGAGAATGCTAAGGTGGATGTGTGGATATACACAAAATGATAGAATAAGAAATGAGTATATCCGAAAGAAAATTGATGTTGCACCAATTGAGGATAAACTTAGAGAAAGTTGGCTTAGATGATTTGGACAAATAAATCGTAGGCCGATTGAAGCTCCAGTTAGAAAAATTGAACTATTAGATTTTGCCTATATACAAAGAGGAAGAGGGAAACCAAAAAAGACATGACAAAAAACTATAAGGAGTGATTTTAGTTACTTAAACTTAGATAAAAATTTGGTAACTGATAGAGCGTAATGAAAACAAAGAATTCATGTAGCCGACCCCACCTAGTGGGATTAAGGCTTGGTTGTTGTTGCTGTTGTTGAGCCATATTGCCCTCTAATTTTATTTCTGGTATAAGATTCTAACAAAAAAGATCCTCTATATGAGCTTGCACATTCGATAAAGTGGTAATGAAATAATAATGAAAACTTATTCCTTATGCAATATGCTACAAGATTAAGCTTCTAGGTTGTTTGGTTATCAAGGACTTAGTATGCATATCTAACCCATTTACCTTTGATACGTCATTTCCTTGTTAGCCTTGTTACTTACAAAAATCATTATGCAGATTTTTACCATATGCTGGTTATATTACAATCTTGATGTCTGATCTACCAGTTTTGAAGGTATGTAGTGCTATTTATTATTGATATATAGTTTTTTCCCACATGGTGATAGATATCATCGAAATATAAATATACAATGAATTTCAGTGAAGTATACATATATATATATATATATATATATATATATATATAT